>LS895700.1:28308-42531 GCA_900490955.1 Micoletzkya japonica
AATTAGTATAAAACCAAAAGGAAAAATTATAAAAATTAATAGTATTCGAGAAATGATTTTTTGAAATTTCGTCCAACGACGACGTTACTGTGTTTAGCGAAAGGAATTAAGCCAAAAGCGACATTCCTCTTAACGACGGAAGCCCGGAACGAAAAAATAAAACATGCGATTTTCGAGTTTTTTCTTCGATTTTTTTATTCTCACCATGTTTTTTCTCACATTTTGAAACCTTAGAAGAATTTTCATCGAATTTCAAAACTTTTGGTTAGAGGCTGCTTCCTCCCTTTAATGCACTGCTGTAACTGCTCTGTTGAGGGGTCCTTGAGCCTTTTGAGCTATCGAAACACTTGGAAAAGGGTGGTGAAATACACTGTTTTCCCATCACATTCCTGCGCACAGTCAAAGAATCGGTGTACTGACTATCACACAATCTAGCAATCCTAAGCAAGCAATAATCTGTATCACGCACGATATTCAGCGGAGAAGCGATTTCGTGATAGTTACGATAATGCGATTTTATAACATGAAATTGTATTGTGATATTGTAAAATAATCGCAAAATGAGCTAAATTATCCTGACCAAATTCTCGAATTCCAGTAAGTCGATGGCCTTATCCTGGTTGAGGTCATTCTGGTTCAGAATGGTCTCAATTTGAGCTGTAGACATCTTCAGGGATTCTGAAATCACGATATCGTTGAGGAAGGTATTTCCTCAGTTGCCGCAATTTCGACAATAGAGTGAAGCATTGTGGACATAGCGCAGACGAGGTAGGAACGAGTTTACTGACGGAAATGTTTCGTCAATGATAGCTTGAATGTTCGACATTTTTTAAAAAAATTCTCGACAATAAATGAAGCGAACTGACCTTTTTCGGTCTCTAACCGCGTCTTCAACAGTTCCAGGGGAATGGTCTCGCCGTCATACGCTAGCTGCACAGAGAAATTTAATAATAATTTATCTACATGCACGAGAAATTTAATAATAATTTATCTACATGCGCAGGCATGAAACGATAGCATATGGTGATTTCAGAAATATTGTGACTCTCCAGATATATTACAGACTTTCATGTGATCGTGATGATAAGAAGGGGGGGAGGTGGGTATTTGCGTATTTCATAGCCCAAAATTGAAGTAAAATCGACAAAATGGACAGCATTCTAATTAAATATAAGAAAAAAACTGCATGAAAAAAAGCTAAAAAAATTATAAATAAAATAAATAAATAAAAATAACCTTTTCAAACAGCTCCCTCGCATGGTCCTTCTGCAGGCGGTCCCCAAATCCCATGCCCGTGTCCCCCTAGAATCATGATGGAGAGGTGAGAGGGAGAGTGACGGGGGGGGGGGGGTCACAGTGTTCTGACAACAGTGCAAATGTTAAGCGAATGAGATGCCGAAAAATAACCCTGATCTCGGTATGAACTCTCGCACGGAAAACACCGTATCCTAAGCATTTTGGCTCGTTCGCTTAACATTTAGAACACTGTGGGCTTAGGAGGGAGTTAGTAGGGGTGGGGGGAGAGGAAGAAAGAAGGAAGACAAGAAGAACACCTTTCGAAAGAAGAGGGATGCCAGAGTTGCGAAAAGTAAACAATAGCCCCCACCCCGTATTATTTCCCCCCATACCTGCCACAGCATTCCGCTCGGTGAAGAATGCGTCTAATAGCGAAATGATTACTATTTTTGCATTTTCTCAAGCGCAGCTCAACCAATCAGCACCAAATTTTCAGAACTTGTTGAATTCATGGTGGCCAGCTTAAGTTTTTAAATTCATAAGTTTTCGTTCACTGATTCGCCTACAGGATCGGATCCTATGCGCGAAAACCGCTATTCGCTATTATGACGCATGGAATGCTGTGCTGCACACCTCGAGATAGATACACAAAAAATATTAGAAAAAAATACAACCCGCAAGTGGACAGCAGGGCTTTTTATTAACGGATTCGGAGAACTGCTAAGGAATTAGGGATTGAAATTTAAGGATAAATATAACTTTTTGAGTAGGAAATATAAGATTTAACCTGCCTTTCTAGAGAGAAGCGACCACCGCACGCGAGGGAGGAAAGGTGAAAATAATGAAAGAGGGAGGGGAGAAAGAGGTGATTGTCCGACCGATACAGGAAAATAATGAAGAGAGACTCGCGTGAAGACTCGAAAGTCAGAGAAAGAGAAATAGTGTGTATTTAGCAAGACGCAGGGTAGATTTGAGGTGAAGAAAAATGGCGCTATAGCGATAGAGTCACTTCCTCAGGTGATTCCTGCATCTCTTCATAATCATCCCCTCTCTGCTTTCTCTGACCTCCGGTTATTAGCTATTTTAACCTGAGGTGAGGGAACTTTTTCGGCGTGAGGTTACATCCACTTTCTTGCCTTTCCAAGCCAAAATGCTTTGGAAAGCACAATATTCTGACAAAAGTGAAAATGTTAAGCGAACGAGATGCTGAAAAATAACCCCGATTTCAGTAGGAACTCTCGCACGGAAAACACCGTATTCTTTCGAGCATTTTGGCTCGTTCGCATACACAGTGTTCTGACAACAGTGAAAATGCTAAGCGAACGAGATGTTGAAAAATAACCCCGATTTCAGTAGGAACTCTCGCACGGAAAACACCGTATTCTTTCGAGCATTTTGGCTCGTTCGCATACACAGTGTTCTGACAACAGTGAAAATGTTAAGCGAACGAGATGCCGAAAAATAACCCTGATTTCGGTAGGAACTCTCGCACGGAAAACACCGTACCCAAACCATTTTGTCTCGTTTGCTTAACATTTAGAACACTGTGCATAACACTTAGAACATTGTGGGTACGCTTCGGGATACAGATTGAGGGCAAAAGGCTGGAAAAAGGTGGGGAGGTGAAGCTGAACTATAGTGGAATGGGCAAAGTGAGTGAATTATTTGGAACCAAATACATGAATAAAACGTTCCATTAGTAAACGCATTCCTACTTCATCTAGACTCTCTCACAATCAGCGGAGCTTTGCATGTGTAGAGTGCGACGAACGATTGTCATCATTCAATCACAAGTATTTCACAGCATTCCAAGCACAGTGTTCTAAATGTTAAGCGAACGAGCCAAAATGCGTAGGATACGGTGTTTTCCGTGCGAGAGTTCCTAACGAAATCAGGGTTATTTTTCGACATCTCGTTCGCTTAACATTTTGACTGTTGTCAGAACACTGTGCAAGCGTCATAATAGCGAATAGCGGTTTTTGCGTATAGGATCCGATCCTGTAGGCGAACCAGTGAACGAAAAATGATGAATTTAAAAACTTAAGCTCGCCACTATGAATTCAACAAGCTCTGAAATTTAGGAATGGATTGGTTCAGCCACTTTTAAGAAAATTCAAATATAGTGGTCATTTCGCAATTAGACACATTCTTCACCCGGCGGAATGCTGTGATTTAGCAAAGGATCTGAGAGGAATGAGTGGAGAGATGGGTAGCATGCAAAAGCAGTCGATTCCTCTATATCTAACCAATAAATGGGATCACCGACGTAGCATTCTAACCGGCTATTTACACTACGTGGCTTTTATGAAGCTTTTTCCCGAATGAAAGTGTAAATATTGTCGCTTTTGCAGGCGCTATTTCTCTGTACAGTTCATTGAAAACCAAGCACCTCGATCGATTTTACAGACCAAGACAATGACCAAACTTTTAGAAGACATGGGAGAATGAGGAGAAATCGCGTTTGGTTTTCCAACCTTACTACCTATCAATAGAACCTTCCTTTTGTGTCATTTTCATGGTTTGCATATTCCTTGATATGATTACGATCAAGGAATATGCAAACCATACTTTGGCTGCATTCTCTATAACCCGTTTAGCTTGTTTCTTCGAAATTGGCGTATAGTTTTGATTCATCTAAGATTATAAATTATTCTCCGTATTTACTACCACTCTTCATTCCGCCGTCGTTGTTATTGTTTCGTTTTCTCTGCTCACGTTCTAGGAAGACTCAGGTATCGCGATGAGTCCTCGTAAGCTCACAGTACCTCATGGCTAGAAAAAAAGCTGACCGGCAATTCCCTATTTCCCGGACAGTAAATGCCGGACGTTGGGGAATTTTCGTTTTAGCTTAGCCATGGATATCCTTGCTTTCCCACTACACTGCTTCTTCTTGCCAATCGTGTAAATAAAAGACATATTTTATATATTAGCTCGTCGCACGGAATGGAATGTGATATAGGTAGACTGCAAGACTTGATATCATCAACAGACTCGTATTTGGGGGGCTAGCCATGGCACAGCATAACATATTAGGAAAATTCTAAATCAAACGCTAAAAATAAGCAAACATGCGACTAGAAGGCTACAGAATAGTCTAGAAAGATCAACGACCAAGGTTTAATGTTTAAAGATCAAAGATTGGCGCCGCAATCGGTGTTGTCCCACAGAGGCTTGGCGGTGGGGGGCTGGACGATGCAGAAGACGAGACAACCCGTGATGAAGAGAACGTAGATGGCCACGCAGAGGTACCGCACGATCCGCTCCCATTCCAGCTTCTGAATATGCAAATTTATAAATAAAACTAATAAAATATAAATAAGTAAATTTTGCATATTTCCATAATCAAATGTTGCACAATCAGTCAACTATGTGCCGCTGTACCCGTTTCAATTAGATAGTTTTGAATCGCACTTGCATAATGTAAAATTTTATGATTTTTACTAAATATATAAAAATATGCTAAAAACCGGATACCCACCACGACGTTGTGCAGTATGAAGACGCCAAAGCAGAAGCCGGTGATGCCTCCGGCGATGTGGGCCGAGTGCGAGACCTGCGAATCGAGAATCCGCACTATAGATAGATTAGGCTATCTATTACCGAAAGTTCCACCAGTAAACGTCATTCCTACTTTGTCTGCACTCTTTTCGTACTGCTTCGCTTCGCTCTCGCGCCGGAAGTAGGAATGAGACGACTGGCGGAACATGTTCATCAGCCATACCTAGCAGCCAAGCCTAGGCTAGGGAGGGCAAAATTGAACTGGATGCCTAGCATAGGAGAATTCTTGAGGTCGGAAGAGCAAACACAACGTGCAATTTGGCGAGCTAAGGAGTAGACAGTACAGTGGACTCGCTTCCGACAATCTAATGACGGTGCAGGACGTGTAATTACACGCCGCACACTGCACAAGAACGAAAATGGCATTGAAAGACTTCGATCGAATGATCTCTCACTTGAATCACCGCATCGCGAAACATATCTACCACAATTCCACTCACTTTGTGGCTACTCAAATAATTTTTTCTTTGGCATTCGCTCTTACCGTATCACACTCATCAGCATAGAATCGTCGGTAGACCGCACCACCGATGTCATATAGCAGAAAGAGTCCCACCACACCCAGCCGAACCCATCGATAGGGCATCTCCGCCCAGTTCTGGAAAGTGAAAAAAGCGTATTTCGAAAAATATAGAATCTTAGAGAAGCACCGTGCAAATATGCTATCAAGTACGTGCTGAACTCAATTTTTAGTGTAAGGATGGACAATACAAGTATCGTGATTCCACCCCCCCCCCCGGGGGAGCAAGACTAACCATGAATACATTTGCCAGATGCGCTGTTAGCAGCGCATAAACGCCGGCTGACGCGCCCACCAGGTATACGGTAGGATCGAGGGAGTACTGTAGCATCGCACCTCAACATCGTCAATAATGTATGATATTTGCCGTATTCATTTGTGGTTTTCTAACGATTTAAGAAAATGAAGATACTTGCGGAGCTTCCTATGGTTAAGAAAAATGTTCCGTCAGTCGTCTCATTCCTATTTCCGCCGAAGGAGCGGAGCGGTATGATGAAAAGAGTTCGGACGAAGTGGGAATGACTTTACTGACGGACCACGCTTTCGTCAATAATATATATAGTCTAGAAAATCGGAACGTATAATTCGTGATTCCGCCGCTACGGTGTTTAGTTAATTTTTCGCGCTTTGAAACAGTTCCATTTTATAAAAAGAAGAGATATCAGGAACATGGGTATGTTTTTGAGATCAGAAACGTCTCGACTTTCTCATGATACACACTAGAAGTTGATTAGATTAATTTGAAAGGCAGCGGAATCAGCGCTACAACCGGAACTATTATATCTTTCCTTTTTCTCTACTATAGATACCTGATATCACAGCCAGAATGTAGAGCGGGCCGATCCGCCACAATTTGTGCACAATCTCCAAGGGAACACCGATAACCAGCTGCATGAGAATGTTGCCGAGAAGATGGGACAGACTGAAGTGAGAAACTTTTTTGTTTTTTTTTCTTCTCGTCCTCCTAAGCGAGCGGCATCCTCGCAACGATGACGCTTATGTAAATCTTGTGAAACATGTGCGAACCTTGATTTTGGTCAGATCAAAGACCTAGGAAAGTATCGGTTTGTTTCGTCAGCTCAAAAGACTGTGTGGCCTATTATTCACGAAAACTAAACTCATTCCTACTTTGTCCACACTATCTTCGCCCTATCGTCGAAATTAGTAATGATATGACTAGAGCTGGACGAATGACCGTTGACCATCAAAGGGCAAGAATGACTCGAGACAGGGAAGGATTGCGAAGAGACGCAGACAACGAATGCACGTTGATGGCACGCGCTCATCGGGCATTTGTCGAGCTCTAGAGACGACTGACGGACCTCGCTTTCCTCAATCATCGATAATACTTACCCGGCATGCAGGAACTGATACGTGAGAAAACGCCACGCTTCGTTCCGCAGTCGGGGCACGAACATGAGAACTCCCGGCTGGAATGAGAGGAAATTATTATTTTTTAATTACATTTTATTATTTACATGTATATTCACTGAATAACTGTGAAAAGCTGCGAAGGCTAAGTTCCGGAGTTTAATAAGGTATATTTAAATCGAAAAAAAAAACCTAGAAACCTTTCGCTGGACGAAGCACCCAGCACAGTCGGTGAGGATGTCCTTGTGGGGATGTTCTCGAAGATAATAGTAGAAGAAGACGGAGATCTGGAATATTCCGGTCTAGAACTCGATTCTTGATCATTTGTGAAGCCAACGTGATAATTCAGGCATATCGATCCGACGCCTTTTGTGCTCAGACAATTATGAGAAAAGTGACCGGTATCTAGATGCAATTTGGAAGGGAGGATTGTTTTTTTTTTAAACTTTATCCCCAAAATATATCTACCTGAACGAGCGTTATAAGAATGATGAAGATGGGCGGGGGCAGGCAGTTGTACGCATCGATGTACGAATGAACCTATAGCCGATTAAAAAGATCCGTGGGAAACTTTTCCGACGGATCATTCCGAATATAAGGCGAGAGAGTGTGCAAAAGTGAGAGAATTAGACTCATTTTGGAATGGAGGAGACTGACGGATCGCCGTTTATTTCACTATAATAAGGAAAATAAGGGACATTTCATCGCATTCCTCACGAAGCGCATTACAATCTGCCTATCAGGATCTCTACGAACTCTGAGCTCGGAATTATAATTTTCCTATCCAGAGACCATGAAGTGTGCAAAAGTCAGAGAATCGGAGTGTTTGTATCTAAAAAAAGGGTACCTCCAACCGCTGTCCCTTCGAGATGACACCGTCAGCCAGCGTTCGCAGCACGTAGCGTGCACGCGTCGATTTGCCCAGGGGAGAGGCGAGCTGAATTAATATTATTCATACAATTTTTTTTATATTTCTCAACCTTTATTTAATATATCATTGCAGCTACGTGCATTATTCTTCTCTATTCGACATGGCAAGATGCCGCATGCGACCTGTTTCAGCATGTTTTGAGAGGTTCTCGAGCCTTGTGATGAGGTATCGAAACACTTGCAAATTGATGGTGAAACACTGTTTTCCCGTCACATTCCAGCGCACAGTCAGAGAATCGGTGTACTGACTATCACACTATCTGGCAATCCTAAGCAAACAGCATTCTGTACGTGAATCACCACGATATTTCTGGAGAAACGATTTCGTGATCGTTACGATAATGCGATTTTCTAACGTGAAATTGTATTGTGATATTGTAAAATAATCGCAAAATTCTCATTCTTCCTCTCTGTTTCCCTCGCGTGCGGTTCTCTCCCTCATTCGTCTCTCAACCAAGAGTCATCCCACGCAATTTCAACCAAGGATGATGAGTAAGAAGAATCCTCCCCTCTGAAGACTTGGCGTATGAGGGGAGTACGCGCCAATCGAGGATCAAGAGGCAACTCAAGATTCATCGCCACCTCGGACTGAGTGAGTTTTTGAAGAAGATTTGAAGTCTCTGACCGCTCCTATCTATATCAAAGCCCCCTCCTTGGACCCAAATCCACTGAAAGTCCAGATAAAGGTGTAAAACTGAAACTGAACTGAATCGCAAAATGTAGAAAATTTATCCTGACCAAAGTCTCGAATTCCACAAAGTCGATGGCCTTGTCCTTGTTGGCGTCGGCCTCGCTCAGGATGGTCCGAATTTGGGCCGGTGACATGTCCAGGGATTCTGAAATCACGATATCGTTGAAGAAAATATTCCCTCAGCTTCAGTCATTTCAATTTACGAGAAATAGTAGGAACAAGTTTAATTACGGAAATTTTTCGACAACGATAGCTTGAAAGTTAAAATGCAAGATTAGCAGGAGATTATCGGATTATTTGGTGAAGCGAGAAGATCGCGGCTTGGTTCCGAGATAATATTAGTGCGTGCCTACTTGCACGTATACATGCGCAACTAATAACTAACGCCTCGTCAGCGTTTATCAATATTCGTATAGAATAGACAGACTAAACTAAATAGGACAAATATATCTAAGTGATCAGAACTGACCTTGCCGAGCCTCCAACCGCCTCTTCAACTGCACTAGGGGAATGGTCTCACCGCCGCCTGCTAGCTGCAAAACACGAGTAATTTGAGCATTTTATAGCCTAAAATTGAAGAAAAACGGACAATCTTAGCATTTTCTGCTCAAAATGCTAATTGAATATAAAACAAATTGCATGAGAAATATATTTTAAAGATTGAAAGTTTAAAAAAAATTTAAAAACCTGTTCAAACTGCTCCCTCGCATGGTCCTTCTGCAGGCCGTCCCCAAATACCATGCCCGTGTCACCTATAGTCATGATTGGGAGGTGAGAGGGAGAGAGTGACTGGGAGGGGGGCTTAGCAGGTAAAAGGGAGGAGGAGGAGGAGGAGCTTAGGAAGGAGTTAGGAGGGTGGGGGGGAGAAAGAAGGAAGACAACAAGAACACCTTTCGAAAGAAGAGGGCAGCCAGAGTTGCGAAAAGTAAACAACAGGAAAGAAAGTTAGGTGAAACTGAACTATAGTGGAATAAGGGATGACCAAAAAAAAAGAGAAAAATTTGGAACCAAAAGGAACTGACGGACCGGCATATAGGTACCGCTATAGTCAATTAAAAAGATCCCTGTCGCAAAATCATTCCGAATACAAGGCGAGAGAGTGTGCAAAAGTGAGAGAATTAGACTCATTTTGGAACAGAAGAAACTGGCGGATCGGTTTATTCCACTATATATATCAGCATAATGTGCACAGTGTTCTGACAACAGTTAAAATGTTAAGCGAACGAGATGCCGAAAAATAACTCTGATTTCGGTAGGAACTCTCGCACGGAAAACACCGTATCCTAAGCATTTTGGCTCGTTCGCTTAACAGTTAGAACATTGTGTGTGTTCCATCAGTAAACGCATTCCTACTTCGCCTACCTACACTCTCTCAACTCTCTCTGCATGAATAGAGTGCGAGGAACGATCGCCATAATCCGGTCACAAGTAGCGAAGAATGAGAAGAACGAGAGATGTGAAGCGTGCAAAAACATTCACTAGTCAAGGAATGATATTCACTGACGCAACATTCTGATGGGCCACACGACGTGGCTTCTATGAAGCTTTTTCCCGAATGAAAGTGTTAATATTCTCGCTTTTGTAGGCGCTCTTTCTCTGTACAATTCACGGGCCGGACGCCTTTTCGCTCTATTGAACGCTAAAGACGAGAGCATGTATTGGATGTGATGTGGCAGGTAGAACGGGGTGAGTCAGACTATTGGAGGGAATGGGCATTTAGCAGAATATGGGTTGAGGAAAAGCCCTGTGTTCATAATAAGCATCATAAAATGAAAGAGTATCTATTTGATCAATGATCCTATTCCCTAATTGTAAGTCGGCATTCCGCAACAAGGTCGTCAATGGTGAAGAACGAACGAAAAGCTGGCAAACGAATGTGTTTCAATCATGGCCTAAAAGATGTAGCATTGCGTCAAAATGATGACATCCCATACAGTGGAGAAAAACATATGGTAAAGAAATCGTCCCGGAGGCAACTCAGATGCCTCTAGCAAAGTACGTACTATCCAATCCTAATACGCACTACATGAAAGTCTTCCTGGTGGTGATCTCAAAAGGCATTTACTCTCTATTACAGATAGAGCTGACAATGAGTGGCGCTGTCTCATAGTTTTTAAAATCTACTAAACAGGGTAACTCGTAAAACAAAATTAAGCGTTCAGCTTTCCTTGACTATAATGAAAGAAAGTATCTCAGTCTAATACGAGTAGTTTCGAGTGCAGAGAGGTAGAGATGGGGGAAACCTCGAGGCAAAAGAGGGGGGACAGTCGATGGGTCAATGTGTACTGAATGAGCCATCGAGATGAGAGGGAAATGATAGATACGAGGGAGAGTGGCAGAGAGCGAGAGAAAAGGGAGAGGGAGAGGAAGAATCAAACGAGGCGACTGATAGATACTAACGTAGCATGACTAGTCCCCTCTCGCATATGGGGGACAGGCAGGGAAAGGTTTCCGTGTTTACCTAAACGTTTCAGGTTACCCCCCCCCCAACACTCTGCCTAATTACGGAAAGTGATTTATTTTAATATTTAAAACGAAATAACAACATCTAAGTAGTAAAATGCATGCTTACCTTCATTCGAAGTCATGGAGTGTGCGCGTACTAGCTCATTCAGTATAGTTATGCTTTGAGAACTCTTGGCCAGAGACAGGGGGAGAGGAAGGGGCGATACAAATTGCCGACTGGAGCGCGGTGTCCACGGTAACAAGAAACCAGGCAGGGGGGAGGGGGGAAATTTAGGGGGTGGCTTGCACTTTAAAAACACATTTTTCCACACATTTCTATTTTGTTTGTGCAGTAATAATATTAAGAAATAAAAAAAATTAAATAAAATCATAAAGTACGGTAGGTACCGTAATCGGGGAAAAGCGCGTTTGAAAATAGCGCCTTTGGCGGAGCGCGGGAAAGGAGGAGATTTGAACGGAGAGTGTGGATTTTTTTTGTTACCAATGTTACTCTTGGGTTTTCCACTCGTAATTTGTGTTATTTTCGAGTAATGCTCAAAGTTTCCGGTTGCAGTTCGTGTCAAGAGGGATGAACATCGATCCATCGGCCGAGAACAGGTTAGGTTTTGAAATTTTCCTCAGCATAATTCGCGTCTATCTGTTCCTCTTGTTTTCAGTGTCGGGGGAAACTAGTAACAGTTATTTTCAGGGAGAATGCGGAGCGCAAGCTGGCCGCGATGTACGACCAATCACACCGAGCAGTCATGTCCGTGAGTATGCTTCGCTTTCATGCCGGGGCACCCTCGATAGAATTTTGGACGTAGCACCAAAATATGGTTATGTTCTTGCCTTGGTAGTCTCCAAGTTCCTAGAAATTATTAATTGTTAGGGTAAAAAATTTAGGATTTCATACCGGTAAGCCCAAGAGCTTTATAGTTGTATACGAAATCGGGCCTATTTCATGAGTAACAAGCATACATGGGCACGGTTGTCCGATCGGCACTACGTTTTACCAGTCCGCGTTCCGAAATTGCGAATTTCTCTGCGTCTCTCAAATTCCCGTACTCTCTCACGTTCACTCTCTTAATTTGCATACGAATCTATTCTACGCAGCAATACGTGGTCCGATCGGTGGATCGTTTGGACCGATCGGGCACACCAACGAATGCTAGTCTAAAGTGGGCTTTTGCTTGAACCTATGGTTGAGGAAAGTATTCCGTCGGTCGTCTCATTCCTGCTTGTGCCGAGAGAGCGAAGATGTATGAAGAGAGTGCAGAAAAAGTAGGAATGAGTTTACTGATGGAACTTTTTCGTCAATAATATTTATGTATATGATAGCCTGCGCATCCCGTCTCTTTTCGCAGGCTTTATCTGGCACGGACCATTCCCCGCTCGGGTCTGTCTACCTGACGCGAGTTCTCGTGAAACTCGCTGCACGGAGCAACGTGAAACTGCGTGAGGCACCGCTTTTTCCTATTATTTTTTTTGTAGTAAAGGGTCCCCCGTAAAAGTAGCTTATGAATCGCGTTTAACGCGCTAGCCACACATTAGCTTATAGCTATAGTTTACGAAAAGGTAAAGCGGGTAATCAGGTAAATATTTCCAAACAACAGGCGACAGTGGAATGGTGTGCAAAAGCAAGAGGGAATTGGACGCGTTTGGGGACAAAGGAAACTGCATTTATTTTATTGTAGATCCTGAATAGCTTTTTTTATATTTTTTATTCCGTCATTATTTGTGTTCAGATCACACTGACGCGGAAACGCTTCGGCAGATTTGCGTCAAAGCGATCGACCAGTCAGTGAGTGTCTCTCTTGCACTGACAAAGTATATGGGCAGAGTTATCGACACCACTTTTTTCGACTGGGGCCTACCAAATCTTAAGTGTACGTCGTGTGTAGCCTACCAATTACGTTTTTTTGTACAATCTGGGAAATGCCAAGCTATAGTTTTGACAAAATTAGGGGCCTACCAGCCGACTGTCGGTCCTCTGCCCATGTATGACTACTGATAGTGCGGGTGGACTGTTGGGCTCTCCTTCTAACGATGAAACCGTCGGTGGCCACGGTTGGGCAGCGCAAACGTGGCGAAACCACCTGTTCATTAAATCGCTCGTTTCATCAACCTTAATAACCGATGTGGTGCAATGTTCACATGCATTGGCCTACTGCAGAGAAATATTTCGACTAAAATTCTCGAATTTTACGCTTTATTATATTTAGGATATTTAAATAAATTAGGATGCGACCAGGGCTAACGATTTGCAATCTTTTCAGGTCCGCGGCACGCTGCAGAAGGTTCTCCAGGATGGCGACATTGTGTGAGCTTCTACCGCTGTTCAGCACGTGTTCTCCTCTTTTGCCTGATCGAAACGACCCTAGAACATTTCCGAGTGGGAACTAGAGCCGCCATCGGGTCCTTTTTATGGTTGCCTTTCTCTGGTCCAGTATAGCTAGGGTATTGCTTGATTTTTGGAATACGTGAAACATAGCCATGAAAAAGACGCAATTCGACGGCACTAATGGGAACAATAAAAAGTAGATATATGTTTGAATGAGAGCTAGCCATATAGAAATTGAGTCTCTGCGCACACCTCTGAAGTACCCTGCCTGCCCAAACCGCACGTGTGTACGAACAAGTAAACTGCAAATGCGAAACGAAACAAATACCCTATATTATTTTATTGTAGTGAAAGGTTATTTTATTGTAGTGAAAGGTTATTTTATTGTAGTGAAAGGTTATTTTATTGTAGTGAAAGGTTATTTTATTGTAGTGAAAGGATGGCCGAGCTGGAGAAGCTAATCGAGGAGGCGCCCGACGATGAAAACCACGTGGCCATTCGATCTCTGGGCGTACGCTTGCCTCCTTTCTATCCTCCTTCTTTAAAGGGACATGGAAGCCAAAAAAGATCGGCTTTCATATGAAAGTTTATCGTCTATATAATATAAAAACCAAAACCAGAGTGCACAAAAATGTCTACTTCGCGAGATATCCTAAAAATCGTTTCCCAGCCAAGGCGCAGTCTTACTGCGTTTAGCGCATAGTATCGAGGCAAATGGCATCGCGGTATTCCCGGAACAAATAAATATTTCTCGCTAAAGAAATTTTTATAAAATATTTTTCAAAGGCTATTATGTTTATTATCGTCTAAGAAACATATTTTACAAGTATAAACATATTCAGTTTCAAAAAATTTCTCGCTTCCATGTCCCTTTAACTATCGAACATGCCCATTCGGATGAGGTCGTTTTGAGGATTATGCTTTTGCCAGCATAACCGTGTCGTTACTTTCTCCGCTAGACTATGCGAGAACTGTAAGAAAAGGCCAGGTTTGGGTGGTGTTCTAAAATCTGCCGAGCTACCGTAACCCCGACGGAATAATTCGTGTCAGGACCCGGAGCGGGAGATGAAGTACCTCACGGCGGACGTCCATCGGGAGCATCTGGCCAGGCTGGAAGAGTACGTCGAGATG
>LS895700.1:52856-78822 GCA_900490955.1 Micoletzkya japonica
CCGTAAAGCCGGCCGCGTCCTGAAGCCGGTAGCCGGGAATTAGAGGAAAAACAAAGCAAGCACAATTTTGTCTGCGGATTCTGCGGTTGATGAATGGCCGATTCGGTGAAAAGGTGGTTCCCGGGGGGAATAGGGCCGCCATGTTCAATTCAAAGCTTGCTGTCCTACTGTACCCGTGATGCATGAGTCTGTCCCCCAAACCCGGGGATCAGCAGCTTCAGAAAAACTCCTACTAGAGGTCCACAAAACACACGTCTCGATAATGTTAATGGCTCAAATGTAGTTTGCAAACAAAGCGCCCACTGAAAAAAACTGCTTCTCCACATATCATCTATGTGCTTTGTCGGGTTTGATGACCAATTTGCCTACTTTTCGTCTCGGTCTCTTTATTCTTTCACATTATGCTCTCGGTCGAATAACGCGATTTGTATACTCCCTATAACGTGCTCCTCCCCCACTCACATTGTCCATCTCGTACTGTATCCATCTGATCAGTCTCGGCCTTCTCCGCCTATCCTCCTCTCCCTCTTCTTCTCCCGTCCCCGTCTGATACATCCGCCTCACCACGCCCTCCAGCAGCGCACGCGACGCGTCCGTCGCCGCGGCCGTGAAGTGGCCCAGGTCTCAAGCGGAAGAGCTACCGTAACCCGCCTCTCCCCTCAGAACCACCTATCTGGCCTATAAAGGCAGCTAGAGACTAGTAAAGCTACAGTAATCTCACCGCCGAGACATACTTTTCCCCATCATCTTAATAAAAGCCAGCCAGGCAAAGACACGGGAAAAAAAGGTCTTGGCTACAGTAATCCAAAGCTGCGGCATGACTTACAGTATCCCTTGGGCGCCTGACTGGCCTCCCAGCCGAGTTCCAGCAGGCGAGGCCCGCTGTCAGCCTCGAGACCTCGGAGGTTGATCAGCGTGATCTGCACGTTATGCTTATTAATTAGAGGTCTGCAATCGAGAGTCTTTTAGATGATTATGTTTCATACATCATTCATAACCGCGACGCGCCTCGTCACCAAAAGAAATGAAACGTAGCGATCAAAAGGACTCGATAGCAGATAAGACCCGTGGAACGAAAAAGTCGTCAGAATGGTATCTTGGCACAGTAACAAAATGCCAAGAATCCAGGTGGAATCTTGGCGTCTTGTTACCGTGCCAAGATACCGTTCTGACTTTTTCGTTCCACGGGTCTTATATTTCTATTATTCATTCCTTGCCTAGCTTATGCGTAGAACATTCCATTCCGCTCGTTTTGACCAATACGTTTTGCTGTTTTCGGTCACGAGGCGCGTCGCGGTTATGAGATGGTGTACGAAACGAAGACATCAAAAAGACCGGAATGAAGTGCTATACTTATGAGGCAATGCGTTAGCGCCGTCGATACAGCAGCCTTTTGATGAGTACGCTTCGCATTGGAAACGAGATTTGTGAAACTAACAAAGAACGGTACCTTCTCCTTCTCCTCAGACAGGACAGTCCCGTCGGCGATCAGAATGGCGCGCAGCGTGCGCGACGCGTGCGGCGCGCGTGCGTCGCGCCACGCGTCGCGTGCGTACGCCGACGACAGCAGCACGTGGCCGCAGGCGATGCGCTGCCCGGCGGCGAGGACCGCGACGATTCTGCAAATATCGATTTATTAATTGTTCATTGATTGATTTATTGACTGTCGTCTGAACGCTAAGAATATCAGCAAACGCCACCGCAGCTACCGATCTTCAAAGATCTTCCCTCGAAGGTACTACAATCTCTCTAAACGGCGCTTTTGAGGACATCTTTGAGGAAAAGAATCAAGTGCACCCACACGATTAACGTTTCATGTGGTCTTCAAAAGCTCCGCAAGCACGGCGCATGTAATGCCATTCGTTTTTTTGTTCTCTTAAAGGAGACAGAAACGCTAATAAAACTTTATTAATTAATAATTAGTGAGGATTTGCAAGCAAAGTTAGAGTACTGTAATCTCCTGACCTGCCCTCCCTCTGGACGAGTCCTTCAATGGGCCGTCCCAGGCAGTACGTACCGCCGAAGACCGCTGATAGACGGCAGAAGCACTACAAGCTTACTTATAATAATAATAATAATAATAATAATAATAATAATAATAATAATAATAATAATAATAATAATAATAATAATAATAATAATAATAATAATAATATTTATCACCGCAAGTGTGTATCAACAATTAAATGAATTCACATGAATTTCCCCTTTATTCTCGTTGACTTGCCAGGAGAATAAAGAGTGCACCGAAAAAAGAAAGAATCAAGGACCACCTTTGAAGCGCATAGATGATCAGGACAATAGCTTACAAGCCTAATATCGCAACCACTTATATTACAGTAACCCGCCCCTTCACTTCCCGCAACCCGACCTCATAATTAGTCATCGCTACCGTAAGCCTTCCTTCCCCTTCACTACCGTAATCCCATGGCCTCTATTACCGTACGCCCTACCGTACCCGCGGCATCACATAATGCATAAGCCATCCAGAGCACCGTATCGGTGTCAGCGTCAGCTCTGTGGCTACCATAATCTTTCCCCAATATTGGCTACCGTAATCCTCCCCCATATGTTACAGTAACCACTATTACCCTACCCCCTACCGTACCTGCGGCAACTCGCCCGTTCCATAGAGGGTAGCCAGGAAGGGCGACGGGCCATAGGTGCCGAACGAGTCGAGTAGTCGGCAGAGCGAGGAGAGGACGGAGGAGGTGGAGGGGGCGGGAGGGGAGGGAGGGACGAGGAACGAGAGGCAGTTCGTCAGCTCAATTACTAGCAAATTATAATAATATACTACTAAACTATAATGCATTTTATTGTTTTTATTATATACCCTCATAATGCTAAAGTGTTTAAGTATGCAATTATGAACTTTTAGGAAGAGACGAGGAACGAGAGGCGGTTCGTCAGCTAAATCATTAGCACATTATAATAAATTATGGTATTCATTATTTGCTTTAGGACCTATTTGTTTACTTTAGGCAATCTATCTATGCAAGACGATTTAACTAAGCAATAATACAAACATCAGCTGCGCTTATCAGCTTGCAAGTAGAGCCCGTACATGGGCTGGTGTTGTCCTAGAATTAATTATTGCAGACTGCCCTATATAATAAGAAAAAATCAACTCAAGTCAACACCAGCCAGCCTTACAAGTGTTTTACACTACGATTCTCTAGTGCCGGCACTAGGGTTCGCCTAATGATCCGAAAGCGATCGATCGTTAATGTTCAATCACGGTTTACAGAGTGCTAGTAACCCATATTAACCGGCTGCTTCTTGCATAAATACTATTCTAATCACGCCCTTCGAGCATCAACATCTTTAGGCAGGGACCTACTTTCTCATGGAGCTTGCTGAGTACCATGAAAAAGAAAGCGATCAATCGCTTTCTCGATCGTTACGCGACCCCTAGCCGGCACGCATCCTAACGTCCGATCGCAGGGACAATCACGCCCGTGTATTCATTAACTTTTTACGTGATAGAAATTGAGATAGCAATACCACTATTTGCTATGAATACGCTAAATCATGGTAGAGGCACAGAGTTCAATGGCATACCACACCACTGACCAGGTGCGCGAGTCCTCCGTCGATCCGCTGAGAAGCGAGAAACTCCGCAAACGGCCGACCAGCGTATTCTGAAGAGGAGACAAATTGCCATTAGTAATTGCATTGATCGCCTTACTATGGCACGCATCGTTTGCGCCCTAGACACCACGGCAATATAGCAGTGCTGAAACGGCGATCCACCCGGGTGACTAGGGGACGGGAAACGCTTGTCAGAGCTAATTCAGCTATCTTAACGAATTTGGACATTTCAGAGCGCACACATCTAGAGATGGTTTGCAGAGTTGCGCGGAGGAGCCATTTCGCTCAATGTTTTTGTTGTTCTGTTGTTCTTGCCACTCCAGGACGATAAAACTGATCCGTTTGCACAACTCACAACTCTTTCTCGGCCTTTTGTTGGCTAACAATACGATCATAGTGCAACCCTAACTAACTATATTATGCCTCAATGGTTGATACTAGAGTTCTCCCGACGACGGATGACCAAGTCATTCTATAGTGCACTTCTGTCTGCGGTCTCGTCATTCTTCTCCCCTTCCCCTCTCTTCATTCGTGCACTTTGATGACACGGTCATCGGGGAGAACTCTAGTTGATGATACCGTTGACCGGCTTGCAGTCCTCCGGCTGCTTGTTCCACTGGAGGCACAACTGGAGCAGCTTCATGAGCCGCCGCTTCTCCAGCATACTGTAATGCACAGATTGAAATACGTAGTCACGGCGTGCCTTAATTCATAGATCAAATAGTACGTCGGATCCGACGTAACCACGGCACTTTTCTTTGTCATGAAAATTTGGAAAATCAAGGCACTTTGGCCGCAAGATCCATCAGTTTATGTAAAAAATATGCTGGATTTTGAGCTTTTAAGTGCGAGTCAAGGCACTTTTACCTCTTTCTGCATGAAGAATCAGGACACTTTAACATTCAACGACGTTACTATTTGACCTATGGCCTTAATTCAATCATGGAGAAAGGCAGGAAAAGTGCCTGGACTTACTCTACAAGGCGCAAAAGCCATTTAGCATTCTATGCGGTCTGTGCTGCAATCGAAAAGGTGTACCATCAGTATTCACTTTCAGCTTGCGATAGGGGAGCATAGATTACGTAATGTCAATAGCAACAGATCCATATCCCTCACATATCTCCCTATTACGCGTATAGGCGTAGATAAATTAAATTGAATCAAACAGAAAGAAGAGCCGGCTCACGTGAGCCGACTGCTGTCGAAGATCTCACTGCGACTGCACGGTATCGGAATGAGGGTGGGCGGAGCTTCGGAGGAGGGCCGGCGGGAAGTATCGCCGTCGTCACTAGATGCCGGCTCCGGTGCCACTCCCAGCAGGCGGCTTACCAACTGCAAAGTTTATGAGACGATAGGTCATTCTTGAGGAAGGAACACGACAAGGAGGCTGAATGTGAAGAACTCAGGCGCTAGAAATCAAGTAGTGAGTGATCCCGAACATCAGGTCCAAAAAGAAAAGAAAACAGAAAAAAATGATGTCACTTTTTTCATTGGCAAATCCGGGTGAAGCTATTGTTTCTCCCCCCCCCCCCCACTGTTAGTGCCGTCGAACCGGGGTTTTTTCGTGTTTCATGCGGCGGTACATAAATCCACCAATGTCCGGCCGGTGTTACATGTACTCCACGAGCCGAAGAGTAACGATAATATGTAACGGTCAAAAGGGTGCGATTCGACGGCTACAGTAACCCCCTCCAGTCCTATCGTACCTTGAACTCAGCATAGGCCGCAACCTGACTGTCCACCAGCGTCCGTACGAGGTCTCCCGAAGCGAGCAGCACCTACAGTAACCCTTCCTCAAACTGTCTGGAGTCTACCGTAACCCGTTCAGTTTGCGATAGCGCTCTCAGATCAAGGTATTTTCACTATCAGCCCAGCTTTAGCCAGCCCTACCCTGTTGTTCGCAGCAAACGGCAAAGATAATTCACTTCGCGATACGCCTACCGTAACCCTCTCGTCTACCGTACCTTGGGCGACAGGTCAACGGAGAACCTTCTCCATTCCTCGTCTACCTTCTCCCTGAGACTGGGTCGCCCCCTCTGTTTCTCCTCCTCAACCGCATCTTCAGTCTCCATCTTTTCCCCTGATTCTTCTTCTTTCCTGTCGGTATCTGCCTTGACCTCTACCGGCAAACGAGCGTCGCTAAATCGGAATATTATTATTATTATTATTATTATTATTATTATTATTATTTCGTTCATGAACCCCCTCTCATTCAACTAAACCTGGAAGATAATTATGTGCTTGAAGCTAGCTTAATTCCTTGTTATAATAAATAAAAGCTAAATAACCCCCCCCCGCCCCCGACCTAATCTTGGTCCACTCATCCTTGAGGTTGTGCACGACGCGCCGCTTGCGTATCGAGACGAATTCCTCGCCGTCTTGGAGCAGAGCCTGAGGTTGCATCTTTTACTTCTTGAAGTACGCAGAGAGGAGCGTTTACTCGGAATGAGCGCATACATACGTGGGCAGGGTTACCGATAATTTGCGAATTTCGCGAATATGGCCACGAACGGTACTCCTAGCGTTGTTTAGCATGCTTTTTCTGCCCCCCCCCCAACCCCTGTGTTCATTTGCGGCAGGGTCCCACAAAGGCCTCACAAATTTGTAAAAAAAATGTGGCACGTTTGTGAGTGCAGATATCTCGGCTCTAACTGACCCGATTCCCATATTCTTTTTTTGTTGTTTTGATGTACTCCCAGCCCTCTACAACGCTGGGGGTGCGTTTTTTTGCTTAATTTTTAGTCTGAGCGTTGTGGCCATTTTCGAAAGTTGAGCAAAAATGATGTCACATTTTCGCTTTTTGTAGCAGAAAGGCGGCGGTAGAATTTATCTCCATTGAAGATTATATATGGCAACAAATGGATAGTATAGCAGCCGTAGGGGTGCGCTTTTGCTTATATGTCTTCAGTTAAGTAGAAATCGATCGTCAAACATAGAGGTACATACATATGTCCCAGAAGGCGTGCTCGAGATGTGCTGAAGGGGATATGCAAAGTTTTGGCGGATTCACAAGTACAATATTGTAGTAGGTTGATAGCCGAATTGATGAGGTTTTGCTTATATCTTAACATAGGAAGAAAAATACGCGCCTGAAAATATAGGTACTCCGGCGGGAGGGGGGTGCGATAAACTTTTAGGTGGGGGGGGGGAAGTGCTACATTCCTCAAAATTTGTGGGAATCCATCATAGGGGGGAATACACATACGAAGACCCCATTTGTCTAGCGAACGAATTACGTCACTCCACGTTGTAAATCCGCCCAAGCCACTATATATCGTCAATGTTCGTGAATCGCTGAGACTGCAAGAATCCAAAAAAATCACATGCCCGATCCCGTTCCGGAATAAGAACCAACAGTGAAGCCTAACCCGATACTGTTATTGCTCTCGCCCCCCCCACTTCATTCACCATCCCCGTTACCAAAGGCATTTTTAGTAATTTAAAACAACAAAAAAACAGGCTATTAATCTACCGTATGCCACAATAATAAACAATTGATAGGCCCTACCGTAACCTACCGTAACCGCCTCGCTCGGTTGCTCCTCTCCCTTATCCTCTTTTCCTTCCTCCCCTCGATTCTCCTCGATCCACTCCTGCAGAGTCTGCAGGTTGAAGTTGGCCCAGCAGCCGCCGTAGTAGTTGGCACTGCAGGGAATACCGTAATCTACCGTAATCCTCAGCCATCGCAAACTAAAGTTAGTCGAGACAAAGTGCAGTTTAGAAAATCCATACAGCCTGTATATTCGCTAGACCGACCGACCACCACAGCAAGCTACCCGCAACTATTGACCATGTATGAGGAGCTACGACGCTAACTGCCACCAGGGTTTGAAAACCAAACCTTTTAATTGCATTATGCGTCCGAGATAGTGATGATGAGTGGGGAAGAATGAAGAGAGACGATAAATACGCTAATCGCGCTTTTTGGTTTTCAAACCCTACTAACTACAGTAATACTACAGTACCGCCCTCCCCCCACTCACTCATCCAAATGAAGTACGGTAAGTCCGGTTCGGGCACAGGCCGCGGCTAGCAGAGCCTCACCCAGCCCGGTCCCGAGAACCACGACGTCGACTGAGGAGGGCAGGGCATCGTCCATCTCTGATTAATGTAGGTCTAGGGGTACGGTAGGAGTAAACGTAAGATTAGGGAAGGATGTTCATAGGCACAAACTATGTAGGATATGTGAAGTACGTTGATTTAGAGCAAAGCTCTTAGGGAAAAGGTATCATTCGTAGAGCTTCTATACTCCTGCACAAGATCACTGAACTACCGTAATAGCATATGAGCACTTTATAAGACGAGTGGGAACCGGTCAGAAAAACAAAATGAAATGGACGTTAAATGAACTGAGCCAAAATTTACATTACAGTGATTACAGCGTGCATAAGCAAAACGGACAATTGTTACAAGTACACATAAGATGAAAGCTCTTGGAGTTCTCATAAAGGCATACGAATTCGTCGTTTAGCTATGTACAGACAAACACATGTTGTGAAAACAACAATCAATTAACAGAAACCAGGCGGTCCCAGTACACACGGCAACAACAATTACACTTGATCAAAGCAGCAAAAAAAACATGGTGAAAACTTACAAAGAGTTCATTGATCTCGTGAATACTATGCTACACAGTCTTACAGTTAAAAGAGGCATAAGGGCGGAGCAGCTGTTATCATAGACACGCAATGTCAAAGGGAAAACTCCGCCCACTTTTCGCTTTCGGCTGCGGCTAAAACACAGTATCCACATCATTAAAAAATTTAGCTCAATATAGACTAATCTAGCATTTGCGCTTGTTTAGAACCCGTTAAACGAAAAAATGGAAGAAAAAAGAAAGAAATAGCAAAAAAGAAGTGATAAATTAACTTCGAAACGCGATCACACTAGTCCAAAATCACGCGATTATGAAAAAATTCGAATTTGGCACGGTGCCCAGGCCGTCACTCTACGCGAAGAAGCTAACCTGCACCTCATACGCGTGCCGCGTTGCTTCCCAGCTATGTTCAAATCTTTTTCCCGCAATTTTTTCCTCTTCTGGCTCTGCCTTTCTATTTACTGGATGCTGTGTCCTTAACATTGCGTGCATAGAGAACTACACAAAAACGATTGCTTTCAACTGTCCATTTTTCTGGACAGCTGGTAGCACTTATATTTATTATGGTGCGCCCAAAGCTACCGCAATCCACTCCCTATTTATCCGTCTTCTTTACCGTATACTCGCTGGGCGGCCGCATGCGTTCGTAGTACAGCATGTACGCTTCGGACGAGGCCACCTCCTGGTAGGAGACTCGGGTCACCTGGAGTATAGACTATAGCCCCCAACATGACCGTCTAAATCAGCAGGCTCGAAACATTTAAAATGCATTGCGAGTGGCGAACCGCGACGCGTACGCGACGCAAGCGAAAATTTGAATTCCAAGCCATTTGCACATCAAAACCAACTACGGTATGAGCTGGGCTAAAGCAAAGGTCTGTCCCATAGTTAGATGTAGGTTGTGATCGTACGTGCTCAAACATGGTCCACATTCTTATACGTTATATTTTATTGACACATTATTATATGCACCTGATAGGTTATTATTAGCTGTAACCTTCCGATGGATAGGTTATTTGATCATCACGCTCTTGTATCTACCGTAGCCCCCCCCCCGTGCCTACCGTACCTTCGTATCATTGGTCAGGAACCACTTGTGCGCACTGGCGCCGTGCCCGCGGCGGTACGTTACGAAGTGGCCCGAACTGGCCTGGCCTGTAAGGGGGGATTCAGGGATTACTGTAGCCTACAGTAATCCCCAGTCCTCATCGGACTACTGTATTCTCAGTGCATGATTTCCACACATGCCGGAAAAAAATGGATAATTTATGTACAAATTTCAAACTATAATAGTAAAAAGAAAAGAAAAATGTTCCGTCCCTAAACACATTCCGCATTTGTCTGCGGTCTCTTCATACAGCTTCACTGTTTCGTCGCGAATCGGAATGAGGCCAACTGGCGGAACAATTTGGCCAACCATATGTCTCTCAAAAAATATGTATCTCTAAAATGACCAACCGACGTGGACGCTTACAGCCCGCAACTGATATCGATACTTGCACGCGGCCAGCCCCTCAGCCACGAACGAGCCGCCACTGAAGAGGACAGAGGGCTGACTAGCAATCAAGAAACTCGTTATAGCTAAGTATGTAGACTAAATGCACGGTAAGTATATTATGAAAGGTATATTAAATGTGGTCAGGCTACAATTTGATGCTTTTTGAGAGATAATATAATATGGACGGAAAAGTCGTCGTGCGCATGAAGCACACGTCTGCAAATCATAAACTATACTTAGCGATTGAGCCTGTGTCCACTGATCGTGTAAAAGCTTCGAATTTGTGCGTTTGATTTTCTCTCATTATGCGAGGGTGTCTGCAGAAATGCGGGGACAACCCCAGCCCATGCATTTACCCTACTGCAACCCTCATTTCCCCATACCGTACTCGATCGAAGCGGTCGCTCTGAAGGGCAGTCCTCCTCCCAAGCCGCCTGCCCCTCCTCCTCCTCCCAGTCCGGCAGCCGCACGCGTCACGCCCGCGGCACCGCCCACGATCCGCGACGTCCGCTCCGGCGTACGCGACGCGGCCGCCGACGCGTCGTAGTCGCCCTGCACATCAAACACATTCATTTGATCTTCAAGCCAATTTCATACAGGCGACTATGTGAGAAAAGATATTTCGAAAATATAATCCCTAAAACCCCATGATCAGTCAGTAGTATTTTTCCGCATTCCAGGGTTCCTCAAGCTGTTTTGATCTCACCTCAAGCCTCCTCGTCTCTTTTCTCTCCCCCTTTTTCCCTCCACTTGCCCATCTTACCACTGTTTACACTCCTTGCGCGCGCTTTCCCTCTCTCCTACTCCAGTACATACAGTACACTGTGAGTCAGAGAGGGGAGGGAGAGAGTCAGAGAGACTACTAGATGACCAAATAGCTTCCCCCCTCCTAGAGCATAAAGGCGTTGGTCTCCACATACACACACACACACACACACACACACACACACACACACACACACACACACACACACACACACACACACACATACAATTCTCTCCTACCCCCCCCCCCAAACTATGGCGCTTGGTTGAGTATTTATTTGTAGTTCGCCTTTCCCTCTCCATCTGACTGGAGCGATAGACCGGTCTAACGGTCATCAGTCTACCTCCTGGTCAACCAGTACTACGACACCATATCTGTACTACGGTTCTCCTCGCCATTTCCCGGTTCTGTTGCAGGCTTCTACAAATACCTGCACAACAGCGCATAAATGTTAGACATATTCGTGAAAAAGCAGTCAGAAAGAGAACTCAAATGACCACCCTAGAATGCTCCTCCGGATCGCAATAAAACTAGTACTAAACGCTACCAGTCTATTTTCAGATGGAATAAAGCTTTTTTAAACCTCTGCGATTTGCTACATATAGCTGCCAATCAATAGGGCTTAACGATCGACGCGCGCATCCCATGCCCACCCTATATATACGCCCCGTGAAACCTATTCCAATCGGTGCATGTGGGCAGGACCGTACAATAGGCGTACGGTGGTTGGGTGGCTTGCATACATGGGCGCGGTTGTCCGATCGGACGCTAGAACGGGAGCCTGCACCAGCAAATCGTAGTGTGAAGCAATTGCTAGTTCATTCTTAATCTCCGGGCTAGTCACCTATATCCTTCAACCCCAAACCCCTTTACGCGTACCGCGTAGATAAATTAAATTAAATTAAATTAAATTGCAAGGATGTCTGCCTTTAATTTTCCGTAGTTTTATATACGTACGTAAGAGAGCCTGCGGTAATGCTAAGAAAGCATCAGCCCATGTATATATGGTGGCTTACCCATGTATTATGGTGAGTAGTCTACCTCAGAAATGGGTTAGCTTTACACTAAAATTCGTGACCTTAATGCCTGCCGGCACTACATTATACGAGTCCGAATTACGCCCAATTGCGACTGTGTCTGCGTCTCTCCAATTCCCATGCTCTCTCACCTCCCCTCTCTCCCTTTGCAAGCATGAAGCTCTCCTGCAGTAAGCTACCCCCTAACCACGGTACCTGCAACCGTGCCCGTCTACGACACTGCAGCAATCTACCGGCCGGCAAACACCGTCCATCTACGACATCTATCGTCGCACCTGCTTCGGCCGATAGAAGCAGAAGTCGCGGACGTCGAGCGTCTCGGCAAAGTCGACGTGGTCCCCAATCTAAACAAAGACTACCGTAACCCATATCACTACCGCATTGCCTTACAATAATTCAGTAGAGCATACAGATTTCATTGAATCCCGCGAGCTAGCACCGCGATTACTACAAAGCTACAGTATGTCTGACACTGCATTAGTTATGAGACGTACCCGAAAGCTTGGTCCGCTTTCCTTTTCCTTTTTTTCGTAAACTACCGTATACTCCACACCTACCGCATACCTTATACGATGCGCCCGACGGCAGGACGCCCACTCTCTCAATGCGAATGATGAGCGATTGGGGCAGCTGAAATAGGCAGGATCAGGGCTGTCTACGTTTCTGGCAAATGTGGGCCGGCATGTAAGATTCTTTGTAATCACTGATGAACATTCTTCTCCTGTCAGATTTCTACGCTTGCCAGATTGAACTCCCCCTGACTACTCCCTGACTTTCCTATTTTGGAAAGTCAAGCATTGGTTCCCCCCTCCCTCACAACAACTATCTCTCTTAGTCCCGCCCCCTACCCTGAGGGGGGGGTCCTGTTCTGGACAGCCCTTCAGGGAAGCTTCTTCTACTTCCCCCCGTCCTCATCACTGTCAACAACCCAGCGATGCGTCCGCGATCCGCCCTCAGACTAGCCTTGGGGCTACTGGGTAAGCGAGCTTTTCGTCACCTTTTCAATTCATGTATTTGTGTCTGATATCATTCGTTCTAGCTATGAACTTCCAAATTCCAAGCTTGAATCCGTGTACCTATCATTTTGTTGCTTTCTCAGCAATCGACTGATCGTCGCTTATTTTGATCGCAGTCCAATCATAGATCAAATAGTACGTCGGAAATGACGTGACTGACCAAAGCACCTTTTTTCCGTGAACATTTAAAAAATCAAGGCCCTTTGACATTCAACTACGTCACCCACTATTTCATCTATGAGTGCAATAGGGTTTTTGACGTTTTGGGGGGGGGGGTAAATCCCGGTATTTAAAGAGGTCTGAAACATAACCGAGAAAAGCGTCAAAAGGAGAACCCTAGAGTGCAATCCGTTACCGCCTTCCAGCCCTCCTCTCCCTCGCCCTCTCCCTTCCCCCTCACCACCCGAGCCATTCCCCTGCCCACTCTCGGTCCAAGCGACAGCCACAACCGCTGCCCTGCCTCCCGCAGTGCTCGTGTGGATCGGCAGCTCAGCCATTCAGAAACAGCGGACTGGGCGGCGTGAGTTACAGAATCGTACGCAGACAGCGACTATCGAATTCTCTCCACATCGCATTCTCCTCATTTGTCCGTTCGCATTATCTCATTCGATAGTCGCACTCTAATCATACACGGGCACGGGACCCGACGGTCGGGTGGTAGGCACCTCATTTTGACAGAAACCTAACTTGGCAGCCATGATGACACTGTATCCGATTCCTCATTGGTAGGCGAATAAAAACTCAATTTATACATTGGTAGGCGACAGGCGAAAATAGTTGACGGTAAAGCTGCCTATGTATGCTACTGATCAGACGGCAAAATGACAGGAAAAGCTACAATTTAAAAAAAAATGAGAGCGACCATTTATTGCTGTCCTTCCCACTCCCGCGCCTTATACCCCGCCCGTGAAGCATACCAACTTCCTTCGCCTATCATCCCCATTACTGCCGGCAAAATCGGGAGCGATGAAATATAATAATAATAATAATAATAATAATAATAATAATAATAATAATAATAATAATAATAATAATAATAATAATAATAACAATAATAATAATAATAATTATTATTATTATTATTATTATTACTAGATGCGCCCCATTCCATAACTCTCCCCTTGCAGCAACAGTGCATCTGCCTGCTTCCCTCCCCGTCGCCTTCCCCTTCATTCCCCTCCTCCTCCTCCTCTTCTTCCTCCTCTTCCCTTCCCTCCTGCACCCCCTCCCCCTCGCCCTCTTCCTGCTTCTCCTCATGCGATGCCCAGTGCGCGGCGGCCTGTGCCGTCGTCTCGCTCACCTCCTCCCTCCTCGCCCAGTGTATATCAGGTACTTTTGCGACGAAAACTATAGATGGGCACGGTTGCAGGTACCGTGGTAGGGTGGCTTACTGTACAAAATTTTCATATATTGGCTCTAGCTCACTGCAAAATAATATCTTAGCGAACTTGTGCGATATCTATGTATGGGTGAGCCACTGCAGTAAGTTACCGACCGGCAGACCCCCTGCCCACGTATGGCGAAAGCGTTCCGTCTGTAAACGCAATACTACCTTGTCTGGACTCTCCTCATACCACACTTCGTTCACTCCTCGGAACTAAGAATGAGGCAGGATAACTCTACTCTCAGGCTGTCGTCCCCGCTGCCAGCAGAGCTGCGGCAACGGAGCTGTGGTACAAAGGTACGACGCTCTTTGCTGAAGAGAGATGGAGAACATGAAAGCATGCTGTGTCGTTCGTTACGGGCACACTCT
This sequence comes from Micoletzkya japonica, assembly GCA_900490955.1. Lineage (NCBI taxonomy): Eukaryota > Metazoa > Nematoda > Chromadorea > Rhabditida > Diplogasteridae > Micoletzkya > Micoletzkya japonica. The sequence continues at coordinate 67,115 of LS895700.1, forward strand.
TCCCTCATAGGATTGGTATTATATTTATGGTAGGGGTCCGAATACACTTGACTAGCAAGCGTATTCATCCGTTCCCCTCCCCCCCGATTGCAGTCAGTCGCGCAACACGTGCAACTCCGCCTGCCAGGGCGTCTGCATGAACTTCTGCTCCAAGGTCAGCAATAGAGCATGCGATTCGTGTCTTTTTGACCAATATGATTCGCTGCTTTTGGTGACGAGACCCGTGTCCGTTATGAATGATGTATGAAACATATACATCAGAAAGGCACGAATGACATTCTCTAGTAAGCAACATCCTGTGACAACCATGACGCAATCAACATGATCTATCGTAGACAAGAAACGGGCAGCTATATAGCTAACTGCTGCAAAAGGGCGTCAACCAGTAGAGCACAGTAGGAACGTGTACAGTATGCTCCCAGTACGCTACCGTTACCCACCACTTCCAGACGGGAAATGGTAACTGCAACAACGTGTGCAGTGGACAGTGCGGGACGGCGTGCGAGGCGACCGAGAAGGCCATACAGGTATTGCAATCTATGGGTATTACAATCTACTCGTTTATCGTTATTTATGAATGACTGAGTTCGGTTTGGATGATCGCTCTCCGGGCAACCCAGAACGCTACACGAAGCTTATGTTTCGCTGCGCATTTCTACGGTAGTAATGTATGTCACGGTTGCCCAACGCGTATAGTTAGACTATGATTACCACGACGGCGACGAGAACTGCGGTTGAGGAGAATGTTTCGTCAGTTCCCCGTCATTCCTATTTCGGACGACGGAGAGCGAGGCTGCATGAAGAGACTCCAGATGAAGTAGGAATGGCGTTTACTGACGGAACGCTTTCGTCGATAATATCCGCCTCTACACTGTAGTAGAGCAGCATTCCATTCGGGTCTTCTTAACCAGTTTGCGTCGCTGTTTAGTTGGCGTGCATCATCGTCACGTCATATACTCTACAGATCACGATCCCGCTCTCGTGCCTCTCCTCCTGCGCGCAGACCTGCAGCAGTGCGTGTGCCGGCCAGACCGGGACCGCCGGGACGGGCTGCCTCAACTCGTGTCAGGTCAGACTCGTAGGCTTTGAAAAGCCAAGCGCGCGACTTGCGTATTTATCGGCTGACTCGATTCATTCTTCCATGCTCCTCATCACTCTCTCGGTCTTATAATGCGATTAAAAGGCTTGGTTTTCAAACCCTACAGTCGCGGTAATCAAGCCACCATCGATCTCGACGAAATCGCACCACGACCATGTCCAAAACCAGGCAACCACCATTAGCTCATCTTATCCGGGGAATAGGATATGGACAGAGCAATCTGCCCCCCCATACATGGGCAAGCACCCGACGGTCGGGTGGTAGGCCCCTCTTTTTGTCAGAAACTAAACTTGGTAGGCACCACAGTGTACAAGAGATCCTTATTGGTAGGCTATGAAGAATCGCGATATCTACTAATGTAGGGCCCAAACTGAAATAGTTGTCCGTAACCCTGCCCACGTATTTTGTTTTGTTTGCATTTTTGCCCCCTTTGCAGAATGCCTGCGCCCAGGGCTGCTACACCGGCACGCAATCGTGCATCAACAACAGTAACCCTCCGAGCCACTACTACGGTAGTACCAGCAACAACAACAACATCCACAATGCTGTCAACTCGGCACCCTTCAACGGCGGTCATTCATTCGAACGACAGCCGTCCCCTCCGACTACCGTATACCAGTACAGTATACCGCCGGTGATCAAGATCATTCTCGGCGACGATTTTGGCCACTACAACTGCCGGTAGAGTACAAGACCGAGCATCACAGGATGCGTAAAAGCTAATAAGCAGACTATTGACTTAATAGGTTTGGGGGGTCCGCATAAACCACGCGAAATGGCTCTATTTGAGGAACAACTGCGCGGGGTCATGCAATGCGCAGTGCTCCCATACGGGATTGAGTTCAGCCCGCTGCGGATCGATCTGCAACAACGCCTGCGACGACGTGTGCAGGTACTGTAGCATAGGTACTACCGTACCCAGGCTACGGTAACCCCCACAAAGAGTACTGTACATAGTCTCCTCTGCGGCCCGTTACCTCCCTTTTTGTCATAACAATAAGGGTGAAACGTACCCATATTAACATGCGAATTCGAAAAGGCAGTCAACCTTTCAGGTACTCGCATACGTCAACCGGTAATGGCGGCGGTGGATCGGGTAATACCGTAACCAATACCGTAGCCTGCAACCCGGGCTCGGGTCTCGGCACCGGGATGGGTTGTATTTGTCGGCCCATGTACGCGCCGTGCGAGGGCGGCTGCTGTTTGAAGGCGACGTGAAGGACGATGAAGAGAAGGTTGGAGGGCTTTTTTTAGCTATTTTTAGATAGACTCAAATCCAATCGAGTGCTCTTGAAGCATCGTGTTCAAGGTACCACCTTCCACAGAAAGCGGATAACCCATATCCTCTTGCAGACGACGACCCTACAGTATTCCCGAGTAGTACACGACAACAACGCGACAAAACCTCGAACGATCTTCCTCCTCCATTCCACGCAAACATTTCACTTTCATCTTCTGTATACGTATTGCTTGTTCTTGTTGTACATATATAGTTGCGACTTCCCACCGATAAATATTCATTGTTGGCGCTCTAGCCACAGCTTCACTTTGCTCGTAGCCACCAGCAAAGTACAGCAGTAGGCAAATGGAAACTTTACCCCGTTCACTCATCTACTAGTGTTGGCAAAATCGGGAGAGAATGCTTCATTTCCGTGCCTTTTATCTCTGCGCCTCTTCATTCCTCACCGCTCTTTCGCTAGTAGAAATGCAAATCTCTCCCGGCTTTGCCAACACTATCATCTACAACGATTGCGCTTCAGCAGTCCAAGGGAAGGACGAATTGCTTGTTTACCATACCACCCATCTCTGGTATCCCAAATTGATTATACACTTTAGACCAGATATAGCCTACCGTACCCCCCTAATACCGATCATACCGATTACCATATCCTCCAACAACTACAGTCTTGTCTCTCCCCCCCCTCGTACCTTAGCAAAGCCCATCTTCTTGAGCAGGCCGCTGTTCTCGCGTCCACTGCGCCGCTTGCACTCGTCGCATGAGGCACCTCTCAAAAAGGGAAGGGATACGGTAGGAACACAAGGGGAACTATAGCAAACTGAGTGATCAAAGATTAAGCCATCTGCTGATAAAAAAATAGAAAAAATACCGGATCGGTTCGACTCGGAAGTAGTCCCGGAGCAGCGTTTCCAGGCGGAGGGTCTGCAAAGAAGCTTACTAGTGACAGGATATAGTCTCAAAAGGGGTTCCCGGAACTAGCTATGTTTCATTAATCAGACAAGTAGATATTTGTCTAACCAAATGCTATTCTTGCCGACCTATATCGATAATCAGGGATAAATGACATTAATAACGCCCCACCATTCCCCGGAGATTCTTCGGAATCGGCAGCGGAATCACGGACAGGACGTCGTGGCGGACTTTCTGCCGAGAATTATTGGTATTTTAACGGGTATATCTTTTAATAATAATAATAATAATAATAATAATAATAATAATAATAATAATAATAATAATAAATAAATAACTCACCTTGTACGAGCATTCGGGCACGATGCACTTGAGCTGGGTTGCGGTCAGCCCGGTGCAGGGCGCCCGGGACTGGGACAGCAGACGGCTGCCCTCGGAGCAACTCAAGAAAATGAAGAATTAGTATTTTGAATTAATTTTATTCGAAAATTTTCCTATCTAACCTGTGAAAGAACGAACAGGTTCTTGTTTCATGATCGCCTGAAAGGCATCACCAAACTGTCTACGTTAACAAAGCGAGAAATGTAAAAAAAATGAGTATTTTAAAAGGAATAAAGTACACGCAATGAGAATGGAGTAAAAGTACCGTGAAAAGGCGAGGTCGTTCCGGTCGCCCGATTCCTCGTAGGCCTCCTTCACCTAGAAATCAGAAAACTTTCTAAAGCCAAAAATTTTTCATCGCTATAAAACTAAGCATTATGGGCCTACACATTTTTGCGCCTGTTAATCGGTCTCGATAGAGAGCACGCTACCGGCAACGGGACCGCTTCCTACCGTAGTCCTTACTGAACTGCTATAACACCACAAAATGTCTACAAAATCTTCAGAAAAGTGCAGAAAAACTACAATCTTTGCGTACATAGTACGCTCATTGAAAAGACGCATCACTGACCAACTCTTCCGGAGAGCGCGGGATATACGGTACAACTAACCCCCCCCCCTAATCTTACCTGCAGCAATCCCCCATCCATCCGCCTCGTCCGCATCTCTCCCAATTCCTCGCTCCAGGTAGTCTCGAAGACCGTCATCAACTCGTGCAGATCCTGCAAAAGCAAAACCTTTTTTCACTTTACTTATTTTCGCCATGTCTACAGGGCTTAGCAGTATCTGTGCATCATTCATACATTTCTTTTATTCCGAGAAAAAACCTCCTCCAGTATTGCCTATAGAAGTAAACGTCGCGGTTATGAATGATGCGTGAAGAATAAGAAAAGGCTCAATTATTATCGGCAAAACAGATCTTTCTTCGTTAATAAATATATAATCCGCCGTGCTTCCATTCGCAAAATTCCATTCCTAACCCAATCCATAATGAACCCCTGTCGCATTATTTTCGGATGGGTGAAACGTAACCGTCAAAAGTACCACGATTCCATACGTGGGCACCGACCGCAAAAGTATGGGTGATAGGCACAAATTTCTTCCGAATTTTACTTTGGTAGGCGCATATTTTCTAGAAAGTTTCAAGTGGCAGGCTCGATTTCGTACACAGGTAGGCCCGCTTCTCCAAATATTGCGGGGTAGGCTGCCCATGTATGCCCGATTCGTATCCATTCCTAACCTGTTCCATGCCTAGGTTGAGCGCCCATCCACGAGCCACGAGGGCAGCCGACACCTCGTAGGCTGATAGGGTATCCCCGCTGAGAGCATCCAGATCTAAAACATTATATCTCATAAATATTATCATTCTAAACGCATGAAACAAATGAAACAGAGACCATGGACATTGCGAAACCGGTTTTTTTTTGCAACCTGTTGTTGATAGGATGGGGTTCAAAACACTAGTGTGACCAAGGACAACAACCATTGGGTGTTCTGTGACGCCATGCGCCACGTACTTGAACATATCAACGGCGAACGATGGCGAATTTCGAAATATGCTCAAAAAAGCTTACCGATAATCAGCTTCTGCAGCTCGCGCAGAAACCGGGTTTCCTCCGCTTCGCAGTGCAGCCGACCGAGCCACGCGACCATCGAGGGCAGACTGAACATAAACTAATATTAAAATGCTTTAAATATTCATAATAAATAAAAATAAATAAACAACAACAAAAACTGGAATTTAATGGGCGAAACCCGATTTCGTCACCTCGACAGGCCCTGGATGAGTGCGTTAGCATAGCACGTGTTGCCGAGATTGTATAGCCCGCTCAGCTCGCGATTCTTCTTTCGTCCTAGAAGCCGAAATAGGTTAACTACAGGGGAAATGGTTACCTTTAGAAGGAGTGCTCGTAGCGTAAATGTACACTACAGCGGCTGCGGCAGCCGCGCCCAATATGATGAAAGGAACGGGGTTCGAGGTAGACATCGCGATTACGTCATCTCCGAAAATCTCAGAAATACGCAAGTAAACTGAAAAGAAATAAGACAAAATGAAATAAAAACACGAGCAAAACATGGGACGTAACGAGTGTGACACCGTTGAACTAGATGCTATTTAACGGCCGTGGTCCAGTCGGTATATGATAAAACCCGGCCCGGCCCCTGGCCCTCGGCCCCCGGCCGCATGATAAAACACGGCCCCCGGTCCGGCCCAAAGTGGTCTAGTTGGCCCCCGAGCCGGATGATGTGATAAAGCTCGGCCCTCGGCACGAACTCTTAACTTTACAGTTTCAGCCTGAAAATCAAGTTTCCTGCTTATTTTTTACTTAATGTGGCCAAATACCTGACCAGGCCCCGGGGCCGGGCCGGGTTTTATCATATGTCCCGGTCCAGTCCGGTCCTCGAATACGGTAGCGTCTTGCTAAACGCAATACCGCGCCATGGTTTGAACCTTTTTTTGGCAATCATGCTTTCCCTCGTTTATGCTAATGCGAATCGAGTATTTTAATGGTTATCTTTCATATCATCTGCTTAAAGGCGCGAAAGTTCGCGCGTCTAAGCTAATGCCCTCGTAGCGAACGAGAGCACTAGTTTAGACGCGCGAACTTTCGCGCCTTTTCAATATCGCTTGATTTTGAATTGTGTAGCTTATACTATAGCTTCTGATTCGGCTTTTATGTTGAAGTTTTTCCGTTATTATCCAGTAATAATATGGTTAAAATATGAATATTTCAGAGATCGTAATGTCGTCGAAAAAGAAGCGCGTTGTAGAAGATGACGATGGAGAGGGGGAGGAGTATGTAGTGGAGAAGATTCTGGACAAGCGAACGAACAAAGATGGAGGGATAGAGTACTTGATCAAGGTGGGGTTTTGCAATAACTAGGGAGTAGGGCATTCCATTCGGGTCGTTTTGATTGTTATGCCGCACCCCCTTCAGGATAAGCAGCCGTGCCGTTATTAAAAATGAATTTTGAAACGTCTACATCAAAAGCGCCCGAATGTAATGCTCTTCTAGGGGGAAAAGAAGGGGGATGACGAGTTTGCGATTGTACCAAAACACATGCAGAGTAAATGACGTGAATTTGCATATGAACTTTGGTGGCCAAACCGAACGCAATCAATCCATCATTCTGTTGCGCTCTGAAGTGAAGGGCGGTCGGTCAGAGCGCTTTCGTGCGTCTTATCTGACAAATTTACTTAGTCCCATCTTTACAAGGCTTTATAGTTTATAATAATCCTGGAAAATAATTTTTTTCTTAAAAATGATTTGCCGTTTTTCAGTGGGAAGGCTTCCCGATGGAGGACTCTACGTGGGAATCTGCGGCCAATGCCTCGTGCCCGGAGCTCATCAACGAATTCGAGCGGGAACGCACGCGCAAGGTGCGTCTATGGGTATCTTTGGCGGCCGCATACATTGGCGGCTAGTGTTGTCCCCTAACACGTTTGCAGACTGCTTTACGCCATTAGGGGTAGTCTAAAGCAGCCATCCTCACAAGTGGTTTACATTATCATTGTTGTCTGGCGCTGGCGCCCATCCTGTCGTCCGAATGGACAATTACGCCCCTACATACGTTTTGGCCGCATTGGGGTAGACGCGGTTGCAGGGGCACCGTGGTTGGGTGGTTTGCTGCAGAAGTTGGGTATTTAGACTGCTGGAGTAGAATATCATGATTGTAATTTATGGGAGGGCTATTGCAGCAGTCTACACTAGCAAACCCCCCTACCCGTGTATCATACGTGGGCAACCTTACCCGCGATATTTTGAGAAACGGGCCTACCAGTGTACGAAATCAAGCCTGCCAATTGAAATTTTGTATGAAATATAAGCCAACCAAAGTAAAATTCTGAAGAAATTAGAGCCTACCACCCATACTTCGGGTCGGTGTCCACGTGTGCCGCGTATGCGTAGCCGATTTCTTCGATAGGCTTCACGATAGAGCGCGCTTATTCTGCATATCATTCTTCACAAAAACGGACTAGACTTGCGCAACGCTAATGATTGCTATCGTGCATATACGGGCACGGTTGCCCAATACGACGTTAGGATGGGTTCCTGCACCCGAGAATTAATAATAATAATAATAATAATAATAGTAATAATAATAATTCAGCATCAGAAGCGCTCCTCCGAGCACAACACCTCGTCCGCCTCGGCGACGAACAACGTGAGCAGCGGAGACATTGATGAGATCATCGGAATGACCGAACAACGGTCGGGAGAGAGGGTACGGTAGGGATACGGTATTAGAGGGTGGCCATATAAGGGGGGTACGGTAGGATTGAGGAGGAGGGCACCATAGGAAGCGGTGAGGGGTACGGTAGGAATCAAGGTTCTCTTTTTGACGCATTTTCTTAGTAAAGTTTCAGACTTCTATAATTACCAGGATATGCCTAGAGCATGAAAACTGAAATATAACCGTGGAAAGCATCAAATAAAGAACTCTAGTAGGAATACGGTAAGGAGAAGGGGGGGAAGAGTAAGTTAGCAATACGGTAGGATGGGGGAATCATATGAAGGAGTAAGGTATACTGTAGGGAGAGGGTTGAATTGAGGTATAGTAGGGTAGGAATACGGGTAGGGCATAGCAAGGAGAGGGTACGATAGGATTGGGATACGGTAAGGAGATAGTATGGTCCAGACGTGTACAGGGCACGCGGGTAGTGTACTTATATTGTACGGTAGCACTTGCGAAGAGCGGCCATAAACAAATCCTTTGCAGTGTTTCGTGATCAAGTTTACGGACGGTACCGTAACCCTCGTGCCTCTCGCTGAGACCCATTCGCGATTCCCGCAAGAGGTGAGCTTCCTATTTACCGGATCCGGAACATTATAATATATTATATTATAATTAGTTTATTGTGAGGGAGGCAATCGTATTTACTGTTTCCAGGCCCTCCGTTTCTACGAAAAACGCATTCGCTTCGTCGAGATGTAACCGCTTCGCCTATACATTCCCATTCCACTTTACTTTATTTCACTGTAATACGATGCTCTCCCCCCCCCTTAATACCTGTTCTATAATACCTTTGGATACGTAGCCTAAAAGGAGCGAGTTGTATCACATAAATCTGTGGGCAAATGATACGCTTTTTCCTGTTCTACCACCTCCACCCTCCTCCCCCGAACTTCCCGCCTGACATTTATTTTCCCGAAATGGCTTGAATAATCGTGATAGGGCTGGCCCAAGTGATGGGCGCCTCTCAATTCGTTTACATCTTTGTTCACAACTTTCCCATTGTTCGTTAACCTGTGCTTTATAAATGCATTCATCTTCATCTGTGTAACCACTTGAAAGCTTCACGGGAAGACCAAAACTTTTGGCAAAGTCGGAAAAAAACCATAATATGAAAGATACAAAATACAAGTGTAGGCCACTACTCTAGGCAACTTGTTGCTAAATGCAGTAACGGCCCTTGGTTTGAATACTCTTTTACAATCGTTTTCCCTGAGTGAAGACGCGCACAGCCGGACGGCCAAAATAGACTGACCCCACTCGATCACACCATGAAAATGGGCGATTATTTCAAATGTGGTTAGAAATGATGCTTATGAATGGGTAATGGGAGATGCGGAAGGAAGCAAGGAATTGATTCCACTTTGTTTCCGGTCAAAAGTTTCATAACGAAGACTGATATCCCATGAATTGCGTGGTTTTGGCACCGTGCTAAAGTGGGGGTCCCGTCAGGGTGTGACGCGCGAATCTTCGCGCCTTTTCCATTTCGAGAGGCTTTTGGTTTGTGCAGTTTATGATTTCTGATTTTGTTTTAGCGTATTTACATTGATGAAACTTTGATATTTCAGCGAATGTCTAGCAACACGACCGTTTATATGAGCAGAGCTAAGACATTAAAAATGCTTTACAAGCAGCACACTTCAATTCGCGATAGCGCAGTTCAGTTTGCGATAAAAACGAGTCATTCCAAAGGTATTTGAGGCGTGACGCGTATGAACGCGCCTATTTTCGTGGTGAGAGTTGTCATACGGTAACCTTTTTTTCGTTACAGTATGCTGAAAGTGTGTGCCGTTTTTAAATGTAGGTCCCAAACGGTCGTGAGCAACAAAAGGCGCGTTGTGGAGGATGATGAAGAGTATGCCGTGGAGAAGATTCTGGACAAGAGAAGGAACGCACGATCGATTAACCCCTACATCTAAGAACGGCACACTCTTAAAATATACGGTAGGTCTACAAAAGTTTTTTGAATGGGTCTTGCCGCGAACGCGACGCGTCTGGTTCATTCCAACGACGCGTTGCGGTCGTTTTTGGGCCCAGTTTGCGATTTATGATTTTCGTGTTTTCGAACGATGGAGAGATCGAGTACCTGATCAAGGTGGGACACATTATCCTGCCCCATAGATGGCATGCGTCATACGTGGGCAAGGTGTCTGCCGGCAGCTTACTGCAGTGGTCCTCCCACGGGCAGAGAAAGTTTGTGTAATGTGAGCAGTGGAGACATCGACGAGGAATGACCGAACAGCGGTCGGGGGAGAGGGTACGGTATTAGGGGGTGGCCATAGGAAGGAGGCGAGGGTACGGTAGGGTGGGGACATGGTAGGAGAAGGGGAAGGGAGGGGCACGGTAGGGAGGGTAGGACTACTGTAGGATAGGGCATAGCAAGGAGATTGGGATACGGTAAGGAGATAGTATGGTCCAGACGTATGCAAGGCATGCGGGTAGTGTACTTATATTGAGTCCCACTGGCGATTCACGCAAGAGGTGAGCTTCCCATTTACCGGTTCCGGAACATTATAATATATTAGTAGTAGCCTATTGTTGGGGGAGGCAATCATGATGATATATTCACGTTTCCAGGCCCTGCGCTTCTACGAAACGCTTCATCGATATGTAACAGCCTTGTCCCACCATACATTCCCATTCCACCTTAATTCACGATCTGTAAACCGATGTCCTTTACCGGCCCGGGCTCTCAATTCGTTCAAATATTTGTCAACAACTCTCCCATTGTTCATTAATCTCTGTTCTATAAAGTAATAGTCATCTTTTTATCCACGAAGGCTTATTCTCGGGAAAAGGTAAAACCCTTGGTTAAACCACAAAAAAAGGATCACAGTATGAAAGACATAGCTGATATAAATAAGAGTGGGCTACTATGGGTGATCGGAGTGGTAAAGATTCAGAGATCAAAGATCAATTGTTTCGCGACTAGTGGTTTGTGTATATGAAATATAGGCCGTCTAGCTTGGGCGGCTATATGCTTTGTTCGAAACGAATATAAGAGTTGGGGAAGTATAAAATCCTTGAGAAGATAGGCTTGAGCGACGTAAAATGCAGAGCTGTCGAAACCGCGCAGTTTTTGGAAAGTTGAGCATAAAAAGGTGCGATTTCGACGGCTCTACTTAAATGACGATGAACAGGTGACTTACTACGGTAGAAAACATCGTACCGTACTCCCGAAAAGCATACGAAACATTACATATTATTTAGCGAAAAGACACATTCTCGACACCTTATTAGGCGCCAAAAGTCATTGAAATGAGTTTCGCTCGGTAATACTGGAGGCGAAAGGCCCGCCAACAAGTATAATAAGAACTAGCAAAAAACAACTGGCACCCTTCCCTAGGGCTACCGTAGTCATAGTTCCTGGTCACCCCTGGGTTGGACTACCGTAATCCATCCTCTCAAGGTTACAGTAGACTACCGTACTCCTCTCGAGGATACGGTAGCCTACCGTACCCCCTCCCCCTAATCGTAGTCGTCGGGGGCGGGCCTCTTCAGTAGGTTGACCACGTGTTCGGGCCGGACCTCCTGTCGGACCGGTAAATGGACTGCGTGAGAGGGCGCCGCGCCCAGCTGCTCGGAGCGAACCATCTGCAAAATAATGTAATAATATAATAATTATTTAATAAAATAATAAATAATTACCCCTATATAAAAAGCGCTATACTAGCAATTTCACGCTTTGCTATATCTCGCTTCAGAGTAGACTTGGGGCACACTAGCGTCCGGCTACCCCACCTAATTCGACCACGCTGATTCGATTTGTGGGGTTTTTGAGGCGAAAAAGTGACGTCATGATGACGAAATCGCCGTTTCAAAGTGTGATTGGTTTTTCGCTTC
>LS899500.1:38700-50207 GCA_900490955.1 Micoletzkya japonica
TTGCACTCTCTCCAATACCGACGAAGAAAAAGTGACATAAGGAAGGCATACGAAGTGATCTATGGAGGCGGTAGATTTAGTCGAATAGTGCACTCGTTCTTTAAATTCAATCCATCTGTTACGAGAGGTGCTAAGTTTCGGCTAACCGATCTTGGAGCCGGCCATCGGGTTCGTACTGAATCATTTGCTGGCCGTGTCTAGAGAGAGTTCATTCCCATTCTACGAAATGGTGATATCCCCTCAAATATAAGAGATTTCCAAACTATTGTGTGTAGGGTTCTAAGTAAGACATGATAAGAGTGTGTTTTGCGTCAACCCCCCCCCCCCCCCCCTCCCTCCTTCACCGCTTTCCATTTCCCCATTCCCCATACCCCGTGCCCCAACACACGGATAAATGATATGATATATGATATGATATGTTCGTGTTCGTTTTGCCCGTATTTCCTTGAGTAGTTCTTATATGTTTGCTTATATTATAGTTTTCTACTGCTTCTATTATAGTTTTCTACCAACTTTATGTTCAAATAATTGTAGCATCTTCAAGCTAGTTCGAATCGTAGTATGGTTCCAGCAGTTCGCTACCCAAAGTCATTCAGTTCAGCCGTCAAACTCTGAGATGATCGAACATGCAGGTCATTTTCTGATTGTGGCACAATGAAAAACATTGGAGGCAACCGAGGTCCTGTTCCTGCTCATTATGTTAGGAAACATATAAGAATCCACTATTTTGTATTTCGTTAGTCTGTTTTATATCAAACATTGAGGACCGGTAAGCGAGAAGGATGGGCTCATCTACCTCCAGTTCCGGCTCCTGGATAGTCTGCTTACACCAGGTCTCATGTCACCTAATAGACTTTTAGAAAGATTATATATAGAAAAAAGTGCGAATGCCTTATTATCATTGCCTACTTACATTTCAAGTGAAATATTTAGGAGTGATCGTGTTCAAGGTGGTCAAGCGCGTCTACTTGCTCCCCTGCCAGTTTATGTCCAGGTCTTGTTCCATAACATTGCGACGTTTTCCAATGGCATGGAATATTTCACCGGATTAATCCAACGGTATATTCTACCGTACTCATTTGCATACACTTTGTTCAAATTTTTATCATAACACCATTGGTAACAAAAAAAATTCAAGAAATGCACAAGCTAGACCATTAGTGAGTAAAATGCTAGAATTAAATAGCAATGTAACGAAATAATACAACGGATTACATCGACATTTTCATTCCATGTCACCACATCTCCCTATTTAGTTATTCAAATATTCGCCCTCAACCAATTCCTTCATCTATACCCTACACTGTATCCCTTCCATCCCTTCCTCAACCATAATATCCTCTCAATCTGTACCACAAGTCAAACACTTCATTCCCTTCCATTCATCGATTACCTACCCCTACCATCTCACTTCCCTTCTTTCCCTTCCTAATCAACAACCACATCCTCATCTTTATGTACGATTTGTCAATAGCGATAAATTAAACCACCCCTATCTCACGCCACTGTACCATTATGATAAATCGCATCTCCTAATTCCCACTAGTTGCTCGTATCCTACCGTAACCCATTCTACACTATTCCCAATCCCTCGCTGACCCCTTCACCTACCGCATACTCTCCATTTTTTCTTCTTTTATATTATCCACTGTCGATCGCACCAGGTAGGCGGACCAGATTCCCTTAATACAGTTCAGTCTTCCCTCTCCTACCCTACCTTTCAATTATCTCGAGCTCTTCTCTCCTTATACCATCTTCCTTCCACTAACCTCAACAGAGTCCATAGATCTATGACTCGTACTTTCAAATGTTTTATGTCAATATGGCTAAGAATGCTTACCCCTTCCAATCACTAACTAATTGCCAAATTACTACTACATATATCGATATTCCTCGTCAACCTAATTCTATCCCTTTTCCCATGAATTAAGGAGCACGTTGTGATGTGTGCATGTCTAATCTTTCCAATTACCTACCTCAAAAAGAGGCAGCAGTTGAAGCTTACAGGCAAGTCCGCGAGCACGTCGATCGGATCGAGGCGGAGTAGGAAGAGTCTGGAAATAGAGGAGCGTTTGATGAGTAGTCTTCGGAACTGGGCTGAGCTAAACTGAGACAATATTATTTGATAAATATTTTAATTTGATAAAATTTGATAAATATATGTGCAGGAAGAAACAGAGTACGAGTTATCAAAATAAAACATAATAATCAGTAAGCACGATTATTATGTTGAATTTACCTGACATGGCAAACTACTGTACCTATTGCACAGATTTTAAGAAACAGCTGTACTACACCTAAACGCCGATTTATTCTAGAACTGTTTATTCATTGCCGGCTCACCTACAACACTCAAAAATCCACACAATCAGCTTCAGACAAAAAGCAAAATTGTTCCCCAGTATTTAGTTATCCGGATGGCTAGTTAGTAAATTCAGTAAATGAAAAATAAAACACCTCCCAATAGTATATTTACCGTCATTAGAGCGTAGTTGTCACTAACTTCCTATCCTGCTAGCTAACACATTTTTTTTTGCAGCTCAGCGAAATATACACCGCGTTAGTTTGATTTAAAACGTTTTTAGCGTGGGCTTAACCATTGTTATTTTGATCTGCCCATTACTAAAGATTCAGGCAAAATGTGGCGCCTACCAAGCTGCGTTTATAATATAAAGAGGAGCCTACAACCAGACAGTCACGATGGCTGTCAGGCCTATGCTCATTTATGAAGCTAAGCTAACAGCACTTGATTTTGTTAACCTAATTATGGAGATTACGCGATTTAGGATAAATCGTGCGGCCCAAAACATCGGTCTTTTCAATCTTCATAGTGATTACAGTAAACAGAGAACGTATGTCAAGCAAAACACCGACCTTTCCTTCTGTAGTCAACAGCGAATTCGTCTCTGCGAGCCTGATCAGTGCTCATTCCTTTTTAACTGAAGAAGCCGCATCGGAGACGCACGAGGCGAGCGTAACGCTACGATACACAACGGACAGCGCGCCTGAAGTTGATCTTAGTTAACGAAATAAGTAGAGCAGCACTCTAGACTCGAAAATCGTCTTCATAGACGGAAAACGCATGGCTACGATGACCAGAAGTTTCGCATGACCAGAAGTATAAATCATACCGTGCGATGGAGCCGCCTCAACGACCAGACACGGAGAAGAGGGTCTGCAAGCGGTAGCTTTAATGGACAAATAAACCAGGCCGAGATTTTCCGATTCCGACCTCAAATTACCGGGAATACTGTATGTACAGTATGAAAGGATTATTTATGAAAGCTATTAATGCTTACAGAACAAGATGGCTCATTCTAAAACATAAGACGAACCTTGATTTGAGAAGACAAACTACTCTTAGCGCTCCATGGCCATTCAGCATAACCAATATTTCGCTATAGCTGCAAACACTTGATTATTAGCTTCACGCGTTGCATACAACCTGTAACTAATCGAATATAGGACAATAAGAACCGAAACCGTACAAAAACAGAAGAATCACTGTCCGAATATACCCCGATCTTGAACAAGCGTGCCAAAGAGTAATACAGCAACACGACACGAGATCAAACGTTCGAGGAGCAAGTAATAAGTATATAATAGGGTAAATAACACTTACAAAACCCATATAAAACCTAATAATTGCCTTTCGTGCGCCAAAAAGTCTAGCGCTCACCAGTTATCGCAAACTGAACAAAACTTGGCAAATTGCCACCTCTTCTGTGTTTAGCAACCGGAATCGTACAGTGATGGAACGTTTTAGTCAATAATATTACAGTGTAAGTGAGAGGAATCACCGGTGAGTGAGAATGTACAGATCCCCTCCCCCAACAGGCCCCACCGGTCAGGCACAGCCAGTGGGGAGAGGTGAGATTTATGAGTCAATGCTAGTAGGGGCGAGAAGGTCTAGCCACAATGACAGAGATCGGCCGAAGCCTAGATATCGACAGCGGAAGGGCGGGCAGACATGCTTACTACCGTAGCCTTGGGCCTAGATATGGGGACACACAATCTCAACGAATGAAGAATGTGGTCTGGGGGTTGATCGTCTCGACTCGGCTCGTGCTCGTCTTCGTCTCATTGCTTCTGGATTCCCTCGGACGGCAGAGGTCCTCCATCGTCCGCTCGTGCCCAGGCCCATGCCACACACTTTACGCAATCACCCGTCTGGTCTCCGACCTGAGTGAACCGAATCGGCAAAGGGGGTGAGGGGCCTACGGTCACTATGGGGAGGGAGGTGCAGCTGATAGGCTGAGGGAAGGGTGGGGGATACTGGGACTTTCACCTTTTGGTTGGAGCAGCATGGTAGTCGACTGTAGCTGCTCCTGGCCGGGGTGTGTGATGGTCGGTGTACGGTAGGCGAGTAGCCAGCTTGTCCAGGTGCTTCGACCGGTCGTCCCTCGGGGTGCCTCGTGTCGTCGATCCACCGGGGAGATGAGTAGCCGCGACGGCGAGGGGGAGGGGGAATTGAAGGGGGCCGGGGGTTGAGTGGGAGCTCTCGAAGCGGCCGCGAACGAGTGGGAAAGCTCGTGGAAGGGGGCCGGGAGTGAGTGGGAAAGCTCATTTAAAAAATCAGTTAATCTCGAAGTCTACATTTGTAGACGTACCGGAGATTAAGCCGATAAGAACAGATGTACAAGTTTATCGAGCAAAATGTTCCGACTAGGTCGGTATTACAGTGTAAGTGAGAGGAATCACCGGTGAGTGAGAATGTACAGATCTCCCTCCCCCCAATAGGCCCCACCGGTCAGGCACAACCAGTGGGAAGAGGTGAGATTTATGAGTCAATGCTAGTAGGGGTGAGAGGGTCTAGCAACAATGACAGAGATCGGCCGAAGCCTGGATATCGACAGCGGAAGGGAGGGCAGAGTTTTTCGTCTCAATTTATTCCCCCGAAGGGAGGGCCGATCCCTGAGGCAGTGCAATACAGGGCCGACCCGTGGTGGGAGATGAGCAAGCCCCTGCGAACCCACCTGGTTTCAAAAATCAGTTAATCTCGAAGTCTACATTTGTAGACGTACCGGAGATTAAGAGGATAAGAACAGATGTACAAGTTTATCTTAGACGATGTTCCGATGAATCGGTAATAGATATTTGAGGTGGTCAAATGGGTTAATAGCAATGGTTGTCTTTCAATAAATCCTATACAACTCCTCTAGACCCCCACCGGGCAGGCACAGATCTAGGGGAGAGGTGAATCTAGAAAGAATGACTAGGGGGAGGGGAGGTTAGTTAGTAACTTGACAAACAACTTTGTTGTTTATTCATAATGAACGAACCCTAGGGGTCAGTATACGGTGAAGTACTAGGTACAATGGGGAGCTAGGTGACTGTCTAGTCTACAGTACAGGGGGAGCTAGGAATAGCCGTGCGAATGAAGATAGGGCCGAGGGTTGGAATTACGCTCCGGGGTCTTTACGCCTTTCGGCACTGATGGTACACCGGGACTCGTACGTCACATCCTGATGTATGTGAGGCATAGATACATCGTGAATGACGAAGGGCGTCAGACACGATGAGCCTCTTCATCAGCCTCAGGTACTGGGGTCGGATTTTGAGTACTGCGATGGCCTCCTCATTACCCTTCCACCAGCCCCCAAGGGCCCCTACAGCGACCACTCCGATCTTCGGCGGGTATCCTTGTTCTTGTAGATACGCTCGGAGGCCCTCGTACTTGCGGTGCTTCTCATCCACTGCCTCTTCAAACGCACGCTGACCCTTCTCGTAGGGGACGCAGACATCTACAATGAGTGCTTCTTTTCTGGACTCATCTCTCACTACAATGTCTGGTCTAAGGTCAGAGCCACTCCCTTCTACCGTTTCATCGACCCGCATACTTCCCTTTATCGAGTCGGGCATGGCCTTGAGGAGGCGGTGTTGGATCGCGTTGTGGCGGGCTCGAATGCGGACGGCGTGCTCGTGGCAGTGGTTGAGGACGTGCGGGAGGGTCTCTCTGTCATCACCACACTTCCGGCACCTCTCATCCCGATTTTGCCCGAATCTTCGGGCAAAATCGGGATGAGAGGTGCCGGAAGTTTTAGTGGAAGGACATTGAGCCTAGCCCTATGATCGAATCGCCAATCGGCAAAGTGGCACGAATACCCATCTATCATGTAGTGATTGTTTACGGGGTCAGAGGGGCATCTGAGGACCTTTCCTTGGTCTGGTTTCGCACTGAGCGACTTGAGGAAGGTGCCTCGGGCTGTGTCGACTAGGCGAGAACGGGCTGATCGAGGGAACAAGGGGTTACCCCGGAGGGTGGGGAACAGGTGACCGGTGGGGTCATCGTAGAAGGAGAAGGGGAATATGGACGAGAGGCGTCGAGAGGCCGCCCTTACGAGGGTCCAGAGGGAGGGGACGTCGTGGTGTTGACGTTGAAGGGATCGTAGAGGATGCCCGTGTAGAACGAGGCCAACTCTTCATCTCTTCTCTTCTCTTTGCCCGTGTCTCTGCTACTTGTCGTGCCATCTTGGATGCGATATCCGCTACAGTTGGATCGAGGGAGTGGGGAAGGGAGGTGGCGTGGGAGACGGTGGAGATGTCTGCGAGGAGGGAGAGGGACGTGAAGCCCCCCTGGTGGCGTGGGAGGTACATGAGTTCCGCAGAGGCTCGCTGTGGGAGGTTCATCCATCTCTTGCCAACTCTCTTCAGTTCCTTGTCGAATTCCGTGAGAGGCTTCTTGCGGACGGATCCGTGGGAGAGGTGGAATGGGATCTTCGAGAGGATGAAGGTTCGCATTGCGTCAGCCTTCTGCCATGGTGCCAATAGGGACTCGTCGACCAGCTTGAGTTGCCGTCTCATCTCCTGAAGGGCCTTCTCTCCAAACGGGAATACCGTAGCTCCGGTTGGGACTCCGAGATGGGTGTACGAGTCGTATGCCGTGAGGGCCGGTAGCTCCTCTCCTTGCAGCGTGACCTTGGCATCTTCTACCTTCTTCTCCTTGACCGTCAGGGACGCACATTTGGCCTGATTGAACTTGAGGCCAGCCCAATCGGAGAGGGTGGTGACTTCGTCGAGCTGGGCTTGGAGATCGGATGGGGATGGGGCGACGAGCGCCAAGTCATCGGCGTACGCCAACACTCCAATGTGGTGAACGAGAATAGGGAGGCCTTGATGGGCAGAGAGGGCCGCTCTGAGGATGGGGTCGAGTGCGAGGTTGAAGAGGATGGGAGAGAGGGGAGATCCCTGGACTACTCCCGATTCGACTGGTGAATCCGTTCGGATGGCGGATACGGGTGGTGGATCCCTCCAGGTTCCTCATACAGATCTCGATTGAAGATGGGGCGAGTCGAGCCAGGTGAGGAAATGACGGATGGTCGAGTGGGGAATGGATCCGAAGGCGTTCTTGAGGTCGAGCCATGCGACCGCCGTGTGTCCCTTTCGTCTCCTTCCTTCTTGGATAGCCGTTTGGAGGAGGAAGTTGTGCTCGCTGCATCCATGAAAGGGGAGGAATCCCTTCTGGGAACGGCTTATCCGGCCTTCGGTGGAAGCCCAGCGGGTGAGGCGGGCGGAGAGGACATTCGTGTAGACCTTGGCTACGGTGGGGAGGAGGGCGATGGGACGCCAGTTGCAGGGGTCGGATGGGTCGCCCTTCTTGTAGATGAGGCTGGTATGGGACTCCTTCCAGTTGGATGGGACATGGCCGAAGGAGTGCAGCTTGTTGAAGAGGGCCGCCAGCACGTGACCTCCCTTGTCGAAGTTGTTCCAGTCGGAATACCGTAGTCCGTCTTCGCCCGGGGCCGTGTCTGTGCATCTCTTGAGTCGGTCCCACACCTCCCGGGGGGAGAAGGTAGGGGAGAGTGGATCCGACGTAGAGGGGCGTGCGAGGGATGGGATGGGTATGGGTCCGGGGTCGACTCCAGTCCTGGAGTGCACTTGGGTGAAGTGCGTGACGAGATCCGCTTCGGGGATGGAGTGGACGGGGGACGCGTCTCCTACGATCTCCCTCATGGCCTTGGGCCGGTCTCTCCGATACATGGCCTGTATCCTCGTCGCCTCTTCTACCGTACTCCTCTGTTGGTTGTTCTGTGGGTAGCTCCCAGGTCTCCTTCTTGTCGGTTGCCTTCTGGCCGGTCCGTCTCCTCTCCTACCGATGATACACCTCTTGAGTCGCTCCAGTACTTCATCCAATTCCTCCTTTGTTTTCGCTCCCATGACCTTTTCCCTCCATTCTTCTTGTGTCCCTGATGGGGATCCGCTGGGGGGTTGGTTGCGAGGGAGACGTTGTCGAGGGGCCGTGGGAGCGGGTCTCGGGGAGGGAACAGGGGGGGAGGCAGGAACGGGGAGGGGTTACTGTATCATCACCCAAGGAGTCGCTCCTAGCGGCCGTAGATGAACTCGGGTTGCTCACAGGGGAGACATCTCGAACGGGCGTTCCGGCGGGTGTACGGTAGACCGGTGTTGGAGAGCCTGAGTGGAGTGCAGTACCGGTGGGTACGGTAGGGGAGGAGGAGGGGGCCTAGCAAGTCTACCCGTCATACCCCCCGTTGAGTTGGGAATGTAAACAGCTGAGTCCGAGGAATCAGAGGATGAACTTGAGGATTAGGAGGAGGAAATGTTTACACTCACCGGGGGTCTGGGCGCTGCTTTCGCTGCTCTGGGTGCCGGCCTTCTCTTTTGGGGTGCTCGAGGAGGTGAGGGAGACGAGTCCGATCCAGATGAGGGAGTAGGCGTCCTTGGCGGGGGAGTCCTCGGTGGGACTGGCCGGGGTACTGTACGGGCACGGGGTACTGTAGGTGGTGCGGTACGGTGGGGGGCCAGATGGGAGGGCATCCGCGAGCGGAGGAGAGGCCTTGGTGGGGGAGGGTAGGTTGACAGAATGCCGCATGACAGGCGAGCGGGGAATCGGGAGGGAAGAACGCGATGTTCTGTGACGAGAGTCGCATAGGTAGATCACGGGCAAGATCAAAGTACACCTGGTTAGGTAAGACAGTCAGCGATAGTGTTTGAGGCTCATCGCAGCCAAAAGGCCGAGATAAGCTAATGATCTAAGCGATAATCTAAGCGTATGTACTCGTTCCTTCCTGCACATACAAGGGGAGCGCCATGTCGTGTGCATGTCCCTATCCCAAAATCAAAGCTACGCGAACACTCTTTTGCTGTTAGAACCACTCAAGATTTGACAGAAATGAGCAAGAAAGGCAACTTCGCAGACTATTCCGAATTCTGTAAGCTAATCCGGTCTACATTCGGGTAGAACTACTTATTCCTGTGTACGATTGGTTCCCTTTCACATAATATCGTACAAGACCACCTTCTGTTCATATCACTTCGTTACGCTATTGTTGTATCACTGTATCACCATATGTAATTGCTTGACCGCAAGCTCCGGCGTAAACGAAATAAATAAATAAGTTCTGAATTACTTACCGTATCGCACAGTCGCCAGAAACAAGAATGAGCCAACCGAAGGATAATTTTCCTGAACCATAATTGAGTTGTCTGACTCCCTCTCCTCGAAACTGATCGCACCATTATGCACACTCATTCGACGCTGAGTGGTTGGTCCTTCGTTTGCTCCCGTTGAAGACGATGACAACGAAATCAGAAGAAGAGGACCCGACTAGCACAACGTACTCAAGTGGGTGTTTGATTACTAATTTCCTTGTGATTACCTTTTTCCTGACATCCCTCACATTGCAGTATCTAGTATATCTGACGATTCGTTTAAACGGTTGAATGCTGACAAGTTACTTGAAGCTTATGGTCCGAAGGGCAGGTATGAGTGGAGATACCATAGGGAAGCTTGCTTATTTTTGCAATCGCAATCAAATCTCTTCTTTTTTTCAAAAAATGTACTTGATTAATTTCAGATATCAGATAATGGGCCACTTTCTCTGCCAATTCGTCGCGACACTCTATTCCGCCTCGTTCATGGTCGTCAACTACACGTCCATCGTGCCGTCAACTCATTGTATATCCGTAAATCAAGTAAGCCTCTTTCGTCACTTCAAACGGCAAAACTTCGGAAAAAGGGAAAGCGAGAATATGCATAATCTAATAACTGTCTATTTATCTTCATTCTTTCTCGCTGTTTCCAAGCAAATATTCAAGGATTTTTTACCCAACACAGCAGTTACAAGCTAGCGGTGAACCGACATTAGAATACGTCGGTCTGATCGTGCACTCGGCACACGCTCTCTAAAGGCTATTTTGGGCTCTTTCGCTCTCCAAACTCTACAATTAGATATTTTCGCACGCTTAAACTTGATATTCGATGCTCTACTACCCTGCCTATGATTTGGCACCAAAAGTATGGGAATCGGTCCTCATTATCTCGACGAGATAATGAGGAGCTACCTCACCTCGAAAAATCTCGCCATTAATTCGGAGCTCGGCATTTTTGGCGAGAGAGCACGCGTTTTTGAGAGAGCAAAACTGAGCAGTAGATCTGTGCTCTCTTTTGCTCTCTTCATTTTGCATACTCTCTCGTCGCTCTCTAGCTCGCAATTAATCTCGAGATAATTGCGAGACTCACTCTCCACTGATCTACCGTAGACCGCATAAGGGAGGAAATTAGAATAAGTTTCGCGGGCCCCGCTCATTGTAGCATATGGGCTGATGGGTAAGGAAGGCGCAGGGTGAGCAATTGCCTCGATAGTATAGACATCGATAGTATAGTGGTAAAGGAGTTGACTGGTGTTCTGCAGCCGCGGGTTCTAATCCCCATGGCTGGAAAAGGTTTACTGGTGGCGATACCCAAAAACAGGTCTATAGACCTATAGATTATAGACCTATAGATTAGA
Organism: Micoletzkya japonica; assembly: GCA_900490955.1. Lineage (NCBI taxonomy): Eukaryota > Metazoa > Nematoda > Chromadorea > Rhabditida > Diplogasteridae > Micoletzkya > Micoletzkya japonica. The sequence goes on from LS899500.1 coordinate 49,449, forward strand.
GAATCTATAGATTATTTGCAGCTTATCTCAACACATAATGGCGAGCTCCATTTCAAAATGAGCAGATAAGCTCGAGATAATTTCCCACATTAAACGTGAGGCGGGTTTTCGGTGCCTATATTGCACTCTGTATAGCATAATAAGCCTCATTTAGTTTACCATCAGTTTACAGTTTACAATTTTAGTTTAACAGACCACAGTATGCCATCAATTACCCATGAAACTCCATCATCAAACGACTCTAATGGAATGCGCTAATCGTAGCTTCAGAGGACTAGCATACGATTATGGTTATTTATTTATTTATTTATTTATCGAATACGCATGTTGCGTGCGGTCGTTGGGGGGGCGGGGTAAAGAAGGAGCAATCAAGGCATACTTTCATCAGCCGAATACCTGTTTTATCAGACTACAGAACTCTGTATATTGCATTACATTGCCTTTTTGCACATTTCATTCACATCACGTGCAGTTCGTATAGCAAATGAGTGTTGTCTAAGATTGCTTTTCGCAATTGGAACATGAATTTGGAATTGACTGCCTATGGTTCGACTAGGGCTAAATTCGAACAATTGGCTGGCATTTATTCCAATATCAAACGCGCCAAACATGATTCTATATGCAATTTTTAAATCACGCACTTTTCTTCTATATTTGAGACTCGCGATGTTTAATATACGATTTCGTTCCGTCGATGACGGTCTTTCGTCAAATGGAATACCAAACCCTCTTTGAAAGATTAGCCTAGTTACCTTGTTT
>LS899500.1:69167-79570 GCA_900490955.1 Micoletzkya japonica
CAATCCTACTGCGTTTAGCGCATAGTAACAAGGCAAATGGCATCGAGGTACTCCCGGAACAAATAATTTTTTCTCGCTGCAGAAATTTTTTAAAAATATTTTTCAAACGCTATTATCCTCATTATCGTCTAAGGAACGCATTTTATGAGTATTGTCGTTTTCGGTTTCAAAAAATCTGTCGCTTCCATGTCCCTTTAACGCGAATTTCTCACGAGCCATAATAATAAAATAACAATGATAATAATTTATCATATACGAGTATATGGAACGACAATTGGGGAAGTAGGGACAGAGATAGATACACTCAGCGAAATTTCACCACCATACCGCACCTAGTGAATCATTCACCACACAAATTTCACCAGCCCGCTGGTGAATTGTGCTCCTTTCACCAGCGGGCTGGTGAAATTTGTGTGGTGAATGATTCACTAGGTGCGGTATGGTGGTGAAATTTCGCTGAGTGTAGGGGATCTCACTCAATACCATAGTTAACCGTATAGCTAAGAAGGGTGGACTAAGTCCTTCTTCTCATGTGGGAGGGACACATGGATGGGCCTAAAGGCTGGACCCGATACGCCTAGACGGTGAGAGGAGATACAGATTTGGAGCGGATGGGAGGGGGAATAATAAGGGTCAAACGAAAATATTATTACAAGTTACTGATATGAATAGACAACGTGGGCAACAAATTAGAATACGGTGATAATTTGCAGCGAATAGTGGCTGTGCAAAGCGTCTCATCTACAGTGCAACTAAGCTTCATCAAATATAGCGTGTGCCCCCCCCCCAGGTGGCCTTTCCGTCCTGTTTCTCATGCGCCACTTCGGCCGTCGCTGGATCGTCGGAGCCCCAGTCGTTCTTCTCGGCTTCGTCTTGCTCGCGGTGCCGCTCTTCAACGGTCAGCATTTAATGAACATTCAACTCTTCGATTCCCTGATTATTGATTACATTTAAATTTAAATTTATTTTTGATATCAACTAAACTTACATTCTGTAAAATAAATGCCCCCAGCATGACGATCCCTGACATGACCAATGACAAAACACAAGCTATAGTGGAATAAACCGGTCCGTCAGTTGCCTTGATTCCAAAATGAGTTTAATTCTATCATTTCTGCACACTCTCTCGCTCGATATTCGGAATGATTTTTCGACGAATCTTTTTAATTCACTATATCCTATCCTATTGATATACCTTCAGATGGGAGTTGGCCCGTAGTAGCCCTCCTCGCAATCGCCAAGTACTTAAATTCCATCGCCTACGCTGTCCATCCCGTATTCGCCGCCGAGTCCGTGCCTACGAATACACGGTATTCAGTAGTGTTCGGCAAACGAACCTTAATTGGGTCATTATTGGGTCATAAAAGCGCAAGATTTGACCGAGTGAGGAGAGAGGAATGAAGAGGCGCAGGAGTGAAAGCACTTTGCATGATTTGATGATAGTGGGTCATCTGCCGAGCTCTAGTATTTAGTGGTTCATAAAGTTTCCTCAGCTTGTGTGAATGAGACATCTTGCCGTAGAAGGCCGCTTTGGTTCCCAATTTCTTTGATATGCGGAATCACGTTGGGGATGGCTTGCAAACGTTATTTCACACTAGCTTATCTTTCAGATTGATTACAGATCATTCGCTGGGAGTATAATGAATATACCACAAAGCATCGGGATGCTCCTTGGTCCGTTCTTCAAGCATACGGTAACATACCATTGTAAATTTAGATCTGACAACTCAATTTTAGGTGCATAATCTTCCGTGGATGTCCTACAGTTCTCTATTTGCCGTTTCCCTTATTTCGGCCCTTCTTCTCTTGTTTCTGAAAGAGACCAAAGGCTGTGATCTAGCAGAAAATTTGAACGATCTCGGGGAGTCGAGAAGGGCATCTGCTAGGCGAAGAAATGGTTTATTGTTATTGGTTATATGATGGTGCACTGGACCAGTTTCAGATTCGGCGAAGAATAAGCTTATTGAATCGAATGTTGACTGAGAAGATCCGGTCAACGAGAACAAGCAGCGAACTTCACACGTAGCATAAACGATTCATCATTGTAGTTTATTCGACTGACATTGTAAATAAATGCTAGCATTTCTTCATAATTAAATATTTATTCAGCTATAGTCAGTAAATATGCTTTAATGTAAGCACGTGTAATCATCCTTGATAATCCTGACGATGGGTTGGTATATTTCCACCGGAGCTCGCATGCCCAGAACGAAGTCGAAGTGGTTGTAACCAGTGACCTCCTTACTTTCCTGAGAAGGAGAATCTTATCATAGATAATATTTGAGGCACGATTCTAATTAGCAACTTCAAGTAACGGCTTCACCTTGACGTATTTTGGATTGAGCCACCTCAGTAGGTACGCACGAACGTCGGTCGAATCTGCCAAGAAGTCCTGATCGCCCCTGAAATTTAATTATTTTATTTGTTTATATTTAATTATTTTATTTATTTATCGTTTACGGAGTACCCATGCGGATAAAAATTTGCATATAAATTAGAGAGGTGCTCATGCAGTCTGTCAGCTGTCATGCTTCATCTTGAGCATGTGTTGGTCTCTAAGCTAAAGTATTCTGCCGCCGTACCAATCTCGGTTGGTGCTTATGAAAGTGTTGCATTCTCCTCGAAGGGGAGGTAGATCATGGGCAGGAGAGTCCTTATCTCCGTTATAAATGGGGGAATAGGCACGGACCTGGGCGCCTATCGAGAGGGTTTGGTACGGTGGCTGACCACCATGCAAAGTAGTCATGAAAAGAACGCTCACTTCTAATGAAGATGTGACTCACCAGTACAGATACATGTCCGTCGTGATCTTGCTAAAGTCGTAGAAGGGAGGGTCGACCTTAAAACAACCAATTTACTGCTAGCTTTCCTTAGTTTTAGCATTATTTTCCTTTACCGTTCCATAGTGCCGCACATTCGCCTGGTCGCTGTCGAAATCATACCGCCGCACGAGTCCATCCCCGCGGACCTCAACCTTTCCGGTATACAGCTTAGTAAGGCTGGCAGAATGGGTGTGAAAGTGAAAAACCAGTCCACCGGTCAGGTGGAATAGCGAAGACGAATGAAGAGACTCTCAGGTTGTGAGAGTCTCGTTGTGAGATCATGCATACGTGAACTTTCATACCCATTCCAGTCCTACAGCTTACCCTCTACCATTCCATCTTAATTTTCACCTTCATTGAGTAATAGTGTATGACAATAATGTGACGAAAGGTTCGTCGCTTGCGAACCGAATGCATCATGGTTGTAAAAAATATTTTTTAAATGTTTAAATTAGCCTCTAGTTTCTGGCCATATTAGCTCTTTACTTCAATAGATATAACCATCCTGGTCTGGTATTCCAAATTTTATGCGATTTCATTGACTCTCCGCGGAGTACGGAAGGTGCAAAGAGCAGCGCGCTTTTCACATAATCTGATATATTAGCTATATAACTGAGATGAGATGCAGCTTTGATGGAGCGACAAAACGATTTTTCACTTTGCACCGTTTATTTTAACAAAAAGAACCACCTGAAAAGACGAACGGAAAGGCCTAAATTGCAATATCAGGGTAGCGCGCGAATTCAAATGCTATAGTAGGAAAAAACGAAGATATAATCGGTCCAGGGATCGCCCGATGCCAGGTCCTCTAGATAAAACACGGAAGTGTTTATGCGCGGAACGAAATATTCCTCCCTGCATTTTCGCGAAACCGTTGAAGCGGTTATAGTAGGCTCCTGTTGTTATTTCGTGTTTTCCTATTTTTAATTTGAGTATTTCTTCATAATATGCCACTCATGAACGAAGTAGACCACATTTGATGCATTATTTTGATTGGTCACAGCTCGGTTTTTGGATTCAAGATCATAATCCCTTATTTTTTCGGTTCTGATAGTCGATCTGATGTTCATCCCACAAAAGCAACATCTTTTCTTTCCAACCCGTGCTTGCTGTTCTCTAAAAAGTCGCCCATTTAACCTTCTATCACTCTTCGCTTTTACGAGTATTTTTGTTTGCAGGTTTCTGGATGGAAAGCGCGGCATCCGCCATTTATTAATCCCAACGCGCGACCTTTTCTTTCCTTCATGTTGGTATTGTCCGCTCGGTCATTCTTGTTGCCAGCCATTCAATGCGAGCTTGGCACTAGAATGCCTGTGCGGAAGACCAACAGCCCTTCCCTTCCCCCTTGCATCTAACTGTCAATTGCTTTTTAGCTTGGCTTTTACAGCAGATTTAAGCTAATTATTTTCTTTCTTAGGATGGCGAATCATCTAAGAGGTGTTCGCTATGCTCCTCTCGCTGATCCAGCTTATGCCGGGAGAAAACGGCCGACGTTCAATCAGGAGACCCAGACTGAGTTCCCCCTCCTTGTCACAACCTCCTCTAACACGTCCCCTTGTCCACTTCCCCCTTCGGCTTGTTCTTCTCGAGATGCATTCTCGTTCCACATCAAAGAAGCAGCAAGAATCGCTGGTGATCTGTTGAAGGACAGGGAGAAGACACCACAGACTGACGCTTGTGTTCGTACTCGAGCTCTACTGCATCGCTTCGGCCTGTCCCTTAAGTCCTTCGGCTTAAGTGATTCCCTCTCTGCCAATGTCATCACCTTCTTGGGAGGCTCTGCTAAGTCGACCGTGCTCAAGACCCTTAGTCATATTCCCCCTCAACCTATTAACGGTCACGTTCAATGCTCCCGAAGGGCTCCCGAGTTGAGCAAAGCTCAGAAGAAGGAGATGATAGCAGAGAGATTCTCTGCACGCACAAAGCATAAGGTATTAATGAGCTAATGGCGTAGCTGTAACACTAGTTTAATCTTAGCTGAAGCTTCATCTTCACTGGTCCTACTTTGCCCTCGAAAAGACACCGACGATTGAGAGATTAATAGAGGAGAAGGATAGCTGGCTGGACGAGATAGCGCTACAAACTAAGGCCGTGCCCCTTAGGGTAGTGTTTAGGATGAAAATAACAATGCCGTCACGGTCAGCCGCCAAACCGTTTCGGCCCTTCTCACTTCTATGGGCTTTGCCTTCCGTGCGTATTGTTCCCGGGCGTTCATCTATCACAAAGAGAACCTCGCTCGACTACGATCTTCGTACCTAAGGCAAGACACGCTAGGTAGAACGGACGATGTTCCGTTTAGGTACATGAAACAATTACGAGAGGAAGGGGCCTATATCGGGTACGTCGATGAGACTTGGATACATGGTGGGATGAGGCCTAATAAGCAATGGATTGATAGGAACGCCGATAAGAGGCCTTTTGAGGCTCTAAACTCCGGCCTCACGGTATTAACTCTTTATTCTTGATTACTCCAGTCCGTCAGTATATAATTCCTACTAAACTTTTAGAGAGTGTAGTAATTATGATCAAAATATGGCGAAATCTATGAACTCTCGTTATACTAAAACCTGGATGACGGACTAGAGCAATGGAGAAAAAAAACAAACAAAACAAAAAAGGCTGGTCCGCTGTGCGTGATGAACCGAGGAGAGAGGCTTGTGGTGGTGGCGATGTTGACCGAGGATGGCCTGAAATGTGGAAGAGTGTGGAGAACGGGAAAAGTAGACGATGGAACTGACTATCATGGTCAAATGGAATCACAGGTTTAGATCCTAGGTTTACCGAATCACTATTATTCTTGAATCCGGTTCATCTGTCTTTAGTCCTCTAAGAAAAGAAGATATAGAGCGTTTAGAAAAAGTTCAAAACAGGGTTACTAGACTAATTTTTCAACGAGGGTTTGGCATTCCGTTTGACGAAAGACCCTCTTCGACGGAACGAAATCGTAGATTAAACATCGCGAGTCTCAAATATAGAAGGAAAGTGCGTGATCTAAAAATTGCATATAAAATCATGTTTGGCGTGATATTGGAATAAATGCCAGCCAATTGTTCGAATTTCGCCCTAGTCGAACCAGAGGCAGTCAATTCCAAATTCATGTTCCAATTGCGAAAAGCAATCTTAGACAACACTCATTTGCTATGCGAATAGCACGTGATGTGAATGAAATGAGCAAAAAAGGCAATGTAATGCAATATGCAGAGTTCTGCAGTCTGATAAAACAGGTATTCGGCTGATGAAAGTATGCCTTGATTGCTCCTCCTTATTCCCCCCGTCCCCCAACGACCGCACGCAACACGCATATTCGATAAAGATAAAGATAAAGAAGTATGAGAGATATTGCAAACAGGAATTGTTTCCTGAGTTGAAGAGACTAGCCGATATTGCGGGTAAAACCCCTATATTCTGCCAAGACAATGCGTCGTATCATAGCAGGTCCGTACACATAGATTTCGCGCGTTTTTTAAGCGATAATACATTAAGATACATCACGAAGAAACCACCGAAATCGTTGCTAAAGGGAAAAAATGATTGAGTGGTTGGAAGAGCATAAGATTCCGTTTGATAAGAAGGCGAATAAGGTAGATTACTGTAGCGCAATTGAATAATTTTTCTGTATAATAATAATTTAGAAGGAACTGTATGACAAGTACATCAAGCCCCTTTCCGAGTCCAAGTACAACGTGCTGGCTATCGAGAAGATTGGCGAGGAATGCGGGGGTGACAGTCGTAAGACTGCCACCCTACCATTGCCTCTATAATCCGATCGAACACACGTGGGCCTGGGTTAAGGGAAAGGCTAAGGCACGTTTTGAAGCGGGTGACAAGAAAGATGATATAGTCAAGAAGGTAGTTTTAGAATAGGATAGCTTTTAAGGCGCTTGATATTTCTATTAAGGCCGAGAAGGTTATGAGTGAGGTGTCGGTTGATATGAGCAAAAGATGGATTGAGCACGCGAGGAAAGTTGAGGAGGTAATGCTCAGTGAATTTGCCTCTAGATTGGTCTACTTAGCTTTAACAGTAGAATAGGTAAGAATAGAAGTAGTTGAGTCCCACCTTGCCGATGGCGCCCTCCACGTCCGTCCCCTTCCTGCCTCTCACTACGTGAGGGCCCAGTCCAACTTCGATGCGGCCGTGGCGGCTGGGGATCTCGTCCTGCACGTGGCTGACGCGAATGTAGTCGAGAGCGAGGACGAGGAAGAGGATGAGGATTCTGGAGAAGAGGAAGAAGAAGAGGGGGAGGGAATGGACATTGACTAGAGGTTAATCTATTGTTAAGGTCCTAAGTGAGGCTGCTTATTTGTATTTGTATGAAGAAATGGTAAGAAACTGAATGTAAGAATTTCTCTTTATATCACTCGCTTTTTCTAAACCTCAAACGTAGCAACCTCACTTAGCATAAATTACAGTAAACCATTTATTTATTTAAATATCTAAAGATCTATTCAGAGTTCTAAGAGTTATATAAGAGAGTATTCTACAGAGTGTAATCATATTTAGTTCCAAATGTCTTTATTTTATAAACTCAGAATAATTTGATTATTTTGTTTGTGATATCTCGTCCTCCGGAGTAAAAGGAATAAAATGGATATATTACTAAGGCTCTTGCAAGCCATGACCTAACAGGAGGGGGAAAGAAGTAAAAGAAACGTGTACTGGCGGCCTAGCGTTGCAAACGACAGGCCAGTCCAAGCCATGGCCTGCACGAAAACAACACCTGGCCGCTAAGCACAGTATGAAGAGGACTAACCTGATGTCCACAAAGTGTGAAACGACCTGAAGGGGAGCTGCAGTGGACTGAGTAGAGGGGAGGGCGGAGAAGAGCCGGAAGTGTAGACTGGCGGTTGGACGACCATCCCGTCCTGTAAAACGCGAGTAAAGTGAACGAGGGGAACATAATCATGGACTAATTATGCTATAATGAGCAAAACTAAGAAAAAAACATAAAACAAGCTACAAGAACGCACGCAGCACGCAAAACATACAGTGTAAATCGATAACACTGAAACCGAAAATAAATCGTTCCGAGGATAACGCAAAAATTCCACTTCTCGCTAAGGCCAGTAACTTTTATCAGACCGTATTTTCGAATTATACGTTCCGCTTTTCTCTACTATACCGTACTCGTGGGCCGGCTCCTTTAAAACAATTTTACTATCAATAATAAAAGCACACACGCGGCATGCGCTCTTCCATCCAGCCATCTATCATCAACGTTCGACTAACCAATAGAGCATTTCATTCGTGCCTTTTTCGTGGTTAAGCTTCATCATCAGTTGCTAATGAACCTATGGCATTTCATACTGTCGATCGCGAAACATAATCAACAAAAGGACGGGAATCACTTGCTCGACTAACCAACTGCAGCCAGTGCAGAATGTTCTTGGTTGAGGTGCCCGCGGGAAAGTGACCCGAGTAGACGGCCGTTCGCGTCTAATTATGTAAAGCATTAGACGATAAATATTATGAACTGTGCCCTTAGCACTCCAACTATTGCTGATCCTCGCATTCAAATTTGCGTTCCTGTGGTAATGATTCCGTCTTCCGTTGGTTATTCGCACTTTTGGCTGTGCACTTACGCTAAATAACGCAAGTCCGATCAAGAATGCGCGGAATGAAATTTTGAAAACGAGGACCGACAATAGTTAGCGCAACGTTAAGTGTAAAAAATGAAACACTGCCCAATTCCAAGAGATCAAGAACTGGCCTTCGTACCTCATTGTACTGCTCCGTTTTCCTTCCTCCAAACAGGAAGTAGTCGACGGCACATAGATCTCCTTTAATAACTTGCATATTTACCATATATATTCATTGTTCTTACTGGTTATCGGACTCGAGCACAGCGTCTTCGCTCTCAGTTCCGACAGCGGAGTCTCGGGCAGGAATTCACGGGCACCGTAGACCATGTAGAAAACCTTCAAACGAGTTTATAATTTATAATAATTTAAAATTTATGAACTCGATAATTTATTTATAATTTAGTTTTCACCTCACGATGCTAAGGCGTACCAATAAGCTAGCTTCGAGATCCATAAGCTATGCTTGAGAAAAAGTTCCGTCAGTTTGCTCAGTCCTACTTCCGAGGGAAGATGAAGAGAGTCTAGACAAAGTAGGAATGAGTTTACTGACGGAACATTTTCGCCAATAATATGCAAATTTGACCTCCATGCCCAGATCCGCAATTCCATGATACGCCATCAGTAAGCCTTCAACGTGTTTCAGCGCCCCAATCGGAGCCAGAGCGAAGAACTTCTTGATCTGAATAAAACTGTTCATCAATAAGCTAAAAAATCTTTAAAAAAATTAATGAGCTACAAACCTTCGCAGCGAAAACGGGGTCGTACGAGAGCTTTGCGAACATCATTGTGGTGCCCTGATTCATGCATTATTTTTACTATTGCTATTATTATTTCAATAGAGCCAGAAAACGAGCCTGTGAGTGTCCGACGTAGTACAGTTGCTTCTGTCCCGAGACCTCGAGTGCCTTGTCGATCATCGCATCCAGATCCTTCCGGGCCATATCGTCCCATCTGAGGAGTGCGAATCTTGGAGGAATAGGTAATTGAACGCCTTTTAATGCAAACGATGTTAATCTGTGTAGTGACGTCCTCTACGTAGACCTCGCTAAGGCTTTCGACACTGTGTCTCATTCCAAGTTACTGTACAAGTTGGAGTCCTTTGGTGTCCGTCACAATCTGTTGTCTTGGTTCACGTCCTTCTTGGAGTATCGTGTCATGTCCGTTCGTGTTGGCTCCTCTCTGTCCACTCCTCGTCCTGTTTTTAGCGGGGTTCCACAAGGAAGCGTTTTGGGTCCTTTCCTCTTTCTTCTCTATATTTCGGATATCTCTTCAGTTTTCGGTAACCTCCCACTAGTCGGTTTCAAACTCTTTGCTGATGACATCAAACTCTTTTCCACGTTCGATTCAAAGCAATCCTTCTCCTTCCGTTTCTCAACTTCAACAGGGGCTCACTGGGTTAGCTGAATACTGCTCAAATTGGCAGTTAACGGTTGCTGTAGGAAAGTGCACCGTACTTCACATAGGCAAAAGTAATCCAAATAAGTCATACTCCCTATCCTCAGTTCCATTCCCATCTTTGCCTTCTGTTCGTGATCTCGGGGTCATGCTTGACTCCTCACTTTCCTTTAAAGATCATATCAGTTCTGTTGTAGTTAAGTCTAAGTCACTCGTGTTCATGCTATTCCGATCTCTTAGATGTAATATAGCCTCTGTGTACATTCGAACATATAGATCATACGTTATTCCTATACTCGAATATGCTTCACCTGTATGGTCTCCGTCATCTATTGTTATGATTAGGAGGTTAGAATCGGTTCAACACTTATTCTCTCGTCTTCTTCGTTGTAATAGTCCTCCTAGCCCTACTCTGGTATTTTTTACCAACTTGGCGCCATGAATGTTGCCAACTTGGAAACAAGCTTGGGCTGGACTTGGAAATCGTATGGAAACAGATTGGCAACTCACTTGGCACCAGATTGGAAACTGTGCAGATCTGGTACCAGGTTGGTAAACTTCTGGAAACAGGTTGGCAATGCATGAACCGCAAGGAAAGACGTGGTA
>LS903309.1:22435-74103 GCA_900490955.1 Micoletzkya japonica
CATGTGACCTCTACGGTTCTTCTGGAGCGCTCTGACGGGTCTACTGATATTCATCTGATTTCTAACGATTTCTGAGAGTTCTATGAGGTTCTACGGGTCTCCCGAGGTGTCTACAGATTCCCCCGAGTTTCTACTATATTTTCTGATTTTTGCCGAGCTTCAGGGGGTCTCAACCGAGTTCAACTTAGTTCCGCTAGTTCTTAGTGAAAAATCAGCAACATACTGTAGAGCCGGAGCCGGGAAATCGTAAAGGTTTGGTAAAATGCACTACGTTGTATGGTGTGCTGCACTCAGGTCAAAATTACAAATGTTTGAAGTTTCTCCAGAAAGTGTTGTTTCTTTATTTGCCTGCCTCGTCGCTCCGTATTAGTAGTATAGAAATATTCGTTCAATCGTTTTCGACGAAATTCCATGGCGACTTACTCAAAGTTTTTACTCAAATTACTCAAAGTCAAAAGAATTACTCATTACTCAAGATTCATTGCAGAGAGGGAAAATGTCTTTGGATTACTCGAAGATGACGGTGGCCGAACTGAAGGCATTACTGGCGGAGAAGGACTTGCCACAGACGGGGAAGAAGGCGGAGTTGATAGAGCGACTCACGGTCAGCCTTTTGTCTGTCTTGATCGGCTTATTCTTGATGGCTCTAGGCGGGTAAGCGGTTCGCGGTTAAAACCATTTGAAAGAATGGTAGACACAGTGAAGCTCGTTAAGTTTAAGCCTACCTGGTATGTTATCGATCGGTCATGCTAATGATGATGAATTTAGCTCGCAAACGAGGATGACCTGCTCAATGACACGACCGAGAACACTGCTTCGACTGTGCCTGCACGTAAGTGTTTACTAATTTACTGAATACACAATAAAGTGTGCGTAGTGATAGGGTGGGATTGTAGTGGGTGGATGTAGCAAACTACTTTTCTTTTCATAATTTTTCTACTTGAGCCGTTGACGACAAAGTTTTGGACGCGGAATTGGGATTGACTGCCGAGAAGGCCGATGCTGTGCTGGCGGTTCGTTTACGCTATTAATTATTGTATTATTTACATATTAATTATATTATTATTTACATTCTCGAGGAGCTGCATTCTGTTCCATTAATGGTAGGCATCAATGTCGTCTTGCAGGACGCCCCTGCGCCGACGAATGGAGCCGCGGGCGATTCCTCCTCCGAGACTGCCAAGCCCTCGGAGAGCGCGGACGACAAAGTGAAGCGGGCACAGAGGTCACTTTCTTTTCACTTATTGTATCTTAGCGATGATTCCCCTGATCATTGAAAGATATAAATCTTTTAATAATAAAAATTGTCGTCTTGAGATTCGGTCTGCCCGTCGCCGCTGCCACGAGTCCCACGGCCGATCCCAAGGCTGCGCGAACTATCAGGTTAGCCTTTTCTAACTAAGCCGCTAGCCTGCAGATTTTAGTTGTGAATGAATCGCTCCGTAGCATAGCTCATCCACTATCTCACAGATTCGGCTCGACGCCCTCAGGCGACGAAGCGAAGGCCGCGAGAGCACAGAGGTTCGGCCTGGTCAACACGCCCCTCTCGGACGAGGCGAAGGCTGCGAGGACTGAACGGTACCCCTTTCCATGGCAACTAGAGTGCTACTGGCGGATAAATGAGTCGATTAAATGCGGGCGAAAGAGCGGAGAAGAATGAGAGTATGCAAATGGGGGGGGGGGTAGAGTGACATAGTCTCATTCTACCTGTAACCCTTTCTGGCGAAATGGAGGATCACCTTATTCATTTTCGCACTATTCCTCTTCAATCTTATTGTCTCCACAAATTGGTCTTTGCAGATTCGGCGGCGCTGTGTCGGATGAGCAGAAGGAGAAGCTGAAGCTACGGGCGGCCAGGTTTGGCGCGCTTTTGAGAATTCAAATACGAACGCCGTAGATCAATACCGATCTTAACGCGGTAAACGGGGCCTTGGCAATTTGCCAGATTTCGTTACTGTTGTTAGTCGCTGAACGGAGCAAGAACGCACATCGTTGTTGCCAATAATACTTGATGTGCAGGTTCGGCATTCCGGTGAACGCAGAGGGAAAGAAGACGGCCGATTCGAGTGACCATCTGTCCAAGTTGGAGGAGCGGGCGAAGAGGTTCGGAGGAACGACCAATTCTGAGGTGAGGGACTTTTACTGTCTTCTGGCTAGCCCGATTACAGTTTTCGAGTCTCTTTTTACGCAAAAGAAGTGCAAAAATGGGATGTGAGCCGTAAGACCTTATTAAATTAATTAAGCGAACCCTGTCCTACCATCTCCTGCCGCACACCTCACGGTGTATTCTGTAAATAATAAAATAAATAATTCGTTTAAGATGGACGAGAAGAAGCGTGCGCGTCTGGAGAGATTCGGCCAAGTCTGAGTGCATCGATCGCCTTCCCCCCTCCGACCATCCCCCCGTCCCCTATTCTTCAACCCTTTCCTCGTCCAATCAAACCCTCCTATTCGTTCCCCCTCCTGACCTCGTATATTCCCTCTCGCTTCCTTGTTATACCCCTTCCTCTCCAACATCTCCCTAATATTAGTAGTCGCAACAGCATGATTACCCCCCAAGTAAGTGTGTGTGTGTGTCTGTGTGTGCACTGTCTGTCGGTCTGTCTCTCTCCCAGAAAGCCTCTCGCCGTCTCTTCATTTCAAGTGGCCGACAGTCCACCGGCAATCAGAGGTAAGCTATTTTTCCGTTCCTTCAGTAGTCCACTCGTCGACGGCCTCGTCCTTCCCTTCCCTCGTCTTCTCGTTATTTAAGGTTAGTCCCCCCTCTTCGTTCTTATTTCCTCCCACTCTGCATGAATAGCCCACTATTCTCTCTGCACCCGCTTTCCTATCCCCTTTATACAACTATTCCGATTTGTTGTTGTGTTTTGTCTTGGATAAACTAAGCCGTATACGAGCTGGAGGATTGTTGTGAACAGTACACTACTGCTGAATGTATTTGAAAGGGGGGGGGGTGGGGTTACGTTAGGGAGTACGGTAATGTGAGGTTGAGAATGAGCGAGGACACACGGATAGAGATCGAGGCACTGCAGTCAATTTACGAAGACGAACTGACGGTGGAGGAAGTGGATGGAGGGTACGGTAGTGGGGAGGGTTTTACTGAAAAATAGAGGGAGCTCGAGAAACGGTTGTCACAAGAATAGTAAGAATTGACGATACTGACAAGTAGCATGAATGTCCTTTACCCATTCCTCTAGATTCCGCGTCTCCATGAAGGTCCGACCGCAGGACGCGGCCGATTCGTGCTCCCTATCCATTCGCGTGACCATCGAGATTGATGCGCAGGTTGGTCGGGTTACGGTATCACTCCCTTTGGTGCCCTGAATGACATACGTTTAAGAAGAGAATTCTCTGTACAATTCTGTACAAGATTATCCTACTTATCTGTCGAAGGTTCGAAAATGCGGTAATGATTTGCCAGCGTATTGATTATTACAGTATCCCGAGTTGTCGAAGGCGCGAGTTCGATTGAGTGAACCACGTGGACTGGACGACAGTGCGCCGCGTAGTCTACAAGTGGAGATTGAGAAGCGACTGGAGGAACTGGAGGGCATGCCCGTACTGTACGATGTATTCCAGGTGGGAGGCTGTTGATGGGCTAGGGGTTACGGTATGACTAGAGTTTTCCCGATGACCCGTGACTCTTTAGATGACTCAGTCATCTGTCCTCGAGAGAACTCTAAGTGTGACCTAAGCTTTCCCTTCCATGATTCTGATCGAGAAGCTAGTGAATATTGTTTCCATTTTGAAAGGAAATGTTCATTTCTCAGAGTGTGTGTGCCCCGTCGTTTCCCTCTCCTCACTCCCCTCATTCAGACCACCTCTGACTTCCTCGTTCGGGCGGAGTCCTCCTCCTCTGTCGTCTGCCCCATTTGCCTGTGTGCCCTGGCGGACTTCCCACAGGTATTCCGGGTTACGGTAGATAATCATAATAGTAAACAAGGCTTTTGTTCAATTATTGACTGGTTTGGCCTTTATCATCGAATTCAGACCGTGACTCCGTGTGAGCACTACGTGCACAAGTCGTGCCTCGACCGCCACATCCAATACGTCAGGTGTGCGGGTTACGGTAGCTTTCCCGGTGGGAGTCGGAATGCTGAAAGTTAGGTGTGTACCAGACAGCAAAGTGTTGTTTCAGACGCTCTCTGGGCGAGAAGTTGGCGAAGACTCCCGAACACATGAAGGGAGAGGTGGATAAGGTAAGCCGTTTCTTCAAATTTACAGAGGAAAGATATAAAAAATATATGATTATTCCATGGTATCAATTAGAAGAGCTAATTGATGATATAGGTCTGATATTTGTCTTGCAGTCCCTTATGTGTCCCGTATGTCGGGCTGTAATGGAGGAGGACGTGGATCCGATCTATCCTATAGAGGAAGACGGGAAGAAGAACAAGGGAAGGAGGGCGAGTAGGAAGAATACGGTAGGTATACAGTATACAGTAGGTAGACGGTAGGTAGGTATACTTGTATACAGTGTACAGTATGCATTAGACAGAATTGGCACGTACGCTACCTTTCTTTATTATTCTCTACTAGTTCCCTATTATACAAACTAAGTGTGTAGTGTGAAAGGAAAGGTTGCAGTCTCCGGTAATTGATAAGGGCGGCTACGCAGACTTCGTCTTTGACTGGAATTCGTGGAGAGCACAACAAGCTACGCTAAAGGTTGTTGGCTATGTCAATGCTTTTACATTTGGAAAATGGGGTAAACACGCCGTGTTGACATATTGCCGCCTACAATCATGCATAACGTACAAGCTGAACACAAGACGGTTGAGTAATATTGACGGTTGACGAGTAGCATTACAGCGTGCTCCATTAAAGGTGATATTCGACCGCCAGCTGGCTAACGATGGGATAATCGACGTGGAGAAGGAAGCGAAGAAGCACCTACTCACTGAGGATGACGTCGTTCTACTCAATGATGTACGTACTGCCCCCTTTGTGGTGCAGTAAAACAAGGGAATACTCGCTGTAGAAATAAAATAATACGTACAATGTTCATTAGCAGTAACTAGATTTACTTCGTGAACAGGTCGAGAAACGAAGAAATGATCAAGTTGTAATAGGTGCGATTGCCGGTTGCAGTTGAGCATACACGGAGCCAGTGCGAGTTCATCGATAACCGCAACTACGGTTAGCTCTACGTCGAGTGAAATGAAGGTTAACGAAGGAAGGGAGACGACGAAGGGGACTGAGGTGAGGAGTCGGGCTTAGAAATTGGTAGATCATTTAGCATACTCATTTTGATATGAATGTACTATGTGTGATCAGAAATAGAATGATTGAAAGACGGAGAAATGACATTTTGCAGTCGAGAAGAGGAGATGGTGGAAGAGGAAGGGGAAGGGGAGGAAGAGGAGAGGGAAAGGTAGGAGGAGGAGGGGAGAGGAGAGGGAGGGGAGGAAGAGGAGGAGAAGCAAGGGGGAGGGGACACGATCGGACGACGGGTTACGGTAGAGGTCAGCGTTGTGGTATTTTGATTGTCTCTGATTTTATAATAGTTTAAATAAGAATAAAGGAAATTTCTGTCGTGCTAATAAAATAGGCTTATTGCAGGAAGAGGAGGTGGTAATAGGGCTGGAGCCGTGAGTGGTCAAGTGACGGAAGTGACGAAGGCTACTGTAAGGTATGGGGGGGGGGGTTGGGGTGGCAAATGGAGAGGGAGAATAAACGGATTATCATCGAAAGCATGAGTTTCCGTAGGGAATGAGAGGGAATGGAATGCAGTGATCTCTCTTCCCTACATATCTCGTAGGGAACTAACTAAGATTTGAATGACCGCAGGCTGTCATTTTTCTGACGAGCAATGAAAAAAAGCGGTCAAAATTTCCGCTTTCCGTCTAAATGAGGCTAGGTTTTTCTACAAGAAATACAGCTAAAATATGAAAAATGCAGAAATCCGCAAGGAAGTTATAGCGAGTTGTTGTTACAGCGACAAGCCCGTCGCGCAGAAGTCAACGCACAAGGCAGAGGACGCTGTGAAACTGTTGCCCTCGGGACAGGTGACTGGTTGTGTTTAGAGCGTACGATTCGCGTTCTTTTGATGAATAGGTTTCACGCGAATAACCGAAGAGTCTATCCCTTTATGTACAGCCTGAAACACAACGACTTCTACAACGCGAATCGTATGCTCTAGTTGTGTTAGCCTGTGAACTGCTAGTCTCTCCAGGATAATCGAAGTCATACCCTTCACGGACGAAAACACCAGGGAAAGAGTTATTGATTGCAGATAGCTATCCACGTGCACGCTAAGCCGGGAGCGAAGATGAGTGCGGTGACGGATGTAGGGGAGGCTGAGGTGAGTAGGGGGCGGGGGGGGGGGCTGCAGATTAGGGGGGACCAGACATCTAGGGCTACGACTCTGACGGAGTCGCTTCATTCAACGACATTGTCGTAGACATTTCCCTAGCCTTCTTACTCAATTGAAGAAAATGAAAGGCAGCCATTCTTTCGAACGTTTTTTACACTAGACATTGTGGTATGGACGGACACGTATCCTACTGTCCCCGTATCCGATTGATTGAGTTCGCGCGTAGGTTGGAGTGGCTCTCGCAGCGCCTCCGCGAGATGGACAGGCTAACGAGGAACTCATCGACTTCATCACCACCACTCTCGCTCTACGGAGAAGCGAGGTCGACTTTGACAAGGTAACCGCTGCGAGTCTTTTGATAATATCACATAATGTTCGCCTCTTCGTGACAAATCGACCGGCCGTTTTTTTGTCACACTTTGATATTTTTAGATGGCCGCTTCTTATCTACCTGTAAAAAGTTTGGTTAAACTGAGTTATGTGCCTGTACTACTAACCTGCAGGGAGCTAAGAGCCGTACGAAGACTGTACTGATCACGAGCGATCGGGTGGACAGGGATACTGTAGTGCTACGTCTCAGAGACGCTATAGGAAAGTAGTTTACTTGGATTGATTGTTCTATTATGATTGTCAAATTTGGATCTAGGGAGTAGAATTCGTCAAAGCATAGACGTGGACACTGTAATGATGTTATTTTTGATCATAGGTTTTATAATAACGTTACTATAGCTCATTCTGCTACGTTTGATCGTTGAGTCATGTCGAAGATTAGTAGTAAACTGGGCCTTGCTCAGTTGTTATTCGCATGAGACAGGTATGCTAAATCGGGATATAGTAGGCGATTCTTTGTATGAGTGCTTACGCCACGTTACTGATAAACTGATTGAACCAAGTCTCGGAGTTTGGACAATCGATGACACTAGAGGCACGAGTGTGTTTCACCATTTCTGCAGCAATTGTATAGCATCACTTTATCGTTCAAATGCCAGTCAATTGATTCATGGATGAGTGTCCACCCCTATTCTCCCATCGCATCTCCCTTCCCCTCCCCTACTCTTCTCTCGACTCCCCTCCCCGCACCCCTCCCCCGTGCCCCTCAGATCCATTCAAACCATGCCCTCTAGCATGTCCCCTCCCCTACCTTTCTCTCCACTCCCCTAGTCCTCCCCTCCTAGATCCACTCTACCTTCGTTCATAGTCCTCTGACCCCACTATCCAATCAGTGTCTCTACTCCACTCGTTCCCTATCTCCGTCAATCCTTCGTCTTCAAATGTACTGTTCCAATCCCTACAATGGTCTGGGTGGGGCTCGATTCTTTGACAGTGAGGACGTTATCAAAGACTACATCAAACGTTTCAAGGCCATTCATCTGGGAAAGTACGAACCGGTGAGCAACTTTGTATAGCTACCGTACCTTGAATTTGTAGGAAGTACTATGTAAATCTTATCGACAGATAAGCATATGTTCCCTCAGGCCTCGGACTTCACCATTCGTTGTCACTCTGACTACATCAGCCCGTATGACAGTATTCTTCTCTCGAGACTCGAATACGCTTGCTACGGGATTCACGATGCCAGAAAGGTATGGAAGTTTTCCAACTGGTGATCCCAGATGGTTGGGTGTAGTCAAATGGATAGATCACAGAAGTTCCAAAAACTGTTGATGTGATCGGAGCAATAC
Source organism: Micoletzkya japonica (assembly GCA_900490955.1). Taxonomy (NCBI): domain Eukaryota; kingdom Metazoa; phylum Nematoda; class Chromadorea; order Rhabditida; family Diplogasteridae; genus Micoletzkya; species Micoletzkya japonica. Next base: position 30,434 of record LS903309.1, read on the forward strand.
ATGAATCAGTCTTCGCTTATAGCAAAAAATATACCTAACGCCGATAGGTCTCCTTTTATACACTTCAACCCCTGATCTTATTACCTTAGTTACTGTAGATAGTTAGTTACTTGTTAGATGGACGATGAGGTGGAATTGCAGAGTGAGATGAACGAGGAGAAGGTGGTGGAAGCGAGGAAGATGACGGACGGAGTGATGGAATCGCTCTACTCGAGACTACGCGAGATGTGTCCCTGCATTCAATGCGTAAAGGTACACCACTCACTAGAAGAGCATGCGAATTGCGTCGCTTTGATGATTATGCTTCACCTTCCATGGAAAGGCTGTCTCTTTCTCTCCACGGAATAACGAACCATTGTCTCACTATGAACTGATACTGAAACCGAATCAGTAAAAAGGCACTAATCACATGCTCTAGTCACTAGATGACCCACGCAGCCCCCCCCCTTAATGTCGAGTCTCTGTTTCATCGATATACAATCGCTTTTTGTGAACGCTCCAACTTGCAGTACTCGAAGTATCTGAACAAGGATCGTGCTATCGTCGAAGCCATCGACGAAGTCTTCATGGCTATGCTGACGAATGATGAGGTACGGTAGAAAGCGCGTACCGCAATCCGATCTTTCGCTTCAGGACACGATGAGCTTGATCGAGATCCTGAAGAATAGCGTGGAGGAGAGATTCAAGATGGTCAGTCCCACGTGGTCCACTACGGAGAGCCTCGGAGAAGAGGAGCTCAAGTGAGTAATAGAGAATACTGAACGTCCGTAAGTTGCATAGACCACATGGTAATGTTCAGGGTTTGGGATACGCTCAAAGTGGACCAGAAGTTGGAGAGTCAAGCAAATGAGGAGAAGGTCTGGCAGAAACTGGGAGTGACGGTGGAGGAAGAGGAGGAAAACAGCGAGGTAGCGTACATACAAATCGTTTTAATTCACCGCTATTTTTTTCCATTCCTGTAAAATGAAGAGGTTACATGAAAAATAGCGACTTTTTATTTTGAAAAAAAAACGTCATAAAAGTTTCAGCCGGATCTTCGCAAGGGCAGACCGACGGTAGACCTGCTGGGAGTAGAGCGATGGGTCAGGACGGACGAGTGGATTGAGGAGGCCACGAAGCATATACAGGAGGGAGACTATGTGGTACGTTTATTTGGAGAGCTCGGGATAACATCGTTAATGGAGCCCCATTCGGAATCGTAATCTATTCAAATTCCTGACGGCATTATCACGGATTCGATTAGCTTCTCTGCTATGCTCTTCCCCCTCTCGCTATGCAAATTAGTCTGAACTAGCCTGGCTACGGCACTGAATGGTCCTCCTTTAAGTAGGTGATTGGTATGAACCGCGCAAACGGAATGCATACAAGATGATCTCTCGCTTTAGCCGCTGTGGGACACATTCGGACTCCATTGCTGACGAGTCACAGTTGCACTGGCCCGTCTCATTGCCCTTTCCTCTGTTCTTACGTTTGTTTTTTTGTTTTTTTTTTAAATCTTTTTTACTGTTTATCTTTATTTTTTTGTTTCCTTACTGTTTATCTTTTATTTTCTTAAAACATAGATGGGCAGGGTTTGCTGGTAGATTACTGCAGTGGCCTTCCAAAACCGCGGTACCTGCAACCGCGCCCATCTACGTTTTAAATAGTTAGTCCTGTGGACTTAAAAAAAGCAAAATACAAAAAACCAAAAAAATACAAAAAAACAAAAACCCAAAAATATTTTGCATATTATTGACCCCTAATCGCCACCCTGTTTTCACACTGTGCATCTCACCTAGACCATTCTCCCGACTTGCTCATTCTGTTGTTTTTTTCTTCATTTTATTGTCTTGTCATAAATGAGACAAAAATGCGAGTGTGTGCAGCACAAAACAACGCGGTATAATGTAAAAGCTAATTTATCAACTACATCTATCTCCTTCCCAATTTCCTGAGGATATAGCCCATGATTAGCTCAACCCTTTTAGGATGTAATAAGCTGAAACACCAAGGACTTTAGTGACTTGATTCCGGACTTTCTCAATTAGTGGGAGCCGAGGTACTCGTTCTCTTCACAGTGTTCTAAATGTTAAGCGAACGAGCCAAAATGCTTAGGATACGGTGTTTTCCGTACGAGAATTTCTACCGAAATCAGGGTTATGTTTCGTCATCTCGTTCGCTTAACATGTTAACTGTTGTCAGAACACTGTGTCTTCCTTAGTGCACCGTAGGAAAGACCGTTGGATAGTGCGAAAAGCAGTCCTCTCACATAGTATTGCTCACGTGAACAGAATGACTGTCCAACACATTTCATTTACGAAATACAATCAGCTTTATCGAGGCCGGTACACCCGCATGCAGCAATGAAATGTCGTAATCAGAAATAGCGACCCTATTACAAGTTGTACATTGGATGCAATCATCGTCTTCCCAATAATGTTATACTCTTGTAGGTTAAGTAAGTAAGCGTTATGATGCAGCAGTATAAGCGTAAAGCTCAGAAAGGATAGTAAAGCTTGAAAGGAATGAAGCGAGTGTAGTGCGTGAGGAGCGAACGCCATGCAGAAAACGCTGGAGGCCGTTGTTCGACTCTTGACGGGAGAAGGGGAAGGGTTGTTAGTCATCGAAATCTGGCAATTCTGCATACCTAGTCGCGCGGGTTAGTGTCATGTTGTACTGGCGACGGAGGCTGTCCGGGACGCCCTGAGACCGCACGACCTCAACCCCGTTGAAGTATTCGTAGTCCTGAAGCGAACGATACGGAAAACGCTCGAGGAATCAAGCAAACTGACAAGGTAACAGCAGACGCAGATTGCCTTCGGTGGACACAGAGTATCGCAACACTCTGGAGGAATGAAGCCCGATGGAAGAGTGCCCCTTCAAAGGAATTTTAGAGCACGTAATAATAATCATCACATTAGGAATGAAAACGTATGAGCACGACTTACGGCTGTGATTGGTTGCCCAGAGAACATATCGGCAACAGGGATAATAGGATACGCAGATAGTTCATTCGTCTGAAACAAGCAACACGCAATCCAAGGAACCAGGTGGCAAATGCGATGAATACGCAGGGTTCCTCTTACAGTGAAGTACAGGAAGGGGCTTATGAAAGGAGACGGCATTTAGTTGGGTGAAAAAGAGATACTTATACGGAGGAAGAGGGCGGGCGAAGGAAGCGAAACAGGACATAATCTACGAGCGGAGGGAAGGAAGGGAAGGATGACCACTTGACGAATGAAGAGAACCAAGCGAAAGGGAGAGGGTAAGGGAGTTATGTAACACATAGATCAGAAGGATCAAGAAGAGATTAGAACTACTCCCATTCATTTACATGGACTATCGAAAGGGAAAGCTGGTTAGAGGAAGTGGTCACGGTGTATGCGTCATGGACTATTGGCTTCCCATTGGAGACGCGATGTACCAGAGCAGGCATGAGAAAGCAAGCTATGAGCTGGCGAAAACATCGACACCGAAGAGGCGTTCTACATATAAGACCCGTGGAACTAAAAAGTCAGAATGGTATCTTGGCACAGTAACAAAATGCCAAGAATCCAGGTGGAATCTTGGCATTTTGTTACTTTACCAAGATACCATTCTGACTTTTTAGTTCCACGGCTCTTATATCAAACGCACACGTTTAGAGCGATTAAGCAGCCGAACGAGTTATTATGGTAGTTCAGCAGCTTGGAAGGCGAAGTAGCGGGAGGATGAGAGGATTCCTCCCAATGATCAAGGGACAAGGAGAACCCGGTGAGGAAGGAGAGCGAATGGAGGCCAATAAGAGAGAATAGGCGAGTGATGAAAAGGGGAGGGAATGAGTCAACAATGGAAAAGGTTGGATGGAAGTCGGTTGAGAAGAATGAGGACAAACACCGACAAGTGAATGCGATTACAGGGTATTAGACGGTTGTTGTTTGCAGCTACTTTTGTATACGCGCTCTCAAAACAGCCATGGACCGAAACAGCGAACGAGATGAACTACAACTGCGACTCGCTTTTATAGGCACGTGTTCTTGAAGTTTGGAGGCAATTAAGCGAAAGGTGAGAAGAGAAGGTGTGATAGGGAAGAAAAGTGATAAAATGACGAGGCATTGCCATTACATTGCAGCGCTCCATTCTTGTCTGGTCCCACTCATCTCTGTAAGATTAGACTATATGCGCATAAATGAAGAGACAAAGCAAAAAAATGGCAAAATCTGGCCGAAGCGGTGACGGGTGGATATTCAATAGAATAAGCACGGCGTTTGAAACCCAGCCATCGATATATTAAGATTAAGAGAAGTGGAATGGAACGGACACTAGCGCGCACGGGAGAGGAACGACAAAGCGGATTGAGAGAGAAGGGAGAGGGGGGCAATAGCGAGGGGAGGGGTGATAGAGAGCAGAATTGCCATAACGCGTGATCTATGGAATAGAGGGCATGAGCCAGACCAGACTGATCAGCCAGACTGACTATCTGCAGAACAACGTATGCATGCATTAGTTGTTGCTTTGATACTTGCCATGCTCTGATTTCTTTGTTTCTAAGTGAATAAAGGCACAAGATCATTTTTATCCTCATGGACAGCATTCACAAGTTTGTTCCAAGAACTACATTCACGTAAACTCTATCTCGAAAACTCGAATCAGTGTTTCCAGCATTAAATCAGAATCATTAAAATGTTAATCAATCATAAGAAAATAATGGGTTGCAAATTATTACAACTCACAAATTACTGACCTCGAGTAGTAAGCATTCAGTAATAGTGCATAACATAATAAGATTAGTATGAGCCATCGTCAATGCTCATGACGCTCAGATCGAGACTCATAGTCTTCACTTCCTTCTCAACCGTCGTCTTCTTCGACTCCTTGAACTTCACCGACAAGATTTGCATGATCTGAAAAGAGTAAATCATGATTTTACTCATAATTCAGCACTTGAACAAGAGTAGTGGTAAGCACGACAAGCTCGCACCTCTTTGTGGGGCCGCCCGCTCTTCTTTTCTTCTCCATACTTTTCTTTGACGAAGAGAGCGAACGCTGAGGCTTTTCGTTTGGTTTCCTTAAAAGATTACAGTGAAATAAGCGGCTATTTGCTTCCTGAATGAACGGATCGAAAATATGAAACAAAGAAAACATATTTCACGTAGACGCCTTCAAAAACAGTGTGACTAGAACATATATAAAAAGTCGAAGACGAAGAGAACATGTAGAGAGAAAAGAGCCAACTGAGAAGAGAAAGAGAGCATAGACAAGGGCATAGCTTGACATAGCACGGATTTAAAGAAAATACACTGTAAAGTACCTAAAATATACCATCTAATACAGCGCCTACCGTAGGATGTAGGACCTTTTCACCACCTCTTTCCCCGCTCGATTACAGCAGCTCATAATTTAGACAATCCGTATAGCGTGTCATTTTAGCCCGTATTACAATATAGAGCAAAATGGGTACTAGAAAGTATGCAAAAAATTTGCACGCCTACATCCACACACACGCGTATCCCTCACGTACCGTATTCTCCTCTCGCAGAACAAACCGTCCCCTGCACAGTCCGCAGCACTTTCGCGTTGTATCGAACGACTTCGAGTGGCGTTTGATCCTGCGCAAGATTCATTGCATTTGTCAAAACGACGGTTAAAAAGCGCTAATAATTATGAAAGGTAACTAAATATAAGTAAAAAGACTAGGTCATTAGGTCATTAAGCTCACAATTGTCCGCATCCATTGCACTCGTACACAAACTTCGCCTCGATATCGTAGTTGTGGCATCGGCCGGGCACGGGGAATCCGGGGAATCGCGTCGTGAAACGAGCGGCCCTGCGAGAGATCGGGGAAATTATACGTGGAATATGCCATCGAATCACACTCCCATGCACAGTTTTGAAACAATTCCACAGGATAAGGATGGGAGTCATGCATACGTGGGCGCGGTGGTCCGATCGGACATTAGGATGGCTGCCTGCACCCGAGAATAATAAAGAAAAAGGCTTGTTAGGATTGCTGCTTTTGACTACATCTAATTACGCCTCTGCCATCTATATCAAGACCCCTCCTTTGGAACCCCAACCAATGTTAGTCCTGATAAAGGTGATAAGCTTTAAACTAATTACGTGAGGGTGGCTGCAAATATTTGAGGACAACACTAGCTATCGTTTGATAATAACCAGTCGATAGATTGTGAAGCGTAGACCGCAAACAAGGATAGCGGAAGTTGTGCATCATACGTGGGCAGGGTCTGCCGGTAACTTACTGCAGTGGTTCACCCATACATAGATATCGCACAATTTCCCTTGCAAGATATTATTTTGCAGTGAGCTAACCAATACAGAAAAAAATTGCAGTAAATGACCCAACCACGGTACCTTCAACCGTGCCCACCTATGTTGTGCATACCAAGACCTCCAGACGGGTCCGTGACACTCCTTCATGAGGCGATCGACGAGGAAGACCGCTGCATGGCACAGTTCGTGGGCGAGTGTGTCGCGGATTCGCTCTTCAACATTATCAGAATTTTCAAGCTTACAATTTTATTTTTCAATTTTTGAAATAAAGAAAGTTTTCAAGCTTGTTAGGCAAACTTCATGGAACATATTTGAGCAGTGCAAGTAAGTAAGATCATCCAGTCACACACGATAAACGGACTAACCAGCAGTCGTGCAGACCTTCGGACTGAGCTGAATACAGGCCTCTGCCCGCTTGTAAGAGTACTTGCAGAAACCGGCGGTTGTTCGCAGTCGGGCATTGAATGCTATGGACAGGTCCGACGGGAGCTGAACCTTTTGAATCACCTTGAGGTAAGCAAGCCGATTACTGTAAATACTGTCTAGACTCCTGAAGCCTCGCGAAGAAAATCGACAAACGACAAGACTGTATGGAGAAGAAGGAGAAGAGGGACTAGAAGGAGGACAACAAAGGAGAAGAATGCGTGACCTTTCCCTCGAAAACTTCTCGATTGAATATGTCGAAGAGGCGACTGACGAGGTCCGTCCTCGTCTTCGGTCCCTTCACTCCTTTCCGAAGGATCGACGATGCATCAGCATGGCGAAAGCCTCAAAGTCTCACAGTACCATCGATCAGTCAACGCGAAAACAACTCAAGAATTTGCGGTTTTCAAGCACTATAACATCTAATATAATACCTTCATAAGACAGCGAAAGTGACAGTAGAAAGTGGCGATCGGGATCGCGCGTATCCTTAAAAAGCAATTACACAGAGAATAAAAAATGGGAATTTTAACTACTGAAGAGTATCTCACGTGGGCAAGGTCTGCCGGCAGCTTACTGCAGTGGTCCTCCCATACACAGAGATTGTGCTGTTTTAAAACTTTTTAGCAGTTAAAACTGATATGTTATTTTGCAGTGGGCTAAGCAGTATTACAAAAGATCTGCAGTAAATTACCCAACCACGGTACCTGCAACCGTGCCCATCTATGAAGAGTATACATGTGCCGTACCCCCCCATACCTTGCTCGAGGAAGTGTACCGTAGTGAAGGACTGTTGAAAGACGAGGCGAGGTCTTGAAGCAGATCTGCGATGAATAAAGGAGTATGACAATGTAGTTGAACAGGCCACAACTATAAGTACAAGTAAAGGCTACCGCTACTTCCGAGTAAATCTTCCGCGTCTTTCTAATCATATATGTTTGTCCAATCGGACGTTAGGATGGGCGCCTGCACCAGAGAATCATAAATCAAAGGGCTTGTTAGGGTTGCTGCCTTTGACTATCTCTAATTACGCGAGAGTGACTGCAGAAATTTGAGGACAAGAGTGGCCCATGTATGTTTTCTATCGTCTCCCAGTGGTCTCATCTAGAGCCTTCCATTCCGGTCCTTTTGATGGATATGTTTCACCATTTTATTCTCTTTCATTTTCTTCTCATTACCCGCGTTTCCATGAAACTGCATAAATATCAATTTATAATGCGCCGTTCGCTTGTTATCTTGTGTATGGCGAAGCATAACCATCAAACTGACATGCTCTCGTCTCTCCCCCACTCACTCACTTTTCCTCCGATCCTCTCGTTCCTTCTCCTTCCTCTTCTTCGTCTTCTCGCTTAACTCTTCATTCTCCTTATTCTCCGCTGAGTCGTACTCTTCCTCACTGAAATACTGCACTTTAGTTTTAAAATGCAAATGCGCAAAGTAGAAAATAATAATAACATACCTTCCAGTGAATACTTCTTCCTCTTCCTCTTCTTCTTCCTCAAGACTCTCGCTCAGATCATCATCCGTCACTACGAAACTGCAAGAATCTTTTTCTAGCCAACTCGCAGAACTCTAAAAGTGATCCCACTACTGTTTTATGTCGGAGTCGTGCTTTCACCAAAATATGTTGACTTGTATATAGAGGATACGAATCGGTTACTTTTCGACGATATGTTTCATTGTTCATTGTGGCCAGAAGCGTCGCGGTTATGAATGATGCGAGAAATATAAGCATCTAAAGTACACGATTCGTATCATCTACTAGTATACTGCCAGACCAACCTCTCCTCTTCCTCTGACACACTCTCCTCTTTCTTCTCTTCTCGCTCCTCACGCAATCGCTTCAGGTCTGCAAGTGATCCTATCTCATAAATACATTTGCATCTTACACCTCATACATCTTATCTCACATTATCTCATGCACGGAGTTTCGTGTTTTCATTTTTTCATCGCTTTGAGTTTTTCAGGGTCGAAGATGAAAACTACATTGCCCTGTCCAAACCTTGAACTCACATTTATCGAAACTTTCCTCTGCATCATCCGACAACTGCTCATTCTTGACTGCCCTTTCGGTACTGAAACGATTCATCTTCGATATACGGGTATGCTAAGTAATGAATGGAAGGACAAGCTGTTCATTGCAATTTGACTCAAGGAAAACGAGTGATCAAAAAGAAAGCTAACCCAATTTCTTGCTTGATATCCCTCCTGGGACGACTTACGGAAACCTGAAGAAAGTACGCATACAACAAGGTCTTGCGGAAGAGAGAGAAATAAGAATGGACCCATACCTTAGCACTGCGTGGAGGAAGTATTCGACGGGACGAAGGAGTACGGTATCCTGAAAAATAGGGTTACCGTAGTCCTCGTGACCCCCTCGACTACCGTAATCCCGTGACCCCCTCGACTACCGTAATCCCGTGACACCTTCGACTACCGTAATCCCGTGACCCCCTCAACTACCGTAATCCCGTGACCCCCTCTACTACCGTAATACCGTGACCCCCTCGACTACCGTAATCCCGTGACCCCCTCGGCTACCGTAATCCCGTGACCCCCTCGACTACCGTAATCACCGTGTGTCTCCTGAGTGCAGTTTACACTCATCCTACTGTAGTCCCCACTCTCTTCACTACTCCAACTGCTCTCTTCCTCTTCGTCCTCTTCTCCATTCATTTCATCGTCGATAAACGAAGACTCGTAGCGATCGTTGTCACTGAACAATTGGAATACGCGAAGAGCTAAACAATGGGAGTGATACTTCAACAAAAGTGACTGAATAAGGCAGAAATGCATTCATTTTATCTGTGCTTGTCTTCACTCAACCAAGAGACCTCTCGTGTTCAAATTCGGATAGACGATGGCACACAAGAAATGCGGAAACCACCATTTCATGAAATCGGTCATTTCATCAAACCGCCATCTACAAAAATAACCGTTGATGAAATGGTGGTGTACCAAGAAATGAAGAGTAGACTAGTTAGAGGAGACGGACCTGTTGTCCTCTTCATCATTGCTTCCATCGGTCGCCGCTTCTCTTCCAAACGATTCCTCTTCCGGTTCAGGAGATGACGGATTGGACACTCTGCAACAGTAACCAATCTATCATTTGTTAGCTGTAAAGATATGAATTCCTTAGAAAGCACAACATATACTAAAAATTGAATATATTATATAAATAGCATCTCACTCCTCTGCTTCCTCCGGTGGAGAAGCACGGCTTCTATCGAGAAACGATCCCTCCATGGGTAGAGTACCGCCTTCCTGAAATAACTATCGTAGTTCAGTTTATACGTGGGCAGGTAACCCCCAAAAGTTTAAAAATGGTGGTACCATCCCAAAAAAAACGAGGCTGCAGCTATGTAAAATCGGTTTCCTACTTTACCATAAGCATACCCAAAACAAATTTTTCGGTCCCACCGGCCCAAAAAAATCGGGGATACCACCCGTACTTACGGGCCGTGACCACGTATGGTTCAGTTATACAGTATTATTCGATTATTCGCTTGAACGGTCACTTGCATAGATTATAGCTATGAACGAGCTGAATACAGTATATCTAAGGTATGAAAAATAACCTCTTCTTCCTTCATCGACATCTCTGAGAGAGCTACCATTGATGCGTCGACTGAAAAAAAAAAAACGTAGTTCATAAAACAATTGAATAAGTCTGTCTACTATTAGCCCTATGAAAAAAACGTGATACTAATAAACATCATCGACTAATCCGAAAAAAAAACTCACTTTCATCTTCTACTCGTTGATCGCTCAACGCACTGTAGAACGAGTCACTTTTCCGTGAGGATTCGCGAGAACGACGTGGTGGATGTACGAGGGGCTTGACGTCCTCTTCGTCGCTCGAGAGAAGAACAACCTCCACCTCTCGCTTTACTCGCGGTTTGCGCCTGAGAATCAAGAACCACGTCAACCTGCTACCGTAACCCTGTTCGTCCTTCTTCTCGTTGTGCGTACTGAGCGGTTGGTTTAGCACTCCGATAATTTTAGTATTCGAACCGTCAATAGAAATAGCACCTTTCTCTTTGCTTGGCAGTGTTTTCCAGGGAAAATCAAGATGATAGGTGATTCATAGCCGAGCAAAGAAGAGAACGTACCGTTTCCCCTGTTTGATGTCGGGAGTCACAAGCTTCCCTTCGAGTTCAGGATACAATTCAGCGAGAAGCAACCGCTCTTCTTCGTCCATGTCGGCGAAGTCCGTCTAGAAAGTACGCTTGAAATGAAAAGGTTAGAAAGACAAATTAAAAAAACCATTTGTTGCAACCAAGTAAATGAAAACTAACCATTTTTTTCAGTTATACTGATTCCTTGAAGGCTAGGGACGACGGCTGCAAAGAAATAATAAGAAAAACAACATTTTGAAAGAAACATTCAAAGAAAATAGAGATTTTAGAGAAGAAGTGTGCCCAAGATTTTCAAAATTAGCGCGCTTACATTTTACCTAATAACCGGATATGGCTTTTTCAGTTTGCGATTGTTGAACCCTGGTTTGTTCTTTTCAAAGTTTATTTCCTTTTCATTCATGGTTTCCTTCCTTCTAGCCAGATTTCTGTTGTTATAGAATAGTTAGAGATCCAGCCATTCTATGTTTCATAAATGAAACCTAAGGTTTGTTGTGCATTTAACGGACGTTTAACATGCAAATGACTAAACAAATTCTTTATTTGCTTCTTGTTCTTGTATAGATCTTTTGGCTCGGCACAGATTAAAATCTACATTGTATTATTGCGTGTTTGAATTGTACAAACATGTTACTAATTAGAGTAAAGTCAGTATCAGGCCAAGTGTTGACATCCTTAGCCCTTCGATTACTGTAGCTTGTTGGACCAAACTTGTGTGAGACGAACATTTTCGTTTATAGTCGTTAGTGATGGTTTTCATTCTGGTGCTGTGTCCAAATATATTCGAACCTATGCGGAACATGCTGAAAAACTTTTTTATTGTATAGCATTTTGCTCAGCAAAAAATATAGTCGGCCAAAACAGATTTTGGAGCGAAATTCATTCTAATCCATTCCTATTGAATTTAGAACTGTCAAACCATGTCATAGTGCGCGCCAGGCAAGTTTTGAGGACCACCCTAACTTTTTGAATTTGCGCCTGAGATTACGGTAGCTACCGCGCGGCCTGCTGCACGCACTGTAGTCCGCGACGGCATTTCGTTTTACGCGACTCGTTTCGCTTTTCTCCGTTTTAGCTTGCTTTCTCTCTTTGAAGGTAAGTATCCATTCAAGATATGCGTCGCACATCGTCGCGCGTCTTCTCAAAGGAACTCTCGGCTACTCCTTCAGCCAAACCACGCTCCAGGAAAACGCTTTCGGTAAGAACGGTGGTGATGAAATGATTATAAACGAATCTGTTCACGGTTTCTGCACATTTCTGAAGGTCGTGAGATGATTTCCATACCGAATAGAGCTCGGAAAAAGACTAGGTCGAGGAAACAACGATAAAATGGCGGCTTTTTCAGTGTGCGGCTCTACTCGCGGACATGGTGGTTCAGTCGAGATGCCTGCCTGTAGAGCACTTCGCTCTTCCCAGTTACATTTACGAACCCGAGACGAGTGCGCAGGTTAGACAAGCTGAAGCGAAGTACGTCACGTGACGCGATTTGATTACGTTTTGAAGCACGAAAGGTGCTTACTTTTGCATTAAACGATATTAAATAAATGTAATGCAGTGTTTCCAGCCTCGCTCCTCCCAATCGTTCTCCAACTCCTCGCTAAGCCGCTCCATTCCGAGTCCCAGTCTCTTCGCCTTCACTAAACCCGGTCCGGCTGCTCCTGCCAAGACCAAACCAGCCAAGCCAGCTAAGCCAAAGGTTTATATTTTTTGCTCACCACATTCGTCTCTTAAATTACTACTTAAAATTGCGATATTATAATTTAAATACATCCGAGAATAATGAAATGCTTGAGAAACCGCACGCGCTCGTCGCCGCGTACATGCGGTCGGCCTCTTCCTCTTCGTACGATCAATTGTCGAGACAGCGGAAGTTGCTGTCCTTCCGTCCTCCCGTTCATTATATCGATGAAGTCGTCGCCGAGAGGTACGGTCATAATGAATGAGGGCGAAACATAACTCTCTCTCATTTATGCAACACCTTTTACATCGTGCCCCTGAAGCAAAGGAATCGAACATGACACATTGACGAAATTGCACTAATTTTTCCATGAATCCATCAATATTTCTGTCTTTCCTGAGGATTTTAAGCATAGTTTAGATTGTATATCGTTATGGCATTTCCTAAAGGGAAAATCTTTCAACTTTTCGAAAATCGTACCTGGAATGGAATGCGAAACTTAACATGTAGTTTAAAAGAGGCGGAATTACATGCTAATTTCCTTAGATCCGACCGCTGTCGACAGATCGTAGTGGCCTGCTTGAATCCTCGCAAGGAACCGAACAAGCAAACGAAGAGGAGCAACACCTCTCCTTGTAAGCACGCTATTTCTGGTCGTCAGTTCACAGTTGTAATTTTGCACCGTTTACCAGACTGTTTGCTCTATTCGCGATGAATTTTCAGCTAGAAGAAACAGGTACGTATGTTTTAGATCGAAATAATAATTGTGTTTTGCAGCTCCCGCAGTGACGTCCTACATCGTGCCCCTGAAGCAGGTTAGCTGTTTGCTGTTTCTTCAGCTTCAAATGGAGACAGACTTGTCTATGTTTCATAGGTGGGCACGGTTGCAGGTACCGTGGTTGGGTCACTTACTGCACCTACTTTTCATGTATTTATTGGTTAGCTCACTGCAAAATAATTTCTTAGCGAAATTGCGCGATGTCTATGTATGGGCAGGACGACTGCAGTAAGTTACCGGCAGACCCTGCCTATGCTATGCTTCCTACGTAATGCATAGCCGCGACGCGTCTCGTGACCAAAAACAGCGAAACACAGTGGTCAAAAAGACCCGAATGGAATGCTCTAGGTATAATACGTAATATCGATGCTATTATATGAGTAGTGAGTGTAATCCTCTTCTCAGGAGTCTCCCGAGGTCCGAGCGGCGAAGCAGAAGACTCTGGAGAGTCTCGTGAGCAATTTGCGAGTGAACAAGAGAGAGGAGGAGCAGAGGAAGGAAAGGGAAGTGGAGACGGACGATGGAGAGGAGACGGATGCGATGGAGGATGGTGGGCAGAGCAGACGATTCGCGTCCTTTTGATGAATACGCTTCACCCAAATCTATATAAGCGATGCGTTTGCCATTTTATATACAGCCTGAAACATCGTCACTTCTTGTACCCCTTTCTAGACTTGAGCATTCCATTCGAGTCTTTTTGACCAATATGGAATGCTCTAATGGTGAGGGGAGCAGACGGTTAGGGGGGTACTGTTGATGGATATGCATCGCCCGTCAGTGATAGGTTCATTATCGATTGATTTGGAAGCATCAGCGTCGAAAGTACCCGAATCGAGAGCTCTGCTAAGGCCGTTTTACTGCTTCTGGAATACGCGCGAACAAGGAAAGGTTTATATTGAATTTGTAACGTGTATCACTTCTAAATGTTTATATATGGCATGCTATGGGGGAGCATTCTGGACATAGGTGGGCACGGTTGCAGGTACCGTGGTCGGATGACTTACTGTAAACATTTTTCGTGTACTGGTTAACTCACTGCAAATAATATCTTAGCGAACGTGTGCATTGCAGGGCATCCCGTGCGAGTAGTGCGAAAGGCGAAGACTCAGGAGGGAGTGAGGAGGAAGAACAAGAGGAAGAGCGATGAACCCAATAAGGTAAGCGGGGTATTCGAGTGGTTTAGGATTATCTTGTGCTTTTCAAAGTAAGATGATCATATCATAATATTTGAACTGTCAGATGATCTACGAGTTCGTGCCCATTCCACAACCAAAGCGGCACAAGAAAGCGAAGAAACAGGGGAGAGTGGAGAAGATGGAAAAGGCGAGACTGTATAGAGCGATGAAGAGGGAAGAGGAGATGGGAGAAGAGGAAGAGGAGGAGGACGAGGAGGACAATGAAGGGGAGGAGAGTCAGGTAAGCAAGACTGCTATTATTGGCTTATCATAAGTTATAAATGGTTCATAACGAATATGATAAAGTGGTGCAGTCTAACGTAGCTATATTCATCTTATCCTTTACGTTTTGCACCAAAGCTGTGGGCGCGGCATTTTTGTTGGACTATCATCACTGACAGCTATCGAAGAATATCTTGGAATCAGACATGTTGAAGATGTCGGAGACGCCCCCTCCCCTCACCCTCGAACAACTTCCCCCACGAATAGTCGTTCTCGGCCAGGAGTCCGATAAGGGTACGCACTAGTCTTTTATTAGTTTTTTTTAGTAATACGTTTTAGTAATACGGTAGCTAGCTTGTGAAAATTATAATAAAGATTTACAAAGGTTTTGCTGTGAAAATGTAGAATTAATTGCAGTTAGGATGATAAGATTAGGCATAAAGCTTGTCGTCTTGCAGAGCTCTCCTCTGACGAAGAGGAGATTATCATACTGCGAAAGGGGGAACTGCCTGAGCAACGTCCTCCGAGACTGCGGAGGAGAAGACGGAGAGAGGAGAGGGAGGGAGAGGAGGAGGAGGGCGAGGGGGAGGAGAGGGAACGAGGAGGGGAGGCGAAGAGAATGGGAGGAGGGGCGGATGTGCATGGTGAGTGGGGTTTCTGGAGTTTGATGCAAGGGAGAAGTACTGTATTTGATTATGTTTTTTCGGGGTGAGTCCCCTCCCGCCCGCAAACCGTCGTTTACTATGAATTGACCCCTACCGCACCGCAAAATTGCCCCCCCCCCCGCTGTCCTAAATTCTTTTCTCTTTTTTGAATCCTAATTTTCTTTTACTTGCCCACCCTACCGCCGCTAGAAAATTACCCCTACCGCAAAATAAGTTTCAAATACGAGTAAATACTCCATTGTCAAATATTGTCATTGTCAAATACTCCATCCCCTGGTTTGATGATGGAGTAGAGAGTTGAATGGTTTTTCAATATGCAATAATGGGCAGCTCCACAAGTTTGTGTTTATATTTGCGAAAGGCCATTGATCACCGTCCAAGGCTTGCGGTATACCTTGTACCTTGGTTAGCTGTTCGGTCTTTGCAGCAGCGAGCTTTTTTAAGTGTCTGTTTCAGTGAAATACGACGACGAGGAGGAAGACGATCTCGATTCGGACATGCCCACTCTGGAGAGAGAATGCACGTCGTTGTCTCCTGACAATGAGTTCTACGATCGGAGGAAGGGGAAGAAGGGACAGAGGGAGGGAGGGAAGGGACAGAGAACTCTCGTTGTGCGAGGTACGGGGCTATTCGGTTTATCCATCTCTAGCTAGTCTGTGTTTGCAACGTTTTCAGCATTTGCTTATACCTTTTGTCTTTCTTTCATAACACAAAGTGCGAAAGTTTATTCAAACGATGAGTGAGTAAGTGCAAGGCTTGAGATATTCTGTTGCAGTTTCCCCCGACGAACCGAGTACTTCATACGCGATTCCTAACAGAGAAGTTCTCTTGGCTTAGATTGCGATACCCTCTCGTCCTCCTTGTTAATCAATGTATACGGTAGATCTCTTAGGGATACTGTAGTTGCTTAGAATTGGTGTGAATGAAAGCTCGGCTTTATCCTATTGCCCTCCGCTACGCGTATTGAAAACCTCCCCCAATCTCTTTCAAACCAAATTACGAAATGGCTATATATAGTACTTTCTTCCTTCTACTTAAATATCTTCTACTTGGAAACGAGGCTATTGTAGAGAATACGGGACATAATATACGGTAGCTGATTACAGTCGTCTAGTTGCTTCTTTGTTGTTATTGCTTCGTAGAGTACGAGTAGTAGCCTACCGCTATAAGCATTGTGAGTAAGGTGCGCACACTGCACTTCTCCCCTTTAACCCTTCCTCCCCTTGTTTTAGTATTTCCTTTAGCTGCTTCATTTCGTAACCTTTTCCACTTTATACCCCATTGTCGGAGTATCTGTAAATGACGTTGATCGTATTCCTAGTTGTTCTCTTGTATCTGACCGATCCGGTACGTTTACGAGTTGGTTAGCCATTAATTAGTCATACCACTGAATGTATGATGCTCGTCAGATAAACCTTATTACTGAAAGTATGCAAGATTCACGAGAAGTTGGCTTCTTTATCTTGAATACCTGCAAACAAGGTGATTGGAAAGCAGTTATTGATCGATTGTTTTGAGATGGGCGATGCCTTCGCGATGTATGGCACGTCGTTTGAGAATCTGGAAGACGAAGAAAGTGGGTTTAGTCTATTCTGCGTGGTCGGGAAGTAACTAATATCGCTTAAGAGGAATAGTTTGAATGACCGACAATGGAAGAGAAGAGGATAGTCTACAGTAATGGTCGCTACCGTAATCCTTGAGGGGATCCAGTATCGAAGAAGCCGACGGCCATACAGGATCAAGTGGCGACGGATGAACGGGGACGGAGGAGATTCCACGGGGCGTTCACGGGAGGATTCTCGGCTGGATTCTTCAATACCGTCGGATCGAAGCACGGTGAGTAGGGAGCGGGAAACGAACCACTTTTCATGGTTTCGTTCCATAAGCCCGCCTGTATGGACAACAACCGTTTATAAGGGGACACGAAATATAATCGAAAACTTGGCCCGTTTCCCGCTTCCTAGTGGTGAAACCTCTTTGGAGGGAACTAATAATTTTATAAATGAGACCTACGTTTTGAATAGCACATCGAAAACGAGACCCTAATGAGATAAATCGTCGTTTCGCGTCTAATGCGCTCTACAGGCTGGGCCCCGTCGGAATTCCGGTCATCTCGCGATGACCGAGCGGAGAAGTCGAAGCAGAGGGCAGAGGACTTTATGGATGCTGAGGTATGGTGGAGTAACCCGGTCCGTCCGTTACTTTCATTCCAAAATGATTCTAATTCTCTCACCTTTTGCACACTCTCTCGCCTGATATTCGGAATGATTTACTGGCGTATCTTTTAATTCCACTATTTATTTATTTATCGAATGCACCGTGAGGTGTGCGGCAGGTGGGGGGAGGTGGAAAAGATAGGGAAGCTCTGGGGTAGGGGTAGGGATATTCTTTGAAGCTTCACTTCAAAAAATGCTCTTCTACGGGGTCGGGGATGATGCTTGTCTTACAAGTCTTCTATGGGGATGGGCAGCCGCGGGACAGAAGAAGAAAAAAGGGGGAGACGAAGACGTCCACCGTGTCCATCAATCTCGTGTTTTCGCTCTAAGACATCTCTTACCACTTCATAAATATACTTACTTTAACGTCACTAGAGATGGTTATTGAAATATTGGAATTTGTTACAGTAATCCTCGTTTTCGCTGCAGGACCTGGGTGAGTTCGGGATCGCGTCGCGTCGCATTCGACAGACGAAAGACTTCGCCACGGGACCGCGATTAGCATGGGAACGAGGAGGGGGAGAGCAGGGGGCAGGGGCGGGGACAGTGGAGGGACTCTTCGCCAAGGATCTGCAGATTGCCATACGGCCTGTCAGGTGGGTACGGTATTGTCGATCGAATTGAAGAAGGAGTAGGAGTTCTTGATCATGTTGGTTTTCGCCTGTAATAGTTGCAAGATGAGATTTCAGTGACTCGGCGGGAGTTCGAATGCTGCGTGCGATGGGATGGAGACAGGGACGGGCGGTGGGGCTGGCGACGGTGAAGGAAGCGAAAGGTGAGGGGTACGGTAGGGGAAGGGGGTATACGGTAGAATGGGGAAACCTAGATAGGGGATGTAACTGCAGGCGTATCCATCACGATATGAACGATAAAGTTGTGTAGACATATACTGGTCACTAGGTGTTTAGCAGTAATAGACAGTATAATACGGTGGTCGTATCACCAAAGTGCATCTGGGAAGGGTGTAGGTAAGAGAAGGGATACAGACAACGAATGCATTTTCGTGGTCTGTTCACCGATCATTCCGCACACATTAGAATAGCTTTCCTCTCTGACCGGTTCTATTGAGGGTCGCGAGATCTCTCAACCGTAGACAGGGAACAGATCACGAAGATCGCCCCGCATTGGGTGGCATCGGCGGAGGACGAAGAGGTGGGAACAAAGGGGTTACGGTAGGCATGAAAGGGTACGGTAGCTACGGTATTAGTCTTTAGGAACATGTGTTGGGATACTGTAATCAGTCTCTTGACCTCCCGTTATGAACGAGATTGAAGCTTTGGGCTTACTCCTAATTCTCGGATTTAAGTGGAAAGTATGTAATAATAATGACTGATATAATATGATTAGATATTCATCCAGTTTCACAGAAAAGCGGCTACTGAAGCAAAGAGAATGGGAGTGAAGTGGCACAGGAATTGTACGATGCGCAGGTGATTCGCCTGACGCCGGCCGAGGGCCTGAAGGGATTAGGGTACACGGGACAGCTGAGGGGGGAGGGACTGCTCAGCGAGAAGTACGGACAGCAAGCGGCCGCCATCAAGGGCAAGAAGGGCGGACGGGGCATACAGGGACAGGTCGGTATCGATTACTACTTCCACGTCGTTTGCCGTTAGTATACGGCCATTACTAGAGGTGTGCATGCGAGTTAGTTCTTCTGTTGCCTATGTTTCGCGCGTCGTTCATAACCGTGAGGTGTCTCGTCGCCAAAAGCAATGAAACATATTGACCAAAAGAACTCGCATGCACATCTCTAGTCATTACGAGATTCTACTACTGTTAACCGTTGCACTTCTTGTGCAAAGAGCTACATTTCACTCGTATTCCTGAAGATTGCAGTAAACAGATCTAGAGCTGGGCACTGCAGTACCGTAATCCTTATCTACCAAACGTTCGGCGAGACCGAATTATGCCCTATTGCGACCGTTGCGATCTGCGTATAGATGGGCACGGTTGCTGGTATCGTGGTTAGGAAACATACTGCAGAACGTTTACAAGTATTGGTTTAAACTGCTGTGGAAATAATATCCTGATTAAATTTGTCGATCCTTGTGTATGGGCGAGTCACTGGAATAACCTACACGCACACCCTGCCCATCTATGTCTCTGCGTCTATCCTTGAAGCAGCAGGTTGGGTTTACCGTAACCCTCTACCCTTTCCAGGCTTTCGGTGTGGGAGCCTTCGAGGACGAGGACGAGTCTGTGTACACGAACTTCGACCTGACACAGTACGACTTCTCGCTCGGTCCGGGTCCCGAGGAGAAGAAGGGTACGGTAGGGTTGTGTGGTGGGGGAGGGGTACGGTAGCTAGTGTATCGTGACTGCAACTTGATGAATGTGCTATAAGAACAGCCACTTTATTACCATTCGATCTATCTACTCTTATATCATATTTAATTTATCGACGTATCGAGGTACTCTATAACTAGCCCGAAACGAAAAAAAATTGCAATCTGATAATACCGTGCGATACCGAAAAACGAGTGAACGCCGAGTAGTAAACGAGTTTGCATAAGTATGACATTACTTACAAGGAAGGCACTTTTAGTTATTCCGGAGTTTGGTTTGGGCATGTGTATAATATACCATTTTTAATCAGCATGAAATTAGCATTCGAATGCCGTATTACTCGTGACGGAACTCTGGGGCAACCAAAAGTACTTCCCTTGTTAGACCTTAACCTCTCATCTCTTTCCCCCTCGCAGGTCCCTCTACCCCCGACTCTTCCTTCATCCCCGCCCGTTCCCTCCTCACGCCCCGTCGCTTCTTCCCCCCTCCCCGTATCCCTCCCACCTTCAAGTCTACCCATACCATCCGTCCCATCGACCCTTCCCATCTTCCCGTCAAGATTCAACAAGCTGCCGCAGGCATGAATGCCCTGCAGAGAACACTGTCAGTTTTAGAAGTTGTGAAGGTATTAGGGATTATCCACTATGTGAAGGTATTAGCGGAGTATGTAAGAGTGATGAACGAGCAATTTGAAGGTTCCTGGGCGAGAACCGGAAGCAGATGATAAAGGAGGCAGTTGGGACAAGGAAGAGGAAGAGCAGGTGGGCCATATTTCCTATAACTTAAAATATAGCTAGATTAAATCTGTTTATTATAAAATGCAATTGATTGAAGAGGCAGGAGGATCGATTGATTGATTACAGATGGGATGTCAAGCCGGAGGACGAGGATGAAGAGGAGTGGAAGAGGGAGATCGAGAGGGAGGAGAACAGGTGGGACGGTTGTTACAAGAATTTGCCGTATATTGAAAAATTAAGTTATTTCTAAATTTGAAGTTGTTGAGTCAATTTTCCCGTGATTTATCCCGTGTTTGATTTCAGAAGTGCGGACCGGGCGAAACGAGTCGAGTTTCCTAATGAACCGATGAAGCAGGCGCGCTTCAAGGAGTTTCTCAACTATGTCAGGAGAGGTATGTCATTCATTGGGCTACTTGGATACTGTTTGGTCAATAATCGAGTTGTTTCCTATTGCACGTTCTCAGAAAGATAAGATTGATTTACTTTATAGATGTCGTGTGACGAAAAGTAAGTAAATAAGAGAATCCTTTATCAGGCCTTGCGATGCCGCAACCAACGGATCTCTCCCATTGGGAGTGGGAGACGGAGAGGGGCGAATTCGAGGATAGGCTACTGCCGGATGAGAGGGCTCTACTGCCGGATGTCAGGTAGCACGGCCTTTTCTAGTAGATTATGCGCAAGTTTCCCTAATATGATGCACGGCTTCCTAGTCAGTGATGGCACTTATAGCACTATCCTTTGCTGACAGGTGGGATTGGCAAACCGGATCATTTTTCCAGATTAGGTCTCACAAGATATTAAAGAATGAGCGTCATAATTACGAATCTATCGTGAAACATAACCATAAAAATGTCCCAAAAACGAAGTATAATAGTTTGCTAACCATACTGACAGGAATATCCCTCATTAATTGTCAGATCTCGCTCGAAGCCCCTGGCCCAGTCCGCCCTCGCTCTTCCGATTCTCGACCAGATGAGGAGCAAGTTTGTGGGAGAGACGAACATGCCGACACCCGTAAGCTACCGTTGCATCAGGCTTTTTTCACATCGCTATCGTAATGATTGAGAGGTTCCTTACTAGGGTTGGGAAAGGGAAGCAATAACCGACGACTTCCTTTCATTCTTCATCTACGCCGTGAAGAAAAGATGAAAGGAAGCCGTCGTATATTGTTTCTTTCCTAACCGTATGCCTTACACGTGTTGTGTGGTCAAGTAGATTCAAGCCCAATCACTTTGTAGCTCAACCTTCCATTTCCTCCACACTCAGATTCCTGACCTGGTTCACCCTTATCCATCTTTCAGAAGAACGCCCGCGACGAGGACCGTCTGTCTGCAGTGAAGGCTGAGATGTTCGGGGAGCGGACGAGGAACAAGTGGGACTGGCACCCCTCCCACGGCCTGGCCAAGATGTTCAACGTCCCCAATCCGTATCCGGGAAGTGGCATTGTGGGCCTGCCGCATCTGCAGAATAAGGGCAAGAGGAGGGTGAGTGGGGACGGGGACGGTGGGATTACTGTAGCCAGGCTGTAGTTGCTTCAATTTCCTCTGGGTTACGGTAGTGAGTAGCTGGTTGTCCGTGATTCGTAGACTCATAGATGGGTAGGCTTTCCCGAAAGATTACCCTGCAATCGTGTCCATCTATGCGTAGACTTGAGCCATTTTATTCTGTGAAAGAAAATTGTCTTCCTCATTTTCAGTTTTTGTGCAAAACTTGGTTCTTCCAGGAAGAGGGAATGCTCCAGACGATTGGCCTTCCGAATACTGCTGCTGAATTCGCGATGAGAACGGGGCTGGGAGAGGAGAGAAGGAGGGAAGAGGAGAGGGAGCGGAGGAGGGAGGGACGGAGGGAGAGGAGAGACGAGGGGAGCGAGAGGGACAGGGGAAGAGAGAAGAGGAGGGAGGAGGACGAGGAAGAGGAGGACGAGAAGGAGAATGAGGAGGTTAGTTCATTTCTGGTTGACGTACTGTAATTTCCTAATTAACATTGCTGACCTAACCTTGTGGCTATGCGGGTTACTGTAATGATCCTGAAACGGGTTTCCGCACATAAATATATTAGATTATGTAATGAAGCTAAATTTGCTCAGGTTTATCGTATTGAAAAAGGAAAACGATAAAATAATTATGAATTCAATTCCATTCATTCGTTCATTCAGCAACGCCCTCCGGAGGCCTTCTTCGATGCAATCTTTGGAATGCCTTCGTCGAGTGAAGATGAAGAGGAAGAGGAGAAGAAGGAGAAGGGACCGGCGAGGGAAGAGAAGGGAACTCAAGAGATTACGGTAGTCCCACAGGTGGGTACGGTATTGGGGGGAAATACGGTAGCTAGCGTGAAGGGTTCTCGAGAAGCTACCGTAACTTGTGTCCAACTCCCAATTTGCATTATTGCTGGTGATTTTTAGCTGAGCAACAAAGACGTTAGAGCAGACGCGAGTCTTTTGCTCATATTTCTCTACTCCCCACACTTAGAGTAAACTCCAACTAACAAGATCGGTAAATATAAATCGATAGATAGTTGATTGTAGATCACAAGGAAATGCAAGTAGTGAGTGAAAAAATGGAGTAAAATAAGAGAAGAGAAAAAAAATGACACATGGAGATGGGATACTATGACTTGTTAGAATTAGCCGCACTTATAATACTGACTACTGGGAATGTGTTGAGGAGCGAGTGATAACGGTGATGGATCTGGCGGATGAATACGGTCCCGTGGCCCCTCCCCTGGAAGGGGGAATGGGAATGGGACTGGCGGGGACGAGTGCGCTACGGTTGAACGAGGAGATTGTGAGGAAGATGGAGAGGAGGAAGAGGAAGGCCGCGAGGAGGGAAAGGGAGAAGCGGACTAAGGTAGGGACGGGGGAACGGGGTTACTGTATTTAATAGCTGGACCTGAGCTAGTCTTCGAAAGATTCTTCGTTGTTATGCTTCTGTTTGTTGGTAATCTCCGAGAAAAAAAACTAATGTTGACACCGGAACAGTACCTTAATCATTAGTTTTCCATCGGAGTTTTTTACGTCCTCATTGATCTTTTACATCAGCTATCTGGATAGGAATTGGTCTGTTATGTTTACCAGCAATATATATGAAGACGGTGAAACGTAAATCTACCAGGTATGGAATAGATTTTTCTTGATTCAGAAGCGAAAGAAGAGTGGGAAGGAGAAGAAGAGTAAGAAGGAGAAGAAGGAGCGGAAGAAGAAGAAAGAGAAGAAGAGCAAGAAGGAGAGTAAGAGGAGGAAGCAGTCGTCATCGTCGGAATCCGATTCCTCTTCTGAATCCGAGTGGAGTTCCGGGGGGTCGTCTATTCAGGCATTAGATTAGTACAAGATTAATCTCCTTTTTTGGTTAACTAGCCCCTATGAACAGTTTAGATACGGGTTTATTGTTATTCCGAGTTGTTGTATACAGTTGATTGTGTTAATTATTTACGTTTGTAGATAAGACAATATCTAACTATTACTTCACTACAATCGTCTGCATATGCACCTAAATTCACGGCAAATGCTCACAGGCTCTTATCGAGAAATTCTATGCTATTGGAAAGTCAAATGCTTATAAGCCCCTCATAGAGCAAAGGACTCTAGCCTATTTACCCACAGTGTTCTGACAGCAGTGAAAATGTTAAGCGAACGAGAAGCCGAAAAATAACCCTGATTTCGGTAGGAACTCTAGCACAGAAAACACCGTATCCAAAGTATTTTGGCTCGTTCGCTTAACATTTAGAACACTGTGTACCTCTCTTATCTCTTCCGAGTATCTACAACTAGGAAGAGGGCTCTGTCATGGTGCACAAATTATCGTAAAATCCCCGCTCACCTTGACTCTCGTCGTTCTTTTTTCCTGGTGCAGGTATTTATGACGCTAACTTGCTAATGGCCCGTTTCATGTCTCCGAACAACTCTTTACAGCCCCGAGGAATTCCCGAGGATGGGGGGGGTAGGCTCAAGCACGACATTCCGCTGTCAGTCTGCATTTTCCCAATTGCGACTGTGTCTGCGTCTCTCAAAATCACATGCTCTCTCGTCTCTATCGTATTCGCGTATGAACCTATCCTATGCAGCAAAACGTTGTGCTCAAGAGGGCGCGATATACGCGCTCTCCTCTCCTTTTCTTGATCCCGTGATCAGAAGTTCGCCGTGCAACCCTTTCACAGTGAGCATAAGTGCCGGTATTTACCCCAGATGTCCGCTCCTGTACACAGTATGATCAAGACCTGTGCTCTTTCCTCGTCCCTTCCCCCCAATAAGACCCCAAACTGTGCTCTCTCACTCCTTCGTAGTATCCACAGTTCACGGTTGTCCAAACATGCAAGTGGGCATGAGATCGCGAGAGTGAGGGAAAGAAGAGAAAAGAAGAGGGGAGAGGTCCCTCAGATTCGCGTTCCAAGAGAACAAGCACACAAACACATACAGTAGTCGAGGTGGTATCTCCGCTTCTTTACAACTCTTTGATTGCCTCGTGTCTGTCATAGCCCCCATTCCCGAGTAAGTCACTCCGTTCCCCGCGAGTCTCCAATAACATTCCCCCTTCTTATTTTAATCGTCAGTCCGTCTGTCTGTGTTGTGTCCGTCCGTCTGTTCGCGTGTTAAAGACGTTCAGTTGAGTGTAAGAAGTAGGTCGACCGTTGATGCGACCCCCTAGGGCTGATATAGAGGAAGAAGCGATGAGGAGAGGGAGAGGGGGGAAGTATTGAGAGGAGAAGGGGATAGGAGGGAACATCTTGAAGGGCTCACGGTGCAGGGCACAGTTGAGTAGCCATGAATGGAGAATATGACCTTTATGACACATACAGACAGACATACAGACAGACAGATACACCCCCTACATGTTCCCTTTCAATACATCATATGAATCAACGATGGTAGGCTAAAATGCGTTTCTGAGCCTCACATGGAATCGTGCCCGCGAAGCTCAACCCAGATCGCGTGGTTGAACCTCTCTTATACTTCTCTCAATTGCAAGGAGGGGGGAATAGTCGGTGTCGTATGATGGATCGTAGTCGGTCCTCCACTAGCTATTACCCATTCACCTTGATCTGTCCCCTCTTGCGCAAGAGTCTCGGTTACTGTTTAGGGGACGAGGGTCTTCTTAGATGGGATAAGATTGAAGGGGGAGGGGGCAGAGGGCATTCATTCATTCGTCTGTAAGCGATCCTATTAGACCCTGTGAGACTCCGGCACTTGGCTCGTCCTCAAAGTCCAGCCGATTCTCCAGTAGAAAGTACGCGAATAGCGGGAGTCTCGATCCATTGAATGCACAGGTGCGAGAAAAGAGTGAATTGAAAGACGAGGGGGTACTGTCCAGGAATGGTTCCCCTCCGGGTCAACGATTCCCCTCAGGGGGGAAGATTGATAGTAGTCCTCGTTACGGGAAGGGGCTTGATTACTCGGCGTCCCTTTTTGATCCATCCCGTCGTCCCGTTTGTTGCAAATTGACTCAAGTCCCACTTTTGACCGAACTGTCCCTAGCCTCCCCTCCATTTAGTCTCTTGATTGATACAGTACCCACGTTATTTCGGAGATTGCAGGCTTCAATTAGACTAAGATAACGTCGTGCATTCCACCAGTTCCTGTCCAAGTGCACAGGACATGTCCTTGAGCATCACATGAATTTGTGATATGATAAATAGTGAATGAATGAATAAATGTCCAAGTGCGAACCGTGTTGAATACTCGTCCCCTCCACACCCTCTCTCCATACTTTCTCTCCATCCCCTCGTATTCCAAAGCGGTCCATCCCGAACCCCTTCCCCGTGCCCATCCATCCACACTGCTCTCTTGTTGCTCAATCGCTATCCAAACACGTAACTGACAGTCTCGACTGCGTGTGGATGTGAGTATTATGCAAGCTTCTCGTTTTTGTCTCCCCTCTCCCTCCTCTCCCTCCTCTCCCTCTCCCTGTTCTTCCTTTCCTCCGCCTCCCTCCATGGAAGAGGAGAGAGAGAGCATGAGGAAATATCCTTGACCGACAAGCGACACCCTCCGAGAATAGCGCACTACTGTCTGCTAACTCTCTCCCTCTCCCTTACCTCCCTCTCCCCTCGTCATACCTCCTCGTTATCACAGCATGACCAGTCTTCCCTCCAAGCCTTCTGCCCCCCCCCCCCTACCGTAACCCTACTCCTCATAACCTGCATTCACTCCCGTATTTCTCTCAAGTAGTTAACCTAATCTTCTCCCTGTACTCGAGTCTTCTCGCCCTTTTTGCACCCCGATACCCTCTTCTTCGCTCTCATCTAAGTTCCTTCCCTTTCCCCCCTTGGCCCCATAAAGGGTGTGCGAGGTAAAGAGGGATCGTTTGCTTCTTCGTCCATTGCATTCTTCCCCGTTAGCCCCTACATGCGTATTGTAACTCTTGACCCCATACAGGGAGGGTTCCCTTGCCCCCTGAGGGGCCTGTCCTCCCCTGAGGGCCTAGTAGCCAGAGGACGAGAGAGTGTCCCAAAGTAGTTGTTGTTATTGTTCTTCCCCCTTCCGTCCCTTGATCTCCCCTCTCCTTCACCTCACCCTCATGCTTATCCTGACCGACCTGACCAACTTGTCGCTTTTCCTTATTCTTCTTCGTCTTCCCTCTCTCGTCGTCTTCTCTCCTCATTCGGGTCACCCATATAGACACTGATGATAGATAAGTTCACGCCCAGGTGTGTTTGTACCGTAACTGATAGGGGGTACTGTAGAATCACGATAAGCCACACTGCAAATCGAGAGGGCAATTTTTGAGTGATACAACAATTGAGGAGAGACATGTTTGCCCGTCAAAGAGCTTCTCTAGCCTTCAGCACATGTTACAAAGACCGTAAAAGAGAAATCTGCTGAGCCCTTTTACCCTTTTCACCCTGCTTCTTAAGTCTCCCAAACGTGATTCCCGGCCTACTCATCTCCCACCACCGCATTATAAACCAAGCCAAAAATATCAAAAAGCGAAACTATAGTTCGAATTTACCAATTGCGATTTTGCGAATTGTCCCACACGGAAAACATTAAAATTAAAATTTAAAATGTGGCGCTATCCTAGCCACCGTCGAAACAGTTTCTCCGAACCATCGTAATATTCACGTTCTTTTTATTCAATGTAGGTTAGTTTCAGGATCTATCTTTTTCGTTTTTTGATGTTGTAGAATGCCGTGCCACGTTAGTAGAGGTATTCACCCCTCCTCGTCGTCGTATCTCACATTCAGCCCTCTTCCGCTTCCCTCCAATTATCGTTTTCAATCGGGACAAGTCGATCCCTCACTCACCTTTTTCTCGTCTTTACCACCCCCATCAATCGCCTTCTCAAGACTCCCTCAACTCCGCTAATCTGGCAATATGGATTGAGGAAGGGAACGGCCACTAGTATTTACCTAGAAGGTGGATTACTTTGCTGGCTGGATGGATAGATCCGCGCAGCTTACCCAGGAAACGCTGTAGCGGAAGGCATAAGGAAAGGGAAAGTAGAGATTAGAAAAACCATTTTTCGAGAGCGGAATGTGCGAACAATATTGAAGCGGTTGATGCTAATATAGGCTTACGGATTCACAGATTGCTTCAGTTTTCAGATCCTAAGGTATTCGGAGTAGGAAACATCCCGTGGGTCATAAAATGCTTGGCGCATTCCTCACAATGCTTTTTGATCACTTTCTCTCCACCCCAACGGGGTCTACTTTTCTCTCGTTGACCATTGGGGGCTAGCCTCGTTTCCCCCTCCCCTCCCCGTAGCGGTCGGTGTTCTTATCTCGATTAGGGCCAGCGTTCCCTTTCGAGATGCTCTTTCCCCCGTCTCTCTGGCTAATGCACTATGAAGCTGCTTTCACTTCCTTAAGGACTGAATTCAGCTGTTCTCCGGTTCCGTATCCGTACTCCTCCCCGTTCTACCGTATAACTGCTTCATCTTGGAACGCATAGCCATTTTCTTGCCGTGGTATACCATCCACTTCAACATCTTTCCTTTGGTGAAGTTCCAAGTTGTTTATTTGATCTATTGCGCTTACACAGGCATAGATAGTCCCTTCATATGCAGTATGCCATTGAGTCCGGGATAGTATCGATAAGAAGGTCTCTTCCCATCACGCAATCCATCGTCCTTGAGTCCCCTCTTTCCCCCTTTTCGAGGCATCTGATAAAAGGTCTGCCTAGGTCGATCGGGCAGGATTAAGGAGGGGAGAGATGAGGGAAGAGAGAAGAGAGTGAATGGCCAGAGACCGTCTCGGGGGCATCCCTCATTGCCATTCTCTGTTTTGGACCTTCCGTGTCATAGATAGGAAGTGAAATGTTCGAATCTCTCAGTAAATCCGTCAGTTTTCCCATACGTCGAGCTTCACTACCAATTCTGGAAGCAGTGCAAATTTTAATCTTTTCAAGTATTATATTGCTATGGATTTTCAGCGCCCTTGCGTATAACTCGTTGAAAACTCGTTGAACGTCATCTAGAGGGAAGGTCGTAGATATTCTAGCTTATCAAATATACCGTAAGATGTGCAGCAGGTAGATATCGCTAGATGTTGTAAATCCCACGCAGTCGCTCCATCCCCCGATTGTCACCACCTTCATATGTTTGCATACTCACATGGACCTCGTGTTATTCGCTTTCGTTGGTGTTCATCGACAGTTGGGCTACTTCTTAGACGGTGCGGGTCACTCTCCCTTTCCGAGAGGGAGAGACCCCCTCTCCTCTCTCTTTCTTCCCTTCTCTTCCCTCCCCTTCCTACCCGCTTCCTCTATTCTGGATTGTTATCCCTACGTGTGAATTATACTTCCCCCAAACTCCCCCCCCACTAATCTCTTCCCCTTCAGAATCTCCCTATCATAAGGCCGAGCGCCACCACAAAGGAGTGCACACACGCCATGGCACTCGCGCTCGCCGGGGATACGGTAGTCCATCGGTCTACCGTACTCCTCGCGGCCGCTACCGTATTCCTGGCCGTCGTGCCGGGACCGGTAGACGGTATCTCGAAGAGTTTCGTCAACAATGCCATGCCCGAGATGCGGCCAACCTTCGTTGTCAACTTCGACATGGCGACTGTCATTTGTCAGGTAAAGATACTGATCCTTGTTTTGTGGAGATTATAAGGCTGCCAATAGAATATTAAATCCTTCTACCTCTTCTTTTATAAATATAAAAAATTTTATAATTATCAAAAATTTTATCAATGGTCATATTTGCAGCATTCGAAAGAACCGACGGACCTGCACGTACACGAGATGAGCATTCTGTGTGACGGGGTGAAGGACTGCTACGCGAACCCCGCCATCGACGACGAGAGCTTCCCCTTCTGTGGTGAGTGATCTGGCTATAGTGGAATAAACCGATCCGTCAGTTCCTTCCGTTCCAAAATGAGTCTAATTCTCTCACTTTTCCACACTCTCTCGCCTCATATTCGGAATGACTTTCCGACGGATCTTTTTAATCCACTATATATCTCATTACCATTCACTCACTCGAGCATCTGAAATGGGCCGCGGAAAGATTCGTTGACTGTTTGCGCGTTGAGACTATGCATCTTATAAATGTGATAAATATAGTTTACTACAAAGATCCGTCGGAAAATCATTCCGAATATAAAGCGAAAGAGTGTGCGAAAATGAGAGAATTTTTTAGACTCATTTTGGAACGGAAGAAATTGACGAATCGCTTTATTCCACTATAGTTGTTTTGTGATGAGGAAGCGTTTGCACGCGCGTGTCACATGAGACTGTCAGATGCCTGAGCTCTCAACCCGTCTTTTGATTTCAACTGTGCCCGCAGTCCTCCCAACCCATCTACCGTACTCTCTCCCCCCTATCCCCTGCCCCCCCCCCCGTCTCCCCACAGTCTCATCCCATCTCATCTCATTTCACAGCTCACCTCTCCTGACCCGTGTGCCTTCTTTGTACGCCTCTTCCTCCTCGCCTTTCTTCTCTTTCTTCTTCTCCTCTTCTCTCTCATACGCAACCTTGGCTACTCTTCACTAGATTCTCGTGGCCAAATTATGACTCGACAATGGGAAAGAGATTGATGGAGACTACGAAAGGAAGGGCCCGAGAATGCCTTTGAAGTGTCCGGAGGGGTCATGGATCTGCATTTTGTTGAGATCTTGCCGTAGGCCTTTTTTAGATAACTAAACCACCTGCTCGGCATACCCTGCTCGTAACATATTTGCTTAATTTTCGTATTAGTCACACAGATATCTCAATCCAAGATTGTGCAATAGAAGGGGCTTGCGATGAAATAGCTTGAACGGTTCGCGAATTAGGTTGCTTCATCCCGAGAGAGAAAGCGGCGACGAGGGGAGGGAGTGTCGCCTCCCTTATCTTCCCCCTATCCACTAAATCCATCGCACTGAGTCACAGGGCGTACCACAAAAGGTCATCCATCCCCTCTCCAAGTCTCGCTCATCACTTTCCTGCTCTCTCTTCCTCTTTTTCCCTCTCGGTTCACCTCCTCTCCCTCTCCTGTGTACTCTTTGCGGGTATCAGTCAGTTGGAGAAATGAGGCCAGTCTTGGCTTACTACCGCATTGTGTTCGGACACGCAACGTTCCTGCAGAAGTGCAATGAGCTATGATGAACATCATAATGGAACAGAGATGACAGCGGTAATACAGACAATCTTAACAAGTGAAGCGCTGATTCGGGACTTTTGATGGTTGCTGTTTGTTTTACGATTAATTCATACTAAGCGCCTAACTTTGGTAGCGGAAGCATAGCCATCAAAGAGACCCGAATGCTCTAATATAGTGATCGAACACACTGAAATGCCCCTCTTCAGAGCATCGATGCAACTCGTCGTGTACGGGACGAGGAGCGTGCCTCTTCGACGGATCCTCCCCCAACTGCTTCTGCAACTCGGGATACTCGGGAGTCGCTTGCGAACTCGAAGGTACTCTTGTAGGCAGAGTATTCTCATAAATGGTCTGAGAGAATAAGGGAACCTAAATTCGAGATACGCATGCTTTCTCTGTCGACCGTAGATAGTCTGAGAGAATAAAGGAACCAAAATTAGTAAAAACCGTGCTTTCTCTGCAGACCGTAGATAATCTAAGAGAATAAGAGATCCTAAATTCGTAAACCCATGATTTCTCTGTAGACCGCAACGAGTGCGAGGACCGTCCGTGTCACTGGCTGGCCCACTGCACAGATCGCATCGGCAACTACTCGTGCAACTGCCTTCCCGGCTTCGTGGGAGACGGATTCGACTGCAAAGGTTCGCTCTGTTCCAGTCCTCACCGTAACAGCTAGCGGGGCTCCTCGCGTACTGTCGGAATGTTCGTTCCGCGCATTCTTGATTGGACTTGCGTTGTTTATCATAAGTGCACAACCAAAAGTACGACTAATGAACGGAAGACGGAATTATTATCGTCGGAACGCAAATTTGAATGCGAGGATCGGCAATATCAAGCCTTCCTCCGGTGTAGTTCATTACCCGCCTCTGTGAACTCGCCGTGTCATGAGTCCCAGTTCTCGGCCGCTTCCCTTTCCCTTTCACATTCATAACCGTGTTTCCTTGATTAGGCACGTGGAGGTAATCGAGTGCAAGAGTCTTTTTTGCCCCGAGGCTAGACTAGATTGGTTCTCATCCTCCTTTCCTCACTCTCTCTCCTTCTCCTCCTCGTGCGGATTGTCTTGGTCTCTCTCGACCTTGACTGAATTCCCCAGATGGCTGAGAGCAGAGACAAAAAGGAGAAACGACGGTGGTTATCATAGCATGGGGATGTATCAAATGAGAACCGTTGCTTGATAACCATTCGCTTGAGAACTAATTGCTTGAGAACCGTCGGATGAGAACTGGTCGTTTGAGAACCAGAACTAATTTACGTATTTCTGGCAATACAGATGAAACAAATTCTACATATTTGTGATCCCCGTGACAAATAATGTATGATCCAACAATTGGATTTTGAAAATTCTAAACTTGACGCTCTCTATAATGTCATTTCTGACTCGGTTCCCAAGCATTCGGTTCTCATGCGTCCGGTTCTCAAACGACCCATTCGTCATTCTTGGTTCTCAAACGACCGGTTATCAAACGACAGTTCTCAAGCAACACATCCCCCATAGCATTTAGACAGACCGGGGTATTACAAAGGGTTTGAGAGCGAGCGAGCAAATTGCAGTGCAAGGTGATGTGTGAGTGTGTGAAAAGAGCGTTTTGAGCGGAGACACGTGCTGTTTTCCAACCCCCTCTCAGTAGAGTGCGACTATCGAATACATTTACATTCTCTCCGCATCTCCTTCTCTTCTTCTCCGCTCTCTCGGCGGCCTGATCGCATTATCTCATTCGATAGTCGCACTCTACTCATCGACATCTAAGATATAGTAGAATAAATCGGTCCTTCAGTTTCTTCCATTCCAAAATGAGTCTAATTCTCTCTCTTTTGCACACTCTCTCGCCTTATATTCGGAATGATTTTCCGACGGATCTTTCTAATTCACTATACCTCTCAGATGTCGATGAATGCTCCCTCGGACTCGCATCGTGTCCCGAACACGCTGACTGCATCAACCTGCCCGGATCGCACTATTGTAACTGCACGGAAGGATTCTCGCCGAGAGGACTGCCTGTTGAGAGGTATCATAGATATCTACATAGGCCTTGTGATCAGAGGCACTACTAAATTAGGATGAGTACTCTGCTCAATGAGATCAAATGCACTCTTGCAGATGCGTGGATATCGACGAGTGCGTTCTCGGAATGCACGACTGCAAGAAGGGAGAGATGTGCCAGAATACGGAGGGCGGCTTCTCGTGTATGGAGAGCAACTGCGACGACGGATACGAGCTGAGAGAGGGAAAGTGCATCGACATCGACGAGTGCAGGTACAGCGGGCACTACGGTTCTTTTTTTTACACTTCTTCTCTGTTATTTGAGAGTTTTTGAGAACAGCAAAGGATAATGCATTTTCAGGAAGGCGAAAGCTTGCGACCCACGAGCCGAATGCACCAACTTCGCCGGAGGATACAACTGCACGTGTGACGAAGGATGGCGCGGAGATGGACACACTTGCTATCGTACGTACTTCATCGATTGTGTACTTTAATTCTGTTTCGTGTGGCTAGTTGCAAGAGCTCTGTTTAGCCGAGAAGGACTGCACGCAGTCGCCGGACATCTGCGACCGGCACGCCTTCTGCATAGACTCGCTCAAGATGTGCTTTTGCCAGACCGGCTATGCTGGCGACGGAATGACCTGTCATGGTAAGGATTAGCGGCTTTCTATATGATAAGTCTTGATCCGATACGTTAACTGTATTCCTTCACTGAAGATGTGAACGAGTGCGATGCCAAAGAGGCGCCCTGCTCCGGAGACAACGAACGATGCGTGAACGTACACGGAGGATACGTGTGCTGTGCGGGTGATCAGGAGGACGAAGCCTGTATACGAGGTATACCTATAATATCATTATAGGAAGATCAATAAGATTGGGAAAGAAGCAGTGATTTCATTTTTTCTTCGCGGCGTAGGTGAAGAATGAAAAAGAATGAAAGGAAGTCGTCGTTTAGTACAACTATAGTGGATTAAAAAGATCCGTCGGAAAAGCATTCCGAACATAAGGCGAGAGAGTGTGCGAAAGTGAGAGAATTAGACTCATTTTGGAACGAAAGAAACTGATGGAGCGGTTTATTCCCCTATAATTCCTGGTGCTATCATTATTTCTCGGTGAATAGAACAACGATAATGCCTCTCGATTATCGCTTTCAGAGCAAGGCGCGTACTGCTCGGGTGGATGCGGCCTGCATGCGATGTGCAAGAACGAGACGTGCGTCTGCCAGCCCGGCTTCAGCGGAGATCCGCGCAACAAGTGCTCAGGTTGGAGGGAAGGCAGATGGTCAGCGGAGTAAGCCATGTCTCAGATATGAACGAGTGCATGGAGGAGAACATGTGCAAGGGCGTGGGAGAGTGGTGCGTCAACGTCATGGGCAGCCATCTGTGCTGCTCCGCCAAGAGTACCGAGAAGGAGTGCCAGGTATGGCTACTGCCTTTCACTACGGTTCTTTGATAGTGTGGTCTGTGAAAGAAGTGTGCATAGGATGCAAACAAGTAGTTTCTTTGAGGGAGTACACACCTTCCCTCTGCTAGACGGGGAGGTGCTGGTCTACGACAGCAACACGGGCAAGGCGGCGGCCTCGGCCTCGGCCGCAGCGGCGGCCAGTGCTGTTGCCGGCGGACAAGGATTCGTACTGCCCACGGCCGGGAGCG
This sequence comes from Micoletzkya japonica, assembly GCA_900490955.1. Lineage (NCBI taxonomy): Eukaryota > Metazoa > Nematoda > Chromadorea > Rhabditida > Diplogasteridae > Micoletzkya > Micoletzkya japonica. Next base: position 65,149 of record LS903309.1, read on the forward strand.
GAGGACGACTCGGCCTGGCCGACACCATCTCTGGAAAGGCCGCCGATTTTGGCGGAGCACACAGAGCGGCGGGCCAGGCACTGCTGCGCGAACGAGGGGTACGTTGAGAGCACATTGAGATAGTTATCGACGAAAACTGTTCCGCCAGTAAACTCATTCCTATGTTGTCTGCACTCTCTTCACACCGAGGGAATATCTTCCACAACCATACTAAGATTTGAAACGCTTCAGTCTGCAAGTCTGGGAGAGATCGTCGTAGAAGGTGGACAGTCTTCTTCGCAGTCGTCAGGCGGATCGCTTGCTTTTGGGCAAGGTTTCCTTGAGGTATGATAGTTCAATATCAATCTCGTAGTCTTGTAGCTGAAGTGATGATAGAACACAGACGTCATGAATGCCCTTATGCTCTCGAGCGCAAATTACTTACAGAACGGCACAATCCCAACTGTGGAAACCCTTCAAGAGATCATCAGGAAGTTGACAGAGTCTACTGGAAAGGAGATTTCCAAGGAAGGAGGTAGGAAACTTTTTCAGAGATGGTATTTGTAAATTGAAATTGAATTTCGTTTTTAAGACATGATGTGCAAGGATAACTCACACTGCCCGACGCATTCTGTCTGCGTCGACGACACTTGCAAGTGCGACACCGGATTCCAAGGACGTTCTGCATTGGGTTGCGAAGGTCGGTCCTTCTTGCACAAATTATACACATAGATAGTAACAGTGACTCTTGAAAAATAAGCCAGTGTCTTGTAAATACGGAGTTTTAGACATCGATGAGTGTACGCAAACTCCGTCTCCCTGCCTCGAAGACAACGCCCATTGGTGTGTGAACACCATCGGAAGCTACCAGTGTTGTGACGAGAACTCGACGGTAGGCACCCGTACATGTACTACTCATACACTTACTCACGACGCACTTCCGACACCGCTCTCTTAATTATCAGTTCCCTTGTTTCCTAAGAACTTTGATTGATTTGGTTTCCGTGGTCCATTAACTCCCTAACTCTCGCTAGGGCCCTAACCTTAACCCGGGACTGGCAGGTGACTGACTGCCTCGGTTTGGAGATCGTACGCGACGCGAGCGGCAACACGCGACTCGCGGTCTTCCCTCGGTTCGACATCGAAGAACGCAATGAGACGTCGTCGGGTGAAGTGGTGACCGAGCATGAGTACAAGGTACGTCCCCCCCCCCCCCGTAGCACACCTCTGTTCGAACACCCTACTTTTGTTGAAAATCACCGATTCATTTGCCAATTGCAATAGCAATTTTGTTTTTTACACACTATATTATTTTGAAGGTGTTTCTTCTTATCAAATGCTTTGAGGAGCGACGGATCTCGAATGGTTCCATCATCTTCGTTCCTGCAAAGTCGCCCTCGGGGACGGCAATCGGTCAAACGGAGCAGAAGAGACAGGAACTGACTCACCCCGACTCAGACGAGCAAGGACTAGAGATTGGAAGAGAAGATCTCGGAGATGCAAGTGGAAAAGGCACGAGTCAGATAGGCAAAAAAATAATCAATCTCTCCTTTTCAGGAAGCATCTCTACTGGAAGTGGCTCGCTGTCGACCAAGCCTTCAGTCATCCCGGTAACGGCGATCCCCGTTCTGTCAACGACTACCTACTACACGAACAAGGTCATCATCGAGACCGACGGGAATCTGCTGCCAAAGGAGACGGCGGGAATCGTTGTCGAGAGTGGAGGGAGTCAGATCCGAGGAGAGGGAGGCAGTCTGCTCAATGGAGGACTCCACCGCGAGGGAGTGGCCAAGGAGGGTCTGGAGGCTACGCGCAAGCCGCTTATCGTGGCGCTGCCCACGACCGGCAACAATTCCGTCCCGAACCCCGATGAAGTCGGACTCGTGATCATCGGTGAAGAGCCTACGCCCACGCCGACCGTGAACATCGGAGGCCTCATCGTTGAGAAGGAAGTGAAGAATGAAGGAACGAAGGCGACGGGCGCAGAGGGATCTATCGTGGAGATACTGCCAACGAAGACCACGTTGCGACCGATCGACCACACCGAAGAGGGATTGGAGATCATCGGAGGCAACATCGTAACTCCGCCAGCTCCATCGGTGATTCCGGATGAAGGGGACGAGGGAGCTGAGGCGAACAAGAACGAGAAGATATCCAAGCCCACAACGGCCCGTGCGCCCTCCACTGAATCAGCGACCGCTCCTTCTACGGCTACAGAAAAGGCAACAACGAAGCAATCTAGAAGAGAGGAAGGACCGACTGGCACTACGGCATCTCGATCGACTAGCACAATGACTCACTCATCGCGAGGCCCCACATCGTCTGCGACCATCCCTCCGACCACCGCAAAGGCTGCCGGAAGCAAGACGGAGCCCGACCGCCCGATCGACGAAGACGACATCGACCTACTCTCCACATCCCCGTCTAGTCCGCCGATCCGCCCAATCACCACGGCACCCGTAGTCACCGATGAGCTCGGACAACCAGAAGCTGGACTGGAGATTATTGGAGAGACTACACCGCAGACAACAAAGGCCACAACTACCGAACCGCTTCTCACCGTCTCCATTCACACGACTCCGCCTACCACTGCAGCTCCCAAAATGGACAGAGAGGAGAAGAGCGAGCCTAAGGACGAGAACCCGGAGATAGAAGTGGTTCCAGATGGAAGGGACGGAGCCTTGAGGGAGGACAAGAACGGAAGAACTCCCCCTACTGCTGAGCCACCGAGGGTAGAAAGCACCACAGGTTCTCCTCCCACACCTGCAGCCGCCTCAATCGTTCCCAAGGAAGTGTCGTCGCCCACAACGAAGTCGACCACGACGGAGACTGTGGAGACTAAGAAGACCACTGTTGAGACTACTCCACACCTCGAATCGTCGACCAGCCCCTCCGTATCTAGCACATCCACTCAGAAATTCACGAAGCCTTCACCAACTGCAGTCAAGGCTACCGAAGCTACTACGACAACTGAGAAGACGACAGCGGCTCCCACAACGACTTCCAAGATCACAGAAGCCCCAGCTACGACTCAGAAGAAGACCGAGGCTCCAACGACTGAAAAGGCAACGAAGGCCCCAACAACCACTGTCGAATCAACGGAAGCAGCGAAGACCACTGAAAAGACAACGGAGGCTCCCATTTCTACTGAGAAGACGACCGCTGCTCCAAGCTCCACTGTCACGACAGTTGAGGCGTCTCCAACTACCGAGAAGGCAACTGAGTCTCCCACAACGGTTAAGACCACCGAAGCTACGAAGACTACTCCTAAGCATACCGATGCTCCATCGTCAACTCAGAAAGCAACAGAGGCCCCTACGACTTCAACGACTCAAAAGCCATCAGAACCAACGCAAGCCCCGACTACCACAATCAAGGCTATTGAGTCAACATCCAAGATCACTGAAGCTCCCACATCTACAAGTAAGCAAACGGAAGCTTCAAGGCCCACTTCGAAGCCTACTGAGGCTCCTACAACCACTGAAAGGACAACTAAAGCCCCGTCGACAACTTCCAAGGCTAGCGAAGTCTCCAAGACCACAGAGAAGACAACTGTTGCATCCAGTACTACATCCAAGGCTACCGAAGCTCCTACGACTACTGAAAAGAAAACGGATGCACCCACAACGGAAAAGGCGACTGCAGCACCTACAACGACAGTCAGTACTACGGAAGAGCCTAAGACAACGGAGAAGCCGACTACTGCGACGAAAGCTACAGAAACCACGACCGAGAAGGCAACGGAAGCTCCTAAGACCACTGAGAAGGCAACCTCGGCTTCAATTCCTACGACCAAGTCTACGGAAACTCCAGCGCCGACTAAGAAGTCAACTGAAGCACCACCAACTACACATACAGCAACCGAGACACCCACGACTTCGATCAAGACAACGGAAAAGACCACAGAAGCTCCCACAACAACTACCAAGTCGACCGAAGCCCCCAGCACAACACAGAAGACAACCACGACTGAGAAGACAACTGAAAAGGCTCCGGCGACTTCTGCAAAGACTACTACTGAAACAACAACAACTCCAACAACGCAAAAGGAGCTCTCAACGTCGCCAACTACTCATAAGACCGAGACAACAACGAAGATCGCTCGTCAAGAGAGGGTGAATATTCTTACTTGAAAAATTTTGGAAACCGAACAGAAAGCTTTGAAAGTAAAAGTTAAAAATTATTGATCTGAAGCAAAAAAGGCGTAAAGCAAAATCTTAGAAATCTGTTCTTCAGCTTCCACTCACAACGGAACATCCGGAAGCTGAGACGGTGCTGGCCATCACAACTCAGCAGTTCACGAGCAAGCCCCTCACCGCCACCTTCCCCTCTCGAGTTCGCGAGGAGTCAACAACCGAACCGGAAGCCTCGCTGCCGACCAAGGACACCTTCTCACTCGTACGCTCGTCAAGCACTCCTCCAACTTCTCTGCCCGCCGAACCGTAAGTAGAGAATTTCTACAATTTTAGTTTGTCTTTAACATTGTAAAATAGTTTTGGTCATAAGCATAGCAGAGAAAAATGAAAGATATAATCGTTCCGGGCGTAACTCCGATCTCGGGCCCTCTAACGCAATGATTATCAATTTCTAATGCGCATTGTAGGAAAGTCTTGGCGGTGGTGATCTCGAAAAGCATGCCCTCTCATCTATATCTTATTCTAGAGCGGAATGGTGCTGTCTCAGTGTGCGAAAAATCTGCTAAACAGCGCAACTCGTAAAACAGAATTCTACGTTCCGTTAATATTCCTCGACAATATGTGCTTAATAGTGCAAAAAATTTTCTGCCCTTCACGGCCATTACAACGGAAGAAAAGATCTAATTGACTGTTCTCAGGGCGGTCACCGGAAAGTGCAAGAGCAGTGACGAATGCGGAAAGGATGCCTACTGTGAGAGGAGAACTGGGGCGTGTCGTTGCATGTCAGGATTCGAAGGAGCTCCCCCGAGCACTGCTTGTGAAGGTAATCCTGCATCACTGAAGACGTTGAATTCAAGGAAAAAATTATTCAAAGAATTTTCAGTTGAAAATGTATAATCTGAGACTTTATCCTTGCAGATATTGACGAGTGCGAACGCGAACTGGACGACTGCCACGTATCCTCGCGCTGTCACAACTACGTGGGAGGCTTCGCCTGCTTCTGTCCTATGGGATATAGGAAGGCTGACAATCGGACATGCGTCGGTAAGTATTAGATAATCAAAATTCAGTTCAGAGCTCAGTATAATATTTCACACGGGTTAAATTATTATATTTTAGACATCGATGAGTGTACCGAGTCCAGAGGAGCGTGTTGCCCTCTTCATTCGCAGTGTGCGAACAAGCCCGGTTCGTTCGCTTGCGAGTGTCTGCCTGGATTCACCGGAGATGGATACAGGTAAGCAAGTGAACAATTTTACTGTCCGAAACATACGAAAATTCGTAACTCTTTATTTCGAGAATTAGTTTCATATCCATGCCAAGAACGTTTAGCTGTATGCCGCTGGAGAAGAGAGCGTGCAATGATGAAGAGGCCGACCTTGCGAACTGTGGAAAGAACCGAGTGTGCATGACGGATGGAGTGAGCACGCCCGACTGCTCCAAGTGCAGAAGCGGATTCCGACTCAGCAAGGGAGAGTGCGTGGGTGAGTACTGTTGAACTAATAGATAACGGTTGCAATTCCCAGATTAATTGAGAAATACTCTATGTTATATCTCAATTTGTAGACATTGACGAGTGCGATCGCCCTGAGGACAACATGTGCGGTGCCTATGCCAAGTGCAAGAACATGGATGGATCGTACGCATGTGAATGCGAGCAAGGATTCAAGGGAGACGGAATGATGTGTGAAGGTGAGAGATAAAGTTTTACCTTTTTTGTTTTATCTCAAGGTGAGTAAAGACACTCTCAATATGTATGCTATACGCGTATCGATAAAAATAAAGATAAATTATTAGGAAGCAATCTGAAGGTGCAATCCATCCTTGCAGATGTTGACGAGTGTCTCGGTGCAATGTCTCCCTGTCATCCCCAAGCGACGTGCGCCAACACCGTCGGATCGTTCGAATGTTCGTGTCCCGAAGGATGGGATGGAGATGGGCTCAAGGTAGGCAAGAATACCACAATTACTGAAGATGTGTATTCCCAGGAGTGCATCAACCCCCGAAAGCGCGACTGTACTGATCTTCTCGGCACCTGTGGTCGAGTGGAGCACGTCTCGTGTCTCTCGGTTCGCGTCTTCGATGGAGACCTCGAATCGGTGTGCGAGTGCGAAGCGGGATACCGGTACAACAACTTCACCAACAGATGTGATGGTGAGTGGCTATATTCCGTGTCAGTTGATATATTTAAAATCTTAGTGAGATTCTCCCTTCAGACATCGATGAATGCTACGAAAACCGTCACGCATGTGATCCGGCATCCTCGCACTGCGTGAACACGGAAGGCGGCTACGAATGCGAGTGCGAGGTGGGATACGAAGGACGAGGCGGAGTCTGCGTCGGTGAGTAGCTAGGCTGTCTTCAAGCTTGTCTTCTCATTCATGCATCTCGAATAGACTTCTCCCGATGACAGATGACCAGCTCAGCTAAAGCGCATTTTTGTCTGCGGTCTCTTCATTCTTCTCCCCCTCCCTTTCTTCATTCTTGCACTTTGATGACACGGTCATCGGTCGTCGGGAGAACTCTCATTTCGAACATACTCTTCAGATGTCGATGAATGCGTTCGTGGACTCGCCGGTTGCCACCCGATGGCCATGTGCATAAACCAGGCGGGAAGCTGCGGATGTCAGTGTCCTGCTGGATTCACGGGAGATGGAACGGACTGCAAGGGTACGTGCACTCGTGGGCTTTTCTAATAATTAAACATTCTGCGTTTCCAACCATCGTTATTGCAAAGTTTTCAGAGTTTTTTATTTTTTTAAAATCGGATCTGCATATTTATAATTCGAAGTCTAAACTATGTATTGGTCTAAATTTTTTCGAGATAAAGACAAGATAAAAAAACGATTCCTCGACGAGCAAGCACTCATCGTCTTTCTTGCAGAGATCGTTCCCGAAGACGCATCGAAGGCAAAGGGCATCTGTCCTTCGTCGTGGGTTCGCCTGTGTGAACTGCAGAACAAGACGTGTCTCGTCGACGGAGAGGACGTGCCCCAATGCGGAAGTTGCGCTGCGGGACATCATCCGGTCAACGGAATATGCCAACGTATGTGTGAACAAAGACCCAGATCGGCGGTTGTACTCCTCAGTAGGGATAAGCAGTGTTGAATGTAGAGTGTTTTTAGAAAAGTAAAGTGAAAGATAAAGACAATTCAGCGATCGCTGGCCATGGATCGTGCGCGACGAGCGGCAACAGGCGATGCGACGAGAACGCAGTGTGCATCGACGTGCCGCCCGATCGGCACTTCTGCTCGTGCAACACGGGATTTATTGGAGACGGCATCAAGTGTGACGGTGAGTTCATGTGTGTCTTATCAATCAATGCAAATATACTCCGATACACTTTTTAAATAGTCTTTCCTAAACACGAATGACAACTGCACGTGTGAGAATTCAGATGTTGACGAGTGTCTGATGCCTCACCTGTGTGACGTCAATGCACTGTGTATGAACACGCTCGGCAGCTACACGTGCACGTGCAAGAGTGGATACTCCGGAGATGGACGACTGTGCATTCATCTTCAAGAAGAGTCGTCGACCACTTCAACACCGAGAACAACACCTCAAAAAACGACGAGTGGAAAGGATGATCATTCTGTGTTCACAATAAGGCCACCTCCTGCAACGAAGAAAGCTCAACTGAAGTCAACCTACTCTATGCCATCATCTGCGTCGACGGAACCGTCAGTGCCAAAGAAAACGTCTCACAACAATGCTTCCCCTGAATCCTCCCGCGAAGAGAAAGAACCAACCACCTCCTCCCCCAAGCCTTTCATACAAAGAAAGGAAGAACCAATGCTATCGATTAAAATAACGGAAACAACTTCTTCGTCCCCTCTTCCACACCAAGTTCACAAACAGTCAACATCCATCTCAACACAAGCAAAGCCCACTAAGAAGCCCGAAATGCACGGTAGCAAGAATCTGCAATTGGAAGAAGAAGGCACTATGACTCATCCCCCGTTCCCCACCAGTGAGTTGCACTAATGGTTGTGATCTCAGCACTTTCAGTTGCACTGTCTACATCACTAAACCAGTTGATAGGTGACATAAACATTATGTTAAGGTCCAAACTGCTACCTCGCTCCTGGAATGTGCCACAAAAACGCCGTCTGCGGTCTGAACGGACACTGTGCCTGCAAGAAGGGCTACACTGGAGATGGTGTCAAGGATTGCGTGGGTTCGTCTTCCCCTTACAGAAACTGTAATCTGTCGAAAATGCGACTATGATAAAATAAACAATAAACTTTTCAGAACTCACGACAGCAGCGCCTTCTCTTCGCGCGACGTCGATAGGCGCGGTTACCGTCGAGGAAGAGGGTCCAGAGGCGGTCGAGATTGTGACGGGCGAGGCGACGCAGCCCGGTATCACGGCTACTCTTCCGAGCAGCTTCATCACGGAGAAGCCAGGTACGGACGACGATTACCCTGAGAGCACCACGACGCATGGCGTGTTCACGAAAGGAGTGTCTACACGTGTGCATGGAAAGACGTCAACGAGACCCCCTCACCACAGCGCGTCCATCACCCGTTCTCCAGACACGAAGAATGCCGTGTTTGAGTCGTCCACTGTCACCACCACTTCCCCGCGAATACCAACCCCGAGTGACTTGAGTAGCAAGAGTGTCAAAGAGTTTGGAATGAACACGAAGCCCCGCACACCAGTGCATGGAGTGACACAGCAGATTGTGAGCGTGAATTCGCATGCTGTGACCGCACCGAGTGAACCCATTGTTTCCCACACAAGCCCTACTTCATCCACTACTAGTGAACCCTCCACCTCACCGTCTACTAAGGCCTCGACGGAACCCTCTACTTCCCCAACAACGAAGTCAACCAC
>LS903309.1:74203-116131 GCA_900490955.1 Micoletzkya japonica
CGAAGTCAACCACTACTAGTGAACCCTCCACCTCACCGTCTACTAAGGCCTCGACGGAACCCTCTACTTCCCCAACAACGAAGACAACCACTACTAGTGAACCCTCCACCTCACCGTCTACTAAGGCATCGACGGAACCCTCTACTTCCCTAACAACTAAGTCAACCACTACTAGTGAACCGTCCACCTCGCCGTCTACTAAGGCCTCGACGAAACCCTCCACTTCCCCAACAACGAAGTCAACCACTACTGTGGCTTCTGCACCACCTTCAACTAAAATTTCAACCACAGAAGAACCGTCTCCTTTGTCATCTACCAGTAAGCATTCTATTCCATCGAACACCATTTCTGCAAGTGATGCGACTGCTCTACGAGCGAATAGTGTGTCAACCACAAAGAGTGCAGTGCCGTCCCACACAACACTCATTCCCATGTCGAAAGAAGCACCGAGTTCTCGCATGCCAGAGTCCACAATCAAACCATCCACGTTGTCACCTCTTGATTTCCCTGCGGCAACAGCACGCAGAGTTGTCCATCCACCATCCCCGAGTGTTCCGAGTGTTGTGACCTTGCAATCCACGAGTGTCCCACCAACGCCGAGTGTGCTCCCTCCACTTCCGTCGGGCATTATCACGTTTGTCGCTGCCCCGGACACGAGTGATACAGATTCCACTTCCTCAACACCTGTCCCGCATCCTACTACACGTCCTATGGATACAAGCTTGCATGCCTCACCAATCGTGACCGGAACCAGCAAGATCACCCCAGTCACGACAGCAACGACTGATCTAGGTGTAAGCTCGACAATCAGTCATGCTGGAACTGAACCCAGTGCATTGCCAACCACAACACATACAGTATCTACTTCCGCCCATACAAAGCACAAGCCTCAACCAGAGACAAGAAAGACGTTCCATCCCAAGGACATCGAGATCACCGTAGGGAGAGAACTCATAGTGTCTTCTGCAGAAGGACAGGAGGTAGAGCTGGTAGGAACGAGACCTTTGTCCTCACACACGAGAGTTCCTGTAAACATTGCCTTTGGAATAACTCATCCGACTCCTACTCCCCGTCTCACCAAAACATCCTCTACCAAGAAACATAGATTGTCTACGAAAGTTCCTTCCATGGAAAGGGAAACGGAGCCGACGACGAAGTACGTTAATCAGGTTTCCTTGGAACCTAAGACGACGACTGAGTATCAAATCCATCTCGGCCGAGTGGAGCCGTCCAGTTTGAATACCACTCAACAACCAGCCTCCAGCTCTTCTGCGAAGCACACGACCGCTCGCAGCGTCACCGCAGGAGGACCCGAATCAACTTCAACATCTTCTACTCTCCCGGTTGTTTCCACGTCCTCAACTGCGTTGACAACGACTGAAGAAGAAGATAGGCATCCAACGAGCACTGTCAGCAGCACAACCACAGCTTCTGGCAGTGGCATGCTGAACGTCCATTTGCGCACTCTTCAGACGGATTCTTCCCGAACACCATCTGCAAGGACTACATCGAGCAAGCCAATTGAACGGAGTACGACCGGAAAAGGTGCTGAGTCTTCAAATGTTTCTACCTCGAAAACACCGGAGAGTCATTCAACAAGGGAACTACCAGCATCTTCCCTACGCACGACCACATCCTCTTCCGTAGAAGTGTCTTTTGACGCAACACCGGCGAAGACGACAACGAGTACCGAGAGGGCTAAGGCAGAGCTGGATACCTCCATATCTCGAACTACGATCGGCACTGACCATAAGACTTCTCAACAAGCATCGACAACTTCAAAAGGTCGAGAGAACGCAACAACCGTTCCCTCCTCCCTCACGGCGACGACGACAACCAGCACGAAGGCGGCATCCTCATCAACCTCTTCTGTTCGTCCAACTGAGAAAACTTCCTTACCCGATTCAGAAGAACGAAGCAGTCGACTACCTGCAACATCTACCGCCCCGTCTTCTCATCAAACCAGCACGACTCACTTTAGTGGACCAACAATACCCGGTAAATCTCATAGCTTACAAGAACACGGACGTCAATCCACATCTTCACCTATACTACGAAGCGTGACATTACCCATCACCGTTTTCAACATGCACAATTCTTCTTCACCTTCTCCTACCTCTGTTCAACCGTTGTCGACATCCAGTAAGGAAAAGCCGCATGTGAAGGAAACAGCTATTCCTGGCAGCACAACTGTTGCACCCAACAGTACTCTCTCAACGAGCCCATCAACCGTACGTGTGATCACACCAAGTTCCACACCGAGCAGTAGCGGCGAAGAACACGGAAAGGCTGTAAAGCTGAGCGAGAGCCTTTTCACGAGTTTACCTGTGATCCATTCTTCCACATCTCATCGAGTTCAGCAAAGCAGCACCTTGCCTCCACACAGAAACGAACTGCACACCACGAAGACGATCGGGGTAACAAGGAGAATATCTGTCGCATCGTCAGAAGTGGACTCATTCCCTCCACCTTCAAAGATGGGAGGAGTTAGGACAATGGACATTGACAAGGCTTCATCAGGAGCTATGCCTACAACAACGAAGGGTGTGAAGAACGAAGCAAGCTTGTCATCGGCTGCTCCCCCTTCAACGGCTTCAACACTACTTGGATCAACAACCACGCCCGTACATAGTAGTCAACAAATCGTATCTTCGGCTTCAACACCATTGTCTACGCTGAGCTTCTCAAGCAAATCCTCGTCTCTGCCTTTACACAAGACTACTGCCTCATCACCAGCACAAAAAGGTTCTGAACGTGTGAGCAGTGTGCCGTTTACGAGTGCTGTGCGTGTGACTACCACTCAACCGATCACTAACCACACCATGCGAAGTGCGACTGTCGACGGAAGGGAGCCGTCACCCATCACAAGAACAATTGCTCCGGGTCGGTATACTGAAGAAACACCTTCAGCTGTCGAGGACACCACAACTTTGACAAGTATCACATCTCCGATGAGCTCTGCTCCACAGCAATCAAGTAAGTCGACGCGAAGCATGGTTAATAAGAAGCACGAGAGCACGTTGTCTAGCACGGAACGCATGCATTCACTCACACCCACCACTTCGTCTGGAAGCACAATACCATTGTGGAACACTTCGAAAACTACATCAGCCCCATCTAAGACCGTTCATCCTCCGCTAAACATCGACGGTTCGGCATTGATCAAAAATGACTCAGGCAACGATGGCAGTACCATCTCCCCTTCTACTAAGCATGCAAAAATAGTAAACGGCTTCACAACTAAACCTCCTGCTTTTTCAACGGTGAAGGAACCCACGGAGAGCTTCGCCACCCTTTCCGCAATGGAGAGAGAAACCATCAAGCCCTTCTCTACTGGAATCCCTCTTTCCTCTACCGAGAGAGAATCCAGCAAGCCTTCTCATCCTGATACCACTGTGAAGAGCTCTACTGGAATCCCTCTTTCCTCAACCGAGAGACAATCCAGCAAGCCTTCTCATTCCGATACCACTGTGAAGAGCTCAACTGGAATCCATATTTCCTCAACCGAGAGACAATCCAGCAAGCCTTCTCATCTTGACACCACTGTGAAGAGCTCCACTGGAATCCCTCTTTCCTCGACCAAGAGAGAATCCAGCAAGCCTTCTCACCCCGATACCACTGTGAAGAGCTCAACTGGAATCCATATTTCCTCAACCGAGAGACAATCCAGCAAGCCTTCTCATTCCGATACCACTGTGAAGAGCTCAACTGGAATCCATATTTCCTCAACCGAGAGACAATCCAGCAAGCCTTCTCATCCTGATACCACTGTGAAGAGCTCTACTGGAATCCCTCTTTCCTCAACCGAGAGACAATCCAGCAAGCCTTCTCACCCCGATACCACTGTGAAGAGCTCCACTGGAATCCCTCTTTCCTCACCCGAGAGAGAATCCAGCAAGCCTTCTCATCCCGGTACCACTGTGAAGACCACGACTGGACCCTCTTCAACTGAGAGAGAATCCAGCAAGCCTTCTCATCCCGATACCTCTGTGAAGAGCTCTACTGTAATGCCTCCTTCCTCAATCGAGCATTCTTCTCGTTCTTTGCATGAGAAGAGCCTCACCATCCCAGATGAAGAACAAACAACCAACCCCACTACGCTGCGGAACCGTTCTGACACTACGATCATCGTTTCTGCTGGGAAGACGTTTTCACTTCCCAATTCCATAAATGGCAGGGGCACCTTATCAGAGGAATCATCTGTTGGATTCGTCAGATTTATCAACGGTTTCTGGACACTTCGTCCTTTTCCGTCCTCGATAAGCACTGCACCATCAACCAAAATGGGACAGTCTTCAAGTGTAATGTCTTTCGTTACTGGCGGTGTTGATTCTGAGGAAGACATTTTGACTTCCACGAAGAGCATACCCGTGTCGGCCGGCAGTAATCCAACAAAGATCAATGGAGCTAGGATCATGTCTATGGAAAAGGAAGATCACCCGATAATGGAGCGAGTAGGACCTACTGGAGAAGATAATGGAGAAGAGACTTCGACCGTAGCGTACTCACAGCCTACCGCAGCCCCACCCACACCTATTTCTTCTTTGCCGAAACTCATTGTGGCAAAAGACCACTCATCTCCTTCATCAGCCTCATGGACCGTTCAATCATCAACTGTATCATTCTTGCGGACAAGGAGAACGCAAAAGCCGAAGAACAACAAGGACATTCCCGTCTCGCGGGAGAATGTAAGCGGAGAGACGGGAGCTTCTGCTTCCCCGTCAACACCTCAACATTCGGTTCTAAGCAGCTCAGCTACTAATCTCCCGGCCAATCAAACTACTATAGGTGTAGTAGAGAACGCCACACAACCTACTACAACATCAACCGCTTCTTCCCCTGCCGCTGGAATCACTGACCATCCTGCTACAATTTCGCCTGTAGTGCACGTCGTAACCACAACGGATTCGCAGAATGTGAGGAGCACTGAAGAACCGGAGGATAAATTAAATTCGGCCGCATACAACTCAACGAGCACAACTAATGTTCCTACGACGTCCAATGTGCCCTCAACTTCAAGTCCCGTCCAACAAAAGGAGGTCAACAGTACGACAGGCACGCCGATCATCCCCGATCGTTTTCCAGAGGAGATAGAGAAGATCGAAAAGGATGGAGAAGGAATATCAATAAAGGCTTCTAGGACTACTTCGTCATCACATCCCTCGAATGAACCAACTAGCTCTTCTCCGTTGTCTAATTCTTCTACCCCAAGCACTACTGAGAAGAAGGAGAGCATCAGTACGACAAGCAAGCCGATTATCCCCAACGGTTCTCCAGATGATATAGAGAAGACCGATAAACATGGAGAAATAACGCCAGTTGAAGCTTCTACGTTGGGAGGTAATAGTACAACAATCAAGGCTGTCGAGTCTACACCGTCCTCGGTTACGGAGACCTTGGCGAAATCAGCATCTGAGTCTCACCATGCTCAAGAACAGAACACCACTGGATCTACGCAGCGTCTCACAACGCAGTCACCATCTCCTAGTGGACCTCCTTCAACTGAGAGCACTGTTGGTGTGCAGAGTGCCGTGTTTTCCACCACTTCGCGTTCCGTTCGCACGAGTGTTGCAGTGCTAGACAGATTTGCAGAATACACTCCTACCACAGGAAGGCACTTCTACACCAGTACGCAGCACTCTGTCACAAGAAACGGCGTTGAGCACATTGTCCGAACAGCTCACAACGAGTCCACGAGCAACGGAGTTACCAAGCGCGTGTTCACTCAAGTCGAGACCTCACGCGGTCTGCCCCCCGCATCCACAGTGCACCCGAGTTCGGCACGGACTCTCACCACCACGACAACGAGTGAGCCCGCACACGTCACCGCAAGCCTGCCGCATGATAAGCATGATGTTGTCGATTCAGAAGCAACGACGTCTGTGCACGTTGTGTCTAGTACGTCCGCACAACCGACGACTTCCTCTTCGACGACTACAACACCTGCTACCACAACAACAACAACAACAACGACGACGACAACGACAACTACGGCCTTGCCTTCGCCTTCAACAAAGGCAGCGGAGACCTACTTGACGCCTCCTGCGACGACTACTACTGAAGCGACTACGACAACCAGACGGACAACAACATCGCCCACCACAACTACACCACGGCCTACAACTCGCTCCACTTCTACTTCTCCTCCCAGTTCCGTGCATCCCGTGACTTCCTCGCTCGTGCATGTATCGCATGTTCCCTCCAGCACAACCACGCCTGAAATGTCCTCTTCCTCTGCAGTGTACATTACTCCACCCGTCTCTGCTGAGTCCTCCTCCACAACCACTCCCTCTCCCCCGCCTACTCCCTTCCCTATAGATGGCCCGGAAAACTTCGCGAGCACTTCGCCCTCCCCTCCCGTCCCTCAACCGCATACCCAATCACCCGTTCACGTAGTGGACGGTGAGGTCGAGGGTCGTCCCTTGCCTCCTCCCACGATCATTGTTGTTGGGTGTAATGACACGACTACCACCTCTGTGCCCACAACCACCGAGCCAGTGTCGTCTCCCACTGAGTCCTCTGCATCCAACAAGGCCTCCCCACCCGGCGTTGAGCCGTACATTCCGGACCCGGCAGATTTCGTAACTGACATGCCGGAGACGTACGGATCTACGACCACCGCTGATACGTCGATTGCGAATGAGCCTTCCACCACCACAGAGATCACCCCAACAACGAGTTCCCCCAGCATGGATGTGTATAGCACGTGGTCACCCGATCACGGTCTTCCTGTTGACTTGCATGCGGAAAGTGCAACCGGATCAGCCAACGAGGTTGAGGTCGAGGTGGAGATTACTTCAGACACGAACGGAGCTGCAGGACCTGAACACAGGAGAGAAGACGGAGACCGCGATGACTCGGAGCTACCGGCTAGGTGAGATTGAACAACGCTTTCGCTGTTACTGAGCAAATTAAGGTGCTCGGAGGCAGACCGCTCGATGTGCCATGCATTCGCACTGTGCGACATTGAGAGCGGCGAATGTTCGTGCAAGCCGGGATACGAAGGAGACGGATACACTACCTGCCAGTACGTTCTACGACGCGCATAGCTTCATTTTGAAAAGTGTTTCGATATCCCAAATAAGTATCACGAAAAGAGTTGGTATGAATGTTCAGACGTGAGAAGTCCGTGGATTGCGTTGATGAGCCTTCGTCGTGCCATGCCAATGCAACCTGCGACTCGAAAACGCGACGATGCGAGTGTGCCATGGGATACATCGGGGACGGATACCTCTGCGAGCCGCATCCTCTCGTAAGTAGTCGGATGCTCTGCTATAGTATTCCGAGTGTAAATGAGTGCTTGTGAATGCTCCAATATTACTGTAATGGTATTATTTTACAGGACTGCGTTCTCAACACGAATCTGTGTGGACCTGAGGCCATCTGCAACGGACGACAGTGCCAGTGCATGGAAGGATTCACTGGTAATATCAAATGCCCGACGATTGAGTTCAACAATTGTTGATTAAGGTGACGGAATCAAGTGTGTTCCTCTCTACCAGCGCTCCGCCAACTGCTCCGAGTGCGACTCCAATGCCCACTGTACTGGCGGAGTTTGCGAGTGCAATGTAAGTTGCGGAATGAGTAAGGTGATCTCACGCAACGATGTAGGTCGGCTACTTCGGCAACGGTTTGTGCTGTGTGCCTGACCCGCGTGACTGCAAGCATTTCCCCGGAATATGTCATCCACACGCGACGTGCGACAGGGAGAAGCGGGTGTGCACTTGTCAAGCCGGTGAGTATACTTCACTCTCATTTTCTCCCTTATGCCATGCGATGTGATTAGATCATTCTATTCGGACATTTATGATTGTGTTTCACCCAACCAGCCATAGATTCATTATCACTTGATTTTGATAATAGCGAAGCGAGAGCAACTTTCATCACTCTTGTAGGTTTCCTGGGAGACGGTATCTCGTGCTTCCCCGTTCGCTCGTGTCGCTCTGACCCCTCCGTCTGCTCTGCGAATGCTGTGTGCTTGCCAACGGGAGTCTGCCTGTGCAGGCATGGATACCAGGGCGATGGATTCGCCTGTGAACGATGTAGGTCCCCTAGTCAATCACCAAGCGCTTTTCACGGTGTTCTGAATGTTTGGAGAGCGAGCGAGGCTTACCTAATCATACAAAAGCTACAGTCTTTCACACCACTTTTATCTTAGTGGAGAGTTATTTTTGTATGAAAATGTGCAGTCTTTTTCTCTTCATTCTCAGCTGCTGCCAGTTCGCGATAGATTTTAGCCGTATCGTATCCAAATGTCGGACGCGCGCTCGCTCTCCGAACAATTTGCATTTCTTCAGAACATAGTGTTTTCACCAAATATGTTTACTTGCACTACGTAAAATATGCAGCACTTCCCTTCACGCAACGCGAACCGAACCTCGACGATGCTCCCTCAGCATGCGAAGATACCTGCGATGCGCAGACGGAACTGTGCAGGTCTGGAAGGTGCGAGTGCAAGGACGGATACGAGAGACGAGATGGAAAGTGTGCAGGTAAGAACACATCTCCCATACCCTTTGTAACTTAGGATATGTGATTGTAAGTTAGGATATGTGATTGATTGCTTATTAGATGAAACATAGAATACTTCTCCGTAATATCCGTCGTTCAGATGTCGATGAGTGCAATTGGAGCAAGCCGTGTCACAGTCTGGCAGTGTGCACGAATGTTCCCGGCGACTACATCTGCACCTGCCCTCAGGGATTCATCGGAGACGGCAAGCAAGTGTGCATCGAACACCTCAAAGTGGGACAACTCGGAGGTTCGTTGTAAAAAGTAGAACTATCTGATGATAGATCGGGTTACAGTGTACTGCGAGCCTGATGGAATGACTCTGATGCTGGCCAATGAGACCTCGCCCTTCGACGGAAGGATCTTCGTTCGTGGGCAGGCCGAGAATCCTTATTGTGCAAAGGTGAGGAACCTCAAAATCGTAGAAATGTGATATACATTTTTCCAAAAAACTTACTTTAACAGATTTTAATATAGTTATTTAGGCATTTACTGCTCTCGGACAGGAGGAACGGCCGTACACATTCCGTGTGCCCTACGAGCACTGCAACGTCAAGCTGGAGAATAAGGTTCGATATATCGTTATTACTAACCACGAACCCCACTTCATCTTTGCATAGAGTTCAAGCTTAACCGTCGTCTTCAGGACACCTTCACAACGACCGTGATCA
The DNA here is from genome assembly GCA_900490955.1 of Micoletzkya japonica. Lineage (NCBI taxonomy): Eukaryota > Metazoa > Nematoda > Chromadorea > Rhabditida > Diplogasteridae > Micoletzkya > Micoletzkya japonica. Next base: position 83,386 of record LS903309.1, read on the forward strand.
TCCAACGACATCCCATGTTCATCACTACGGCAGCCGAAGCATACGACCTTCGGTGCACGTATCCTGTTGGAGTGAAGGAGGTACGACATTTTTTGAATATCACCTCACTGAAATATGAACGTTCATTTTTTCGAACTAAAGACCTTTGAAAAGTGATCGAAATCATTGGGGCCACTGCTTACGTAATATTATGCATAGGTGGTATCACACGTCAACGTCTCCGATCCCCAGTCAACCTCTACCTTGGCTGATCAAGCTCCTGGTAAGAGTTTAATCGACGTTTGTGCAGTCGTTGATCGATGTCAGATCATAGACAGTAGGTAATAAGTACGCGAAGCCAATACTTAATACAGGACCCACCTGTCGCCTCGGAGTGACGAACTCGGAGAACGAAAGCGTCTCGTCCGCTAACGTTGGAGACTCTCTGACGCTGCAGTTGGAAGTGCAACCAAACGGTACCCAATCCTAATATTTCTAATCTCTATTTTTTAGATCTCTATTCTCTATTTTTATCATCTTTATCACTGCACTGACTGAATAACAGTTCAAGAGAGTAGAAGTAAACGTAATCTTGCAGTGACCTTCTCCATTCTTCCTCGAAACTGTATCGCTGTGAACATAGAGACGGGAGAGCGATACTCGCTAACGGATGAGGTACATATTTTGGTTATTTGATTCCAAAAAAACTATTGTTCTGCAGGCTGGCTGCGCGATCGACGACCAGTTATTCCCTCAGTGGACGCAAGTCACGAAATCGGTTACCAAGGTAGAATTCAGCTCACTAAGACGACGTCGTAATATCTCTTTCAGGCTGTATTCCGGTCCTTCAAATGGCCCGACTCCAGTATCATACGCTTCCAGTGCGACTGTGACCCGTGCCTCGGTGAATGCCCGAAGGTACGTCTTACTTGGGCTGCCATAGACGGACATTAATATTTATTGTCTTGAGCAGATTTGTAATCGTCTTTTCAAGGTCAATTGCGGCCGTCGAAATGCCTTCAGACGACGGCTGAGGATGAGACGGTCAAGACACGCCGACAAAGTGGTTGAAGAGGAGAAGGAAGAGAAGGCCAAGGAAGAAGAGGAAGATGTGAGTGATTGGCTAGGATAGCTTATTCTTTATCAGCGTCTAAAATATAGTGGAATATGTCGGTCCTTGCTTTGGTTCCAAAATGAGTCTAATTCTCTCATTTTCGCACTCTCTCTGATCTACTGACGTATCTTTTTATTCCACTATAGTTGAGGACGATGTCCCATTGCAGAGCGCCCTCGCCTCTCATACCGTGGGACCTCATCGACTCGCAATGTCCCCGCTCATCAGTGTTGTTGATGTAAAGACGGAGACGATGCCACCACAGACCAATGGTGGGACATTATATTTCTCATCGTCATCATGGACTTACAAATTCAGAAGCCTCTATGAAGCATCGAAAAAGCCTGTTTAGCCTAATCAAGAGCCATTAGGTTATGAGCAGGATCACTGAGAACGGGCTTGATTTGAGGTACGGCCCGGTTAACGGATGTTTTCTCGTCCGTCGAGAAGACGAAGGAGAAGTGCGTGAAGGCGCTCTTCCTCGGTCTCCTCGTCTTCTTCGCTCTGGGAAGCTTAGGCGTCCTCTGCTACCTCGGTATGTCTTTAGCCAAGGATTTAAAAGAGCTCTCCGTAATGGCGGAGCAGTGTCGATCAGGCCATGGCGCAGTTAGGTTAATCTTCGAATTCGAAATTTGCCTTCCCGAAGACTCCTCTCCATCGTTCGTAATAGGCATGTCAAAGGGAAAAGTGATAAGCCGCTGTCAGGTGTCAAGTACGTGATTCGCGTCCGTCGAGGAGTCCCCGAGGAGACGGGCATCCGATGCTCGACGAACAAGGCGACGTCGGACTACGTCGCCTTCTAACCTTCTTCTAGCCCCTCCCCCCTCTCCCCATCTTATCCCTCCCCTATCGTAAGCCATACCACGGAGCGTACACAGGTCTCCCTCATAGTTTGCTCGAACCCTCGTCCGGGTTCACTCTACAGTATCTCTCTCCGTACTCTTCCGCCTTTCATCATCATCATATCGAATAGTCCAAAATAGTTTTACGGAATGTCTGCCTATTTCTCTACTATATGCTCATGTTAGTCTCAGGATCACTGTTATCTTTCCCCTACGTACTCGCTACATTCCAAAGGACAAATAGACGCAAATAGATTGTGTCTCATCGTCCCCCCTCATTGTTGTGCTTTCACTGTTACTCCGAGTTTGACATGATATTCGAAGAGGCTTAGTAAGTTATGCTCACATCATAATGATAATAATAGCTTAGTATGGTATAATAATAGTAATAACTTAATAATCTAATAATAATATCCATTCCTATGAATGTAGCATATCTGAGTTCTCTCAAAGCTGGCGCCGGGTTCGTGCAATTCCCTTCACATTTCGTTGTGCATTACCGCATTCTCATATCACTTTGCGAAACGAATAAAGTTGTTGTTGTTCTCATCATCGTCCTTCCACAACGTGCGTATGATGCAGCCTCGAGCCTTCTCAGAATCCAATTCCTCAGCGTCTCTTATGAGACCTATTCTACTGCCTACCCGTCCATCTCTCTCGAAGCGTGTTTCTCCTCAGAGTGCCGTTCGTCCCTTCACACCCTCTCTGTGCCCGCTTCCCCCTTTCCTTCCCTCCCCCTCCTCCTCAACTCATTCGTCCATACCCCTCCCCGCTCTCCGTCTACCCTCATAGCTCCTCTATCCTTCCCTCTTCCCTCCCCTTCGCCTCTTCTCCATCCCTTCACTTGTTGCCCTCCATTCCTTCTTCGTCTTCGTGTCTTCGTAATCGATTCTCTAACCTCTTTTTCGGTCTCTATTCCAGTATCTCCCTGTCTGATCCCCTCATTCTTATCCCCTTCTCTCCTCTCATCGCGTCCTCCCGCCTTTCTTCCAATTACAGATTAATGACGGCTTCTCTCTCTTCTATCCACTCTCATCCTCTCTCTTTCCTCTTCATTACATATTCACCAAAGAAGTCCTACATTTCTTTTCCCTCCCCTCCATCTTTCTCCCGCTGTTCCTTTCTACCAACTCACATAAATTTGGATTCGAAAGATTTGTTTTAAGTTTGTAGAGATTCAGAAAATGCGTATGTTCTAATTGCAGAGAAAACAATATTTTCGTCAAACCCACAGCATACTAAAGTAGTAAAGTACTCTCCATGTCCAGTATCCCGTGAATAGCCTCTCCTTCCCCTCCCCCATTGTTTCGTCCCTTATGTGCCTATTTCCATTCCCGCCTTCCGTCCTCTTCCCCTTCCCTCTCCTCAGCTTCTCCCCTCTTCTCCTCCTCTTCGATACAATTCCCTCATCGGTCATCTATCTCTCGCTCCTCTCATCACCCAATTTCCTCTCGCCGACTCCTCTTCCCTCCAGTATCATACTTCCAATCAAGAAGGCTTCAAGCTGCCTTTCCATATCCTCCATAGGAAAAGTGTCTCGGAACGCATGTACTTCCGGTGCATTTCTGCGACTCTTTAACCCCTAGCTAAGGGCGCTACGATTGTCTCATAGCAATCAAAGCTGGGCTGCTTGCCATGTTTCGCAAGTCTTCCTTCTTCGTCTTCTTTCTCTCTCTGTGTACATCCATCAATGTCGCATGCATTCCACTAGATAGAAGGGTAACTCCCCTCTCGGACTAACGAAGACGTATTGCAGGAATGGTCAAGTTAACGGAGCAGATTGTATGGATACGGACGAAATGCACACCAGAGACGGTGAAGAAGCTCAATTTGTGGTGGGTTATTTGATATCTCAAACTAATGCATTCTGATATTTGGACAATAAAGAATCATACTATCTAATACTCGTAGTTCTGGAACAAGTGAAGAAATGTTCAGCAGAATCATCTTATGTTCAGGGGAAGTGAAATCGACGACATCGAATTGTGCGAGAAGATGGCCAATGTTGAGGTGCTTTCTCTCAGGTACGCAAATATCACGTTAAAAAATCGTATTATCGATAGTTCAAGCTTTTTTGCGGTTCTCAAGAACGCAAATAACAATAAAAAAGAAGACTAAGCATGAATATAATGTAATATGACGAGATAACTTTCAGCGTCAATGACGTCACCACGCTCGCTCCCATTCAAAAGTGCAAGAAGCTGAAGGAACTCTACCTACGGAAGAATAAGATTGAGAGCTTGTCGGAGCTCGAATATTTGAGGTATTTAGTCACTCAATTTTCACTATCTAACTAACAATAGTATTTTGCAGAGACCTGAGGGAGCTTCGTGTGTTGTGGATTGACGAGAACCCTTGCACCATGGCCAATGACTATCGGTACAGAGTTATCAAGATGCTGCCCAAACTCACTAAACTGGACGACAAACGTTAGTCACGGCCACCTCTCCATGTTTGACTGACGTAACATTTGTATCCTGAACTGTGACGAGTCGAAGAATTTATCTAGTACGTGTAGCAACAATAAGATAAATTACCTTGTAGACTTCCATTCACAATTAGTTCTCTTTCTCTAATTAGCCCTTCCATCGGGTGCCTCCATAAAGGGTACTTTATAGCCATAACGCTGGACGATCATCACCCTCCGGAGACTCCGTCAGAATTTGAGATGGGAAGGGACAGCGATGCCTACGGAAGCACCATGACTTTAGTCAATAATACGTTCGGTGAGACTTTTTTAATCAATAATCTCAACAGATTCATCAATTGTGCCAATACGTACTATTATTTATTCGTAAACGGGAGCGCAGAGGTCTAATTTTCGGTTGGCCAGTGCATAAATCTTCTTCAAAATTGCCTGAACGCTGTACTTTCAGCTCGCGGTGCGATAGTCGACACGATAATGCAGCCGGGCTTCGTGCAGTATGGAGGGGGAACGGAGAGTGAAACTAGCGAGGTGTGTGTGTACTGCCTTATCCAGTTCATGCATCACTGGGTTCACATCCCAGCACGTTATTGTTAGAGAAACTGAGAACATACTAAGATTGTGAATAGCGCGTTCCATTACAATATAATCACAATCTATTTTTGATAAAAGACGGAAAGGTTTAAATGTTTTAAGTCGATATGAGATATGATTTAGGAAGAGTCAGCCCCTCACCCTCCTCCAAGAGTGCATCCCATTCCATCCTGCATGAGCCAGTCCGTCCATCCTGCCATGTTTCAAGGCAATGCAGGTGAGCATAAAATATGAGATGTGACACAGGCTGAATAACTTTATCAAGACGTAGAAGTAGTAGAGCTGCAGAAATAGGAAGCATGAAGATAAGAGGAACAGCTTGAAGGGTGTAATGTTTAGGGAACGGAATGATGTCCCAGTCGATGACGCAGTCTATGATGCAGCTGATGAACCAGTCAATGTACCAGTCGAATGAGGAGAGGGACGACGATTGGGGAGACTTCGCGTGAGACAAATTGATATCTTATGTAAATTTGGAAGATAGTTTAAGTTTTTGTGAGGCGTGGTTTATGGAATTCTTAATTTTCAGTGTAGAAGATGACATAGTCCCCTGCTCGTCTGCTCGTCCTATGAGTATGGACGGTATCGCTCCGAGGTGAGTTTATGTTTTCAATGAGGGAGGTATCGAGCTAAAGATAACATGCACAATCCAGAATGGCCGCATCATATTACGAAAGTGGCTCGCGGACCATGAGGGCCTCGTCCTCGACTCAATTCGGTACTTATCTCATTGCTGCTTCTTTCCTTTGGTATCAAATATTCTCCTATTCTACGTATATAATAGTTGGCATGACTTTGAGAACTCTAGGATAGCTTCTCGTTTGCTATAACAACTTTCTTAACCTACTAGTTGTATCACTCTATTTCCGTGCCATTGTCAAATGAATGAATTATTAACCACTAGTGTGGATAGGGAATGAATGAACAGCCAACAGCCCGTTGCAGCCGCAGGCCGCAGTGCCTCTGCTCCGCGGCGACGATTTCGCATGCGAACGGAGTCGACGAGTCCGGCCAGGGTGGGCACACTTCATACTTCAAAACAACTCATTTATTGTGATTTTAATTTGTTTAAGAGATTGCAAAATGATCGTTTGGAATGTAATTATACGTGAAAGCTTTGCAGGAACAACGGGTGCAAAAGATCATGTCAGCAGTCTCCGTTCTACTGGATGAACTTGATACACAGGTGAGCCCCCGTTTCTTGCGAAAGTCTCGTGCTGTAAAATAAAAAGAAAGAAGAAAAACATCCGCAGCTTATATTTCAAGTGAACATATTTCAATAGTGCGAGGTTAAAACAAAAAGAAAACCCAGAAATATTTGCCCTATCAGGGTCTGCGTATGGTTGTGGACGAAGCACAACGGCGAATGAAGAAGAAGCGATGACATCTTTATCATAATTTGCTCCGTCGAATCAGGCATTTTCATGAGACTATTCAAGGTTTCATTCAATCATAAAACTTCTATCCCAATACACATGAACGTTGAGCACTGAAAATACCCGGTTGGTCGTCACTAATCAAGTCCGACTGTTTCTTCCCATAATCTTGATCTTCTCTCTGCAGTACGGCTCCCTGTTGCATGCTAGTCGACTTATCCGATTAACACTTCCTCTCCTACGCTTTCCATTCAATTCCTCCACGAGGATCACCGAGTCCAGCCCGGATCTTGTTTGTTGCTTTGCTATATAGGACGGAGAATCGTTTGGCTCTAGGGTGCATCTTGTAGATGTAGGCAGACCTATGCATAGATAGGGAGACAGTTTTTTTTTCGTGATTTGCTTCGTTCACTATCCGTAGAACGAATAGTGAACGAAGCATAGATACCATTTTCAGAGCATAGATACCATTTCGCTAACTGCTTTGTAAGTCTTTAGTTATTTCGCTGTTTCCGGTTCTACCGGCCTTTCTTCTGAAGAATTCCGCAATAAACGTCTTCGCTTGCCTCACAATATTCAGGTCAAAATGCTTAACTTACATGTGGCGGAAAAAGTGTGCGGACGTGTGAAAAGGGAGGTCCGAACATAAGCACGAAACTAGCCTCGGGTCATTACGCTGCTCCACTCTTCCCTCCCTCTTCTCCCTGCCTGTGTACTCGTGACCAGTAGTCTCCAGCAAAGTGCAGGAAACTGGCGAGTTTCCTCTCGTATCGGAGAAAACTTTTTAGTGTGTCAGGTCCTTCATTTGCTGTTTCTCTTTCATGCTCCAAAACGGTAGGCGCCGGTGCCGTATGGTGGGGAATTATTCCCTATCAAGGTGGGGTATTTTCGCTCAGTATGTGAATCGTGACCAAAGCTGCCCAATCCTTCCTCTAGTGATCACCGTAGATCTCCTAGGTAGCAGCATATCGCGCTTTCACTCTTTTTTGCCGCGATGTCTGAGTCCATTCGGTGCAAACCGGCTGATTTACAAAAGGCGCAAGTTGATCTTCTGTATTTAGTCACCTCCGATACTCTCCTTGTCTGTCCTTCTGCAGATCCGGTATGTCTTGACAGCCCTTTATAGTTGAGGGTGTGACAACAATCCGTCTCTCCGCCTCCGTTCTACCTACTCTCTCTCTCGTCAATCCTTTATGGTGCGTTCAGTGTCGAAGGGGGGTCAAAAATCCTCGATTATTTCCTGTGATTCTTAATTGACATTCGACGAAAAGCGGTCAAGTTTTCCTTGAAATGTATGTCATTCTTCGTCGACGTTCGAAGAAAGCCGTTATTCTTTTCTATCTTTCAAGGAAAAGCGGTCGGGTCCTTTCATTATTAGGAAAATCAGACCGCTTTTCATCGAATGTCAACAAAGAATCATAGCAAAAATATCGAGGATTTTTGACCCCCCTTCGACACTGAGTGCATCATTATTTTGACCTCTCCACCCTCTTACACAGTCTCCCCCCCCCCTCCGCAACCTTTCTCATAACCCCCTCCTTTCTCCCCCTTCGTCTCAATGCTTTCACTTGCGTTCCACTCTAACCCGAGAATGTTGTGTCATCTTTCACTATTCCCATCTAAGACTCGTTTAGTTGTCTTCAGAAGTCCTCCATGCGTCTACTTCTCTCGGTGTCCCTCCTTCCCTTCATTTACTCTGTGAGTCCAACTCTAGGTACGGCTACTCCTTTCCAAGGTATTATACCGCATAAATGCTACTTAAGCTCAGATCCGTAAAATATTTATTAAAGCCCGGAACACAAATCATTGCTTAGCCTAGCATTATTCCCCTACTTATCCCCTCTCCTAGACTCCTCCTTCTCGCTTCGTTCCCGATTCTCCGGGATATTCCCGCTTCTTCTCGCATCCATCGCAATGGCGAACGGCCATTATCGTACTGAAGGCCATGCAGAGTTGCGAGGTTCGCAGCCCTTCTTCTCATTGGAAGAAGAGCGGATCTATGGCCGGAGGGGTGAAATGGAAAGGTTGACATCGAGTGGGCGGATAATTACACACCCACCCACTGCAAATGCGTTTCAATGCTGCCGCATTTCCATTCCTGCCTTGCTGGAAATTTTCGCGGTGTAATTCTTTGCCATCACACGTGCGCAAAAGGGCCACTAATTTTCCTCTCGGAAGATGAACTCACATTAAATCTCCGAGACAGTAGATCTCCGAAAGTTCTCATTTTAGCTGTACCCTCACTGTCACGGGGTTCGGTTCAACGACGACTTCCTTCGCATGGTCTTGGTGTTCAGCGACAAGATCCAGACAATGCCCTTCCACTTTGCGAGGTGAGCCGGACGAGAACTACGCATCGAAGATCAGCCGTAACTAGAGCTCTCTATTCGGGTCTTGTTGATGGTTATTTTTCATGAACAATTTATAATGAGCCTGTTGTTGGTATTCCTGTGGCTGGTAAAGCATAACCTTCAAAAACAGCCGAATGGAATGTTTTACCCGTAACCCTCTGAAGTATTTTCTCATGTGCTCTTCACCATTCTCTTGCCCTCTCCAGCAATGATCCTGGTGGTCTTCCACTCCCTTCAAATACTCGCTTCGCTGTGTCTTTGATCAGCTTGCGTAGGCGAAAGTCAAAGCATTCCAAGGGGACAATCCCCCCTCCTCGCTCTTAATTGGGAAGCTCAGTCTACTCAATCAAGTCTGCCCCTGCAGAGCATGCGATAGGGCTGTAAATAGGAGAGTCGACCTTGTCTGTCCCTCGGCACATCCGAGACAAAAACGATTATCGATAAGGACGTCCGCTCCTCCTTTCAATTAGACGCTCCATATTGATGCTATGGTCTTCCAAGATATATACTTGTGCTTTATCAAAAGCAAGATCCTACTTATATATGACGGATACATACACAATTACATAATTTGCATGGTAAAATGTAAGATTCGCAACCACAATTTGCAATGTTGTTTTTTCATGTTCTCAATGATAATTCCTTTTCTCTTCCAGTTCGGAGTTGGAACAAATATCTAATTTAGCGAAAAAAATAAATGTCATCAGATACGAAAAGTCGGTGGACGGTTGCTTCCGTCCCTACACGGGTCCGTCCTCTCCGACCAAACGACAACTCGAAAAGGCCTACGTGAAGGAGACCATGAAGCGTTACAGCACGGTGCAAGCAGGTTTGCATTGAGACAAGGCGGGGGGACACGGTGGAATGATGTGAGTGGGGGGAGGGGGAGGGGAAAACATGACGAACTGACTTATCCACGAATGGACCGACGGCAAGATATCGGCTATGTCTGCGCGTGAAAGTTGGAGTGGAAGTAGGAAATATGGTGCGAATGGTGCAGGAAGTTCAAAAAATCTAACGGGCTGTAATGCAACGGAAAGATCAGTCGGTAGATCAGCCAGAAATCGGGCGAGAGTGCATAAAAGTAAGAGAAATAGACGCGTTTTGGAATCAAGGAAACTGAAGGTATTTTCTATATACATTTTTATCCTACCCTACATTTTAGATATATACATCTTAATTTTATTATGCTCATTGTCTTTCGGCATTTTACCCTAAACACTTGCCAAAGAATTCCTTCCCTACTATCACTCTCAAGACACCATACTCTCCGCATATATTTACTAAATCAGCAATCAAAGAGGAATACACTTCCTGGTTTTTCGCCAGTATTCCGTATCTTGCTTGAGTCTGCATCAGAGCACAGCACCGCTGATGCGATCAAGGAGACCAGGTGGGACAATACATAGCGTAGTTGTGTGCTCCCATATTACTTAGAGGCCGCGGACCAGGAAATAGAGCCCCTCTTTCCAAGGTTCGCTCATCGGAACTTTCTCTGTAGAGCTGCTCTGTAGCTAACCAGGAACCGCACAGAGAGAGTGCCGATCTCATGCAAGAGGGGGCATTAAGAGGGTGGCTCATTATCTCTAAATACCACGAGCGCGTCCCCATTCCCATGCTCTGATCCCGCATATCACGGTCCTTTAGATGAACTCGTCGCAAGGCGGCAAGAACCGTATCTCATCGAACACGAACGGGAGACGGTCGCGGGAACGCAAAGGCTCTGTGGAAATGCGTCAGTTTACGCTCAATATACATCTTGCATAATTTATTGAACTACATTATCTCCTAGCTATCTACAAGAAATAATCGAGCTTCCTGTACATCTGAGATTATATATCTGAAAAACCGCTAAACCTCCGTAACTCTTCAGCAACTCGACCCTGTCGCCCTCTGAACTCTCGTGCTACCTCTCGTCCCCGTCCCCCCAGGCCCTCTTCTCTTGTCTAACCCATCTCGACTCCTTCCCCTCCCCCTCCATCCCCTCCCTCGTTCCCCTTTCCTTCAGTCGCAAGTGTGCTACGCTCCCTACAGCTTCCGATCGTGCGATCTGCACTCAGCAGGAGGACATGAACAGAGACACGCGAATGTGCTACTACCGTCACTCGCATCCCTGGACGATCCTCGATTGTGTAGAGGGAATCGAGAGGGCGCGACGAATGGCACTCACACTTTGCACGATTCCCAAGGAATCGAAGGATCGCACGGATTGCGGGACCTCGTGTGGCCTGAGGGGATACGATAGGAACTGTCTGCATCTTTACTCGAACACCGAAGATGTCGTGAGGTGCATGTACCAGAAGGCATCCGAAGTAAACATTGACAAGCACGCGACCGCGGGTACGGTAGTGGTAACCCCAGAGATTGTTACGGTCAAAGTACCCGTCGAAATGACAAAGAAGGCGGTCGTTAGTGATATCTAGATAATAATATCCAAAAATATAATCTGATACAATGTAAATACTTAATTTTATGCTTAGTTTTAGGGAGATTTTATGTATTGCTTGTTGTTCTGTTGAGAGCTTGTTGGAACGTGTTTGCAAAGTCAGGAATAAAGAGCTTTGAGCATCTACAATACTTAATTTTCCTGTTAAACAATCAAGAGTGAAAATGAATAGTCGCCATATAATAATAACATGGGGTCTCACTGACTATGAGCCTTCGACTAGAAGCACAGCATTATAAACCAAGCCAGAACTATCAAAAAGCGAAACTGTAGTTCAAATTTAATAATTGCGATTTTGCGAATGATCCCGCACGGAAAACATTAAAATTAAATTTTAAAATGTAGCCTTTTCCTATCCACCCTCAAAACAATGTTTCCGAAACATAGTAATACTCAGATACTTTTTATTCAACGTAATTTAGTTTCTGAATCTATCCTGTTCGCTTCTTGATGTTGTAGAATGCTGTGGAAGGCATTACCTTCAAGGCAATATGAATGACTTATTTTATCTTTCTTTTTTTATTCCTCGATTCCCTCCTCCTCCTTCCCTTCACTCTTCGTTTCCGTCCCCGTGTCGAGTGGTAGCCCACTCCGCACCTCCACTACGTGAGGGGCTGCCTTCCCCGATATGTGCATCACCAAGAAGGTACGAGATGTAATACATAGCATAATAAAAGATTTAATTCTGGAATTATCGTTTTCACTACATTTCTTCCAAACTCAGATTGATGGCATAAGTTTAGCGAAAAGCTGATGAAAAGACAACGAAGAAAGAAGAGCGGAAGAAACCCAACGAAGATCGGCCGGTTGCGAAGAAAAGCACGAAGGCTGGTAAGGACGAGATACAGCGAATTGGTAAGGAAAGACACAGTCACGCGAGCCTAAACTAATTTAATCAAATTAAGCTACGTTTCCACAGTTACGTTTCACTTCCTGCATAATAGGAGGAGTATTTCAGTCATTGTTAGATGTGAAACGTAATCCTAGAAAATCGACCGTAGGTTGGAATTCGCGGGTTCTACAGGAAACACTTTGAGGTGCGCCAACCAAGAATAAGCCCGTGCCGAAGGAAGAATCCGACAGTGAGAGGAACGAGAAGGATCTGACCGTGAGAGAGGTATCGTAACTAGACTAAGTAGTTAGGTATTCCCGATTCTCTTGGATATTATCGAAGAAAAGGAACGTTGAGAAATCTTTGCAGCGCCCTACGCTAAATACAGTGAAACTCTCTTGGCAAAATGTCAGCTTAGGCTAAAAGCCGGCCGGCTCCGGCTAAAGTTTTACGGTGGTTAGCGGAGTGCGCTGCAAAGATTTTTCATTTCCTGCAGTAATATCTCCGGTCTCGATTGAACCAACACCCTGTGATATATATCTAATATACAAGCTCCCCTAAGCGTCTCCTGTCTTCAGAGTGTCTCTAGGAGTCACCCGAGAAGCTGTTGTATATAATAAGAGATTGAGGTGCCTGATGTCATGGCCGAAATCGAGTTGGAACCGTTGTATCTGAGAGAACAACACTTTCATCCGGATGAACTACTGTAGAGGGAAGGAGGTTGGATTGTCCCATTGGTCTAGTCCCAGCCATGCACTTTGAATGATGTGCTAATGTAAATGTGATAGGAAGGCTTCTTTAATTCTCTGATCATATTTATTCAGTTTTACCTCTTCAACGCAACATTCACTCATCGAGCTCCTTCTCCTTACGACCAGCCAAACAAGTGCTAATAAAGATATTTGTACGAATTGTTTATCCCGCGAAACGAATATATATCTATTAGTTTTGTGCAGGCCTTGTTATCTTTTCTTCTTTTTATATTTCTGTATTCAAGCAGTATGTAAATATTTATGTATTGTATGGCTTCATATAATGGTAGCTTCATCGGTGCTATTCAGATGTGATGCGTAGTACTGTGAGTATCGATGACAGATCATATGTGGCACGAATGGGGTGAAATCATGGACATGGGCGTATGAAATAAGCGTCTAAGGTACTAGGTCATTATTTAAAACACCTAACAATAAGATAGGTACAAACTCCGAGGATTCATCTCCGTTCTCTCCTCAACGCTCCCACTTCCTTCGGCATCTCTTCAGGGTAGTGCTCGTAGTAGAGATTCTCTATTACCTGAAAAGAGAATATTTACTAATTGGTTGATATTAGCTTTGTATATGTCATTGACGAGAACACACGCAGAGCATGTGGTTCGTGTCTTTTCGTCGATTATGCTTCATCCTTAACAAGATAAAACGCTGTGGGCTCACTATGAGTCATTCGTGCAACATAGCAGTGAAAAAGACACGAATAACATGCCCCAGGAGGACGTGAGGAAAGCACTCGAACCTCGGCGGCGGACTTTTTGCGTGGTTTAATGGGAATGGGAACGGGACGGGGAACGGGAACGTTCCAAGGGAAGCAAGAGTCGCCGGCCTGGGGAACGATGTAGTCGACGTTGGGACTGCAAGGGCATGACTTCTGTACGAGCACTCAATACAGCTTCAGTGGCTTGGTTGACATGAGATGAAATTCTTTAAGTTTCAAATTTAAAAAAAGTCATCCCTCGAATGTACTATATTCTAAAAGCTTGCGGGAAGGATCACTTAGAGAATATAGTAATGAGGGAAGCCTCTAGAGATGTACATGAAAGTTCCTTTGGCCAATACGTTTGATCGCGTTTGGTAACGCGACGCGTCGCGGCAATGAATGACGCATGCAACGTAGGCGTCAAAAGAACCCTCATACAGAACCCTAGAAACGTCCCGAACGCACTTGGTCCCTGTCCTCCGTTCCCTCCTCCTCTGCTCCTCCTCAATCCTCTGCAGTCTCATGAGCCTCCGTCGTTCCTTCTCCATCCTGTCCTCTTCCCTCATCAATTTCATCTCCTCCCGTTCTATGCGTTCACGGCTCTTACGGCGGATCTTCCTTGAATCAACTCTATCAACTTTCCCATCAATGTGCAAATGATAAATAAATAACAATCTTTTGCTTAATTCCTTGGCATCTAGATAAAATAAAAGAGATGGCAAACCTTTCGAGTTCAGGCGGCGGCCTTTCAGGCCAATCAGTCCTCCACGCGGGGACGTCTTTGTACACGACGACTTCGCGCTTCTACAATACAAGAGCAAATGAAGGGAAGAATCGGATTCAACTTATGAAAAGACAAGAACTTACCACAACGGGCCGAGTCTCAACGACAACCCTCGCTGGTTTGGCGGAACTGAGTGAGCCCGACAGGCGAATGTAGAAGAAGACCATGACGAAGAAGGTGGGGCCCTGTAGAGCCGAGAGATGGCTTTTTCAGTTATTATTTCAGGGTGTACGGTAATAAGATTGGGGAAACCACCATTTCATCAAGTCAGTCGTTTATCAGCACTAATCCACAATGTTCTAAATGTTAAGCAAACGAACCAAAATTTTTGGGATGAATTGTTTTCTAACAATAAGCGAGAGAATTCCTGCCGAAATCAGGATTATTTTTCGGCATCTCGTTTGCTTAACATGTGCACTGCGTCCAGAACATTGTGAATCGCATGTGCAGATCAAGGTTGATGAAGTGACCGATTTGATGAAACGGCGGTCTCCCTAAGATTGCCGTAATTCCGAGCGTACACTGAGAGCGAGCGACATGACGAATACGGCAACTGACATGACCAACTGTTCTGTGAAGACGTCCTGGAATGGAAAGATTATAATTTTTAAAAAAAGTGATTTCAAAAAGACGATGATTTTGAGCACTTCATTGCATCGCTCATTGCATAGCGGTAGCATAAAGGGGTCGAGAATAGAACTGTGTTGTTCAAAAAAAAGATGCGTCAGTCGTCCCTTTCCGTCAATAATGCTTACCCCAGACCACCACAAGACCGCGTAGGCCGTAGACATGACGATGAGAGCGAAGGCCGAGGTGAAGTAGGCCCAGAGGAAGGCCGGTCGACGCTGCAAGGGAAGAACTGGGAAGATAATAATAATAGTAATAATAATATGATTATATTATTATATTATAGTATTATGTCGACGCATTGACTGCCTGATTTTAATAGGGAACTCACACCTACTTTCCCATCAATGTAGCCCAATTCGAGTAAAAATAACGAAGAATATGCTAAATAACGGAATGCATCTACGGAAGATGTCTAAATTACAGGGTACTAAATGAAATTGAAAATAGGAAAAGAAAGTAGTACCTTGATGGATGCCCATAATGTGACAATACTGACTGGAAGATGGATGATGGCAATGACGAGACAAATGATGACTATTGCGAACATAGCTGCAATAAGCAT
The DNA here is from genome assembly GCA_900490955.1 of Micoletzkya japonica. Taxonomy (NCBI): domain Eukaryota; kingdom Metazoa; phylum Nematoda; class Chromadorea; order Rhabditida; family Diplogasteridae; genus Micoletzkya; species Micoletzkya japonica. The sequence goes on from LS903309.1 coordinate 98,791, forward strand.
ATTAATTACCCGAAAGCACAAAAACTCAAACAACAAAGGCTTACCGTTGACCCGTCGCTTTTCAGGAGTTTCTGTATAGAGTCCGTAGAGACCGGGAAATTGCGACTTGAAATCAGAGTAAATGCTGCAAGGAAACTGTGGACTGACGCTCGCGAGGACAATTGCTTACAATGCATTATCCGGTATGTAGCGTCCATCCCATTGGTACGACAAGTTCTTGACTATCTGAAAGGGCTGAACTACTCGAAAATCAATCGAACACAAACTCAATCAACAAAAAAGACGTAAACCTCAAGCAAAAAAGACGTCTCAAGCAGATTACCTGCACTTGCCATCCCATAACTCCTATCATAATGACCGCATAGATCTGAAAGAGAATCATTGGCCAGGGGAGGGGGATATGCAGCCGACTTACAATATTCCATATCGATATACAGATAGCGGCTATCCTCATGCAGCCGACAGGATCGGTCATTGCCTATGGAGAAACTGTTCACGTCATCGTCCTACGTGATTCCTGAAGTCACAAAATATTTACGTTATCTCGTCAAACGCCTAAAATTAACATCAACTAAAACCACGTGAAGAGATGATCTATCTAGAGTTCGCGTTGATAAGCTCTCAAGTCTGAGAAAATGTATGGATGTCAAAAGCGCAGAATAATCAATAAAACACTCGTATCCAATCGCCCAATGACTCTCCCCTCGCAAAAGTCGTGGGCGGTCCGGCCCTTAGTCACATGCGCGCCTGTAGGCAAACAGTACACGGAATCGATAGAAGGAAGAGGAAGGACGAGGGGGGGGAACAGATAAGGGGAGATTGAGCCATGAAGCATGGAAATCGATAGATGAATGACACTTCGTCTCCCCTCTTCCCCTCCCTCGCAGACCAATACTCCTTCCCCCCCTCGGGTCACTCTCACAACAGTAGACAAACACTCCGAGGGGAAGGTAGCTATCCTCGTGCTCTCCCCACTCTCCACTAGTACAACTCCCTCCATGCTTTCCCACCTATGATACTTCACTTTACCCCAAAGATCTTGAGATAGCCCAGAAGTATATCGGTTTGATTATTGGACCAATCTTGACCTTCCAATCACGGTTCATTTTGTATCAGCCCAGGTTCCGTCTCAATATTCGTCCAATGCACCCTTGAATCTGGCGTATCACACCTTTATTCAGTCATCGTTCAGTATATCAACCTCACAAGTCTCGCACTCCAATATGAAGAAAGGACAGGAAAGCACATCATCTTGCCTATATCTGTAGGGGGGAGTTCAACAACGGAGAGTAGTACGTGGTGTGAGTAGTACAGAAGTGGGGGAGTGGAGTGGAGCATAATAGGCAGGGGGACAGTATACGTCGGGGGGCTGACACGCAGCGCACGCGACGATACTCCGTCAACAACAGGTTATACTTGGAGGAGAGCTGAACGAGAAGCAACAAGAGTATAGGGTATATGCCAAAGGGTGGCGCCGCTTTTGCTTTTGACAAAACTGTGAGCGAAAAAGGAGACGAAGAGATGGGACAATCGAGAAAAGTAGGGACGACGGGGGGGGGGGGGGAGAGTGTGCATACAACAATGAGGGGAGAGGTGAGGGAGGGGAGGCTATTTATTATTACCGATAGCAACGTAGAGCAAAGGCACGATGGTGATCATCTAACGAACGAGACATACAACACGGCAGGTTCGAAGAGAGAGTACAATGGATAACAAAGGAGGAGGAGCTATCGTGCTATGAGAGGGAGGATAGATCTTGAGGAGGGGATTACGGTAGTCATTGACAGATACAATAGAGTTTGGAGAGCACCCCTGGAATGGTGCCACCAACTACATTGTATTGAGTGGGAGAGGGGGCGGGGCGAGAAGCTAACTGATTAGTCCCAATGCAAAGGAAATCCAAAAGGGGAAAAGTAAGCAGAAAAGAAGAAAAGAAAAACAAAGACACGGTTGTATGTACAAGGATACGGTAGTACACATGGGATGCAAAAACGAAAAGGAAAAGTTGTAGTGCAGAGCGTATAGGAAAAGATGATTGAAATGATCGAGAAGAGGGTCAATGTTCTGAGAAGGCTACTTAATAACATATAGGGGGGATACGGTAAGGGTACGGTAATTCATAAGACCGCCGAGCGTGTTCGTCGCGCCTTTCTCTACAGGGGTACAACATCAATCTGATCTATATACACAATCGCAAGTACGGTGTAGTAGACATATATTCTACTTAGCAAGGATACTACGCTTCGATAGAGTTGGGAAGGGATAACAGTGACTACACAGTAGCTACATGATATGTACATGTCCAGTGCCTATGGTCAGAAACGGGAGGGGAGAGGGCGTGGGGAAGTAGCAATCCTTATCTCTACGGGTGAAACAACTTGAGCTCATTCAACCTCGAGATAAGCGCGTCCTTAGTAAGCTATGTGTAGGTACATCTCTCATACGGAACACAGAGAGATACGGTGGGGGGGAGGAAGTGATCTAACATTCCGGCTGAGACATCACCGGATCACACACATAACAATTGTACGAGTAACGAGCTTATGAGCTAAGGACGAAGGAAGGGTACACGAGGCGAATGAGAGGTTTAACCGGGACTACTTTAGGGGGAAGAGATAAGGAAGGATAGGGGAGGGGAGGGACGAAGAGGAAGAAGGGGGCTAAAGAGGGATACAGGCATGGACAGGTACAGTACACGCAGCTGACAACTCTATGTGAAGGCCAAGTGGTGAGAGGGGACGCGACAGTCGGAGATAGCAACGCCGTCTCCTACGATACAAGAGCCGCTCAAACCAATCTCATGCACTTGCCACATCGTTTGCCCAACTGCTGCGGAAGACCACAACACCCGACAAACGATGTAGCAATCGCAGGATCGAGGAGAGAAGAATCCCCAAACACACACTTGGCCCTCGTGACTCTTGAGTAAGTTGCTCAATATATAATAAATTAAGGAGACTACTTGGACGGTATATCAAGGCCGCTCCGACTAAAACGCTCGGAAGAGGGATGGGTAAAGGCGGATAATGGGGTCAACGTACACAAAAACAACATGCGGAGAAAACAAGATTAAATGGGTGAAAAAAGCAGAAAAAATGTACAGGTAATCGAGTATTCGTCAGCATATATAACTAATCGAGCAATTGATTGAATGATTGAGAGAGAGGGGGGTGTGTAGGAGTGTGGGGGATGCATGTACAGTAAGCCTGGGGCTGTAATGGGGCTGACCTTAGCGAATGCAAAGTGATAGAGGTGGAGGGGAATAGGGCGGATACGAGTACGGGTAACAACAAACGCATTATTACAAGTACTACTTCGGATGGATAGGCCCAATCTGAGAGAGTGGAATATTAATAGTATGTGTGTATTCGCTTTGGGTACGCGGCATTATTTAGCGTGGCTACCGATCTCCACTCTGTATTGGGGTAGAGAGGGGAAGACGATAGGCGGGGTAGAGGCTTACTTGGGAAGGTTAGCATGATGAGGAGTTAAGGGGAGGGGGGGACTATAAATAGGGATGATTGAGGGGTCGTGTCGAGGATCAATAGGAAGGAAGAAGGGTACACGAGCCAGCGCGGATTACTGTAGTGGAATATTGAAATGAATCCTTCGCGGAAGCTAATGTAATAGTGGGTAGCAGTAGTAGTAGTAGAGGGGAGTAGTGGACGATCACAGAGCGACAAGAGATGAGAGGAGACCAACACACAGACAGACGACGGTCCAAGGGGCCCACACAATGCAGGGGGTATACGGTAGCCGCCTTTTAACGATTATTAGGACAGACTCCTGGATGGATAGGAATAGATAGATCTCTATGAGAATGTGTGCATGCGCGCTTGTGCTATGAGATGAACATGAGCAAATAGTGAGGGTACTATGGGGGACGGGTCAGGTACTGTAGGTATGAGCGGTTGAGGGAGGGTAACCGAAGCGGGAGTTGGAAAAGGGTATTGTGGAGGGGAGAATAGGTGAATGAATACTAGGGGGGTAGATTAGGGGAGGGACAGACGAAACTCGATACCTATACATACAGTGTGGTAGACATGAAGCAGAGTGGTGCAACGAGGAAATGGAAAGTAGAAGAGGAAAAGGACGATGGAGAGTAGATGGTTAGTGGGTAGGGTAGGGTGAAGAGGAAGAAGAAGAAGAAGAAGAAGAAGAAGAAGAAGAAGAAGAGGAAGGAAGTTGAGATGAGGGCAGCCATGGGTCGACAGGGGAAGGGCTGTCTACTGCTTCACGCCCTGCAAAGCCGGCGATTAGCACCCACCTTTCGGATTCCGTACTTTATAAAGCCGTAAAATAAACGGCGAACGCCGGACTCACGTATTTCGCGGCTGCACGGCTCGATCCGGAGGTTCCGTTGGTGTTGGGCGCGACGAAGGTGCCCATCGGCTCGTGGTTGTCGGTCGCGTTCGAGTTGTGGCCTGCAGTGACCGGGTTACTGTAGATATTGACATAGTAATACTGTAGTAAGTACTTGGCCTCCTACAGCAACCGAAGTAAAGTGCCTCCACTGACCATACGAGTGGTTGGATCCGTAGTGGTTGGCGGTGGCCGCTGCCGCATACGACGTAGCCGAGTTGTCCATGGCCCCCTGCACACAATCAACCACTCTCATTCCACACTACACATCCCTCTCACATTGCTCAGTCAGTCAGTACTAATTGAATAAGTCTTTCTTTTTACAAAGCTCCCTTTCCATTTCCACGTCGTCTTTCACCTAATGCTATCTCCCTGCGTACAGCGCAAGATGCAAACGATAACTAAGTAAAACAAGTGTTCTGAACGGAGCGTGTCCACTCACGGCATAGTACTGAGCAGCGTTGGTCGGGTAGTACTGCATGGCAGCTGCCGCGTACATAGGGTGAATGCCCTGACCGTTCGCCGACTCTCCTGCAAAACCACCATCAATTTTCCCTCTCAAACCAGCCTCTGAAGCCATACTAGCTAGGAAAGCTAGTGTGGCTAAGCAAGCTGTAAACAAGTAAGCTGTAGTTGTAGTAAGCAAGCTAGGAAAGCACAACACAGTTCTCATTCCCCCCTTATCAACCTCTAATCTGAACATATCTTGTTATATATCTCGTTAGCATTTGAGAAACGGGTGCCTACCGTAATCCGAGAACTTCCGCTCGGGACCGGTTCCGTTGGCGGCGGCCGCTCCGTTGCCTCCCGCGCCGCCTCCCATGCTCAGGTTGGACATCTGGTTCGCGATCGCCGAAACGTTGTCGAAGGCTGTACAGTAACCCATATTGCCGTGTCGAGAGACACAGCATAATTCAAATACAAACAATGGTAGAACTGTTCGAATGATCGTCTAATAAATAGAGAAGTGCATGAGAGTTCTGTTGGCCAATATGTTGCAGCATTGCTTTTGGCGACGAGGCGCGTCGCGGCTATGCATGCTTTGTGCAACCAATAAAATGCGCATTGTCAGGCTGCTCACCGTACTGCTGGTATCCATGCTGGTTGGTGAGCATGAAGGGCGAGTTCATCATGTAGGGAATGGCACCCGATTGCATGGCACGCGAATAGATGTCACTTGCAGGGAAACTCTGCGGAGGAGGACTATATTAGTCACCTTACACTTATACTTAGCATACAGTAAAATCAGTTAGCATAAAATAACATGAATATCATAAGTATAGGCATTTGGAAGAATAAATGGAATAAATGTAAGAGCAACGGACCGGTCCCCCGTAGTCCATCATCGGATTGCCCATCAGACTCATGCCCATCTGCTGGCGCTTCTTCCTGCAAAGCTTCTCTCATGAAAATCCCTTATGTTTTCGTTTCGGGCTAATCATTGAGTAGCACTCCGATTCAACTACTACTACTACACATATGCGTCGATAAATAAAATTAAACTATTCTGTTTCCGCATATTTTGTGTCTGACTACGGGCTTCACAGGTGGTCGGACGCCTCTCGTCAATCTTTCTCCCGCATTTCCAACCTGTGTCCCGAATCGGCCAGTTTCACGAGAAGCGGTGCAGCTCCCTCGGGCGATCCCGGCAGGACGGTTCCATTGAGGGCACGGATAATGTCCTCGCACTTCTCCTGCAAATCTCATCCTGCTTATTACGCAGTCTCACTTGTACAGCAAAGCCATCTATCTATCTACAGTAATGGCTTCCAAGGAAAGCGTTGCGGTTATCTTGCAAATTCCATAGCTCAGCCAACCTTATTGTCCATTCTCGCGAATCCGACGCCACGCGACTGCCCGTCGGCATTGCGCAGAATGCGCGTCGAGATGACCATACCGTACTCCTGAAGGGAAGCCCGTGAGGTACTGTAGCCATACTCTCAAGCCATCATAAGCTTGCAGTACCCTCCATTCCGCTCAAAGCTACCATTATAACGACACTGACATTGAGCGTGGACTCGAGCTGGGTCTCGTTGTAGGAGAGGGGCAGGTTGGCGATATACAGGTTGGTGGGGTCCTGCTCCTGCTGCTGCAATGAACGCCACTCTTCTAACTGCAAGGAGGGCCGCTCAGCATCATAGTTATTTATTTAAATTTTATTTATTTATCGCATACGAGATGTTCATCACCCCATACATCGCTTTCAAGTTAATAAGACTTTTTCCCCGCCATCGACCGACTTCAAAACCCGTCCCGTTCGTGAACAACTTATTCCTACATTGGTTAAACGGAACATATTTAGCCAGATAATCATAATTAATAGTATATTATTAGTAAAACGGAAGTAGCCAAAGAGCCGCGCTACCCACCGAGTTCTGGCTGCGTGCCTTGGCCATCTGTGCCTGTATGCCCCTGGCCTGGAGGCCGTCGACCGCGGCCGAAGCAGCCTCTTGCGTCTCGAAGTCCACGAATCCGTAGCCCTGCGAAGAACACGCATATTCCTCCTCCCTTCATCTATTTATTCTCGCTATTTATATGATATATACAACTCGCCCAGATTATTGACAATACAGTACATGTATTCCTTCCCACCTCTGATCGCCAACTGCATTACTATAATTTCAGGCAGCTAACTATGTTTCATAACATATACATATATTGCTAATAATACTTCCTCGTGCAATAACAGTTCCGCGTTCAATATTGATATATTGTTCAGCCATCTTCCCCTGTCATCTATCACAGTGACTAACACTAAGCTACATACAGTACCCCAATTCCCCCCTGTCCTACCGTACCTTGCACTGATTGGTCGTCTTGTCCATGATGGCCTTGGTCGAGCTGATCTTTCCAAACTCCTGGCACATACTGCGCAGTTCCTCGTCGGTTGTAGTGGGGGACAGACCGCGAATGTACAGGTTGGTCTGAAGAGGGCGACGGTTGATAGGGGTTTTAGGTACTGTGGCCACTCGATATGAGACCTTAGACTCTTTTGCTCATCTTCTTGGGATCATTTCCAAGATTTGTTTGCAAGTCTACTATGAACAGAATTCCCAACTGTACTTTCCCCAATCCTTTCACAGTTGTCCATACGAAAGGCTATCGTAGCCTCCCATAAACATCTCCTATCACTGCATTCCCACATCCCCGATGTCCATAACTCTTCCCCCTTTTTCTCCCCCCATTCCAATCCTTCCCTGGTTCGTTCGTGTGTCCCACTTCTTCTCTACTTTTTGCACTAAACCCGTTCGTCTCGAGAGTCTTTCTTCTCCGTAATCCATCTTCCTCACACGCTCGTTCAGAATACACGCAAAATAAGGCTAATAACGAGCTTCGGGTTAAGAAGCTCTCTGTCTCTCAACCTACTTACTGTCCAAACCACCTTGTTAATCATATCGCCTCATTTTCCTGTGATATTACACGTGCGGATAAATGCTTGACTAAGTAGCCCCCCCCCCCGTTCCCGCTCAGTCGAACGTGTCTATTGCAGTTCTGCTCACGTCTTCTCTTCAAGTAAGTAACAAACGCGTAAACAAGCTAAGAGATCGCAGACCGATTGTCGCACAACATCTTCTATTAGAATCACAGCAGCAGCCCATCACCATTTCCCCCGAGTCAACCACCACTCCTCCCATATCCATAATAAGCCCAACTTCTCCCCACTCCTCCTTTCCTGTGTACCGTCTTGTACTATCCCCCCCCGTGTATCTTCTCTTCTCTCATTCAGTCTTTCCCCTCCCCCCCCTTCCTTTCCCCGTGTGTCCCGTATAGCATTGCAAACAGTCCTCTTCCCTCTCCCTTTTTCCCTCCGCACTCACCGCAACCCATCACCTCTTTTAGCTGTTTCACGTCAATTTTGTCCCCTCCCCCTTCTCTCTCTCTCTCTACCCTGACCCTCTCAATTCCCTCTAACCTCCTCTCCCTCTCCACTCTCTCGCTTGTTTTGCTCCTGCGTCTCTACCCCCTCCCGCATGGCCCCCTCCATCCTTCCAGTGACCAGTTTGCAGTGTGTTGAGAGCCAAAAAAAGGAGGGCGAGAGCGGGAGAGAAAGAGAGTACGAGGGGAGAGGGAAAGAGAGTTAGGAGGAAAGAGAGGAGAGGACGAGGGTACTCGGGACAGCGGGTAGCTAGAGGGACGCGAACGGAGCACGACCTTTGCGACTCGACGGCGGTCTGTTACAAGGACAATCTCGAACAACGCAAACTGGCACCAGTAAAGTCGCTGTTTCATACATGGCAAGCTCCTCGCAAAGCACGAAAAAGCCTGTCCAAATGCCCCGAGAGCTCACCATACTCTAAAACACGCACCAAACATTCGGTGCGATATCCCGCCTACCGTAATCCCCTAGTTCCCGCCAACTCTGTTTACCCTCTCATTTGGGGGGGAAACTATAGCTTCACGTGTGCTTCCTGTCCCCCCTTTCCAGTGGTGGATAGATAACTACTGCCTGCGGCACTTTGCACTCTCTCCCCTACCCCATCTCGTCAAAACGTCATACCCATCCATTTAGGGGAATCAGCCATATCTCATACTTTCAGAGCTTACAGTCTATACAAAGTCATGGCAGCAAATATTCCAGAAGCAGTTCCCCCAGCAATGGTTGTATGCATTTCCTTGAGTCGTGTTGTCATCTACCGTATCCTACCGTAACCCCCCCTCTCCATCCCCTCTACCGTAACCCCTCAACGCACCGAGCTCAGGACCGTCTCCAGCTTGGGGGATGCGGCCGAGGAGAAGGAATTGCTGGTCTGCAGGCGAGGAGCACGGCCGCCGCCCATTCCTGACTGAAAAGGAGAGGGGGGAGTTGGGGGGGAGAGATATAGTTGAGGAAAGCTTTCCGTCCGTCGTCTCATTCCTATTTCCGACGAGAGAGCGAAGCGGTATGAAGAGAGTGCAGACAAAGTAGGAATGAGTTTACTGATGGAACTTTTTTGTCAATAATATCAGGATTATCATACTTGTCAACCTCGACTAGCATCAACATCGTTCGAGCCCATGCCCTCCCTAGCAATGCGCTTGCTTATCGCATGAATTTGCCATCTAGCAGATAGTGAATGAACGAATAGAGTGGTACGCCCTTCCTAAAGTACAGTACCCCCATCCCCACCCCGTTTACAACCACTACACAGGACTGGACCACCTCTTGTCCACTGCAACAATACACATGTCCTCTCTCTTTCTCTCGTCCCTTCTATTCCTAATCGGGTTCGGCGCATAGTGAGAGAGGAGCCAGAGAGGAGGAATGGCGAGAGGAGAGGGGAGATAGAATAGAGAACGAGATAGAAGAGAAAAGAAGAGGGGAGGGGGGAGACTAGAGTGTAGGGTGGGGGAGAGATCGTAACAGAAAGAACAAGATGAAGACAGGACACAGCTAGAACTAGGCTAGATAGGACAGTGCATCTTCTGCCTGCCATGACAACTTGATCCACGTATTTGTCTTGGCTGTTACAATAAATACAATGAACCGCTTTAGCTGTTTATTGTATTTGTTCGAATATGCGTGTAGCTATCTTCATGTTTTGTCTACAAAACTTGAGATTCATGATGTGGTTAAATTCTGTAACTCCATTATAGCGCGATCGGTCCCCTGCACAATCGTTTACGTTTCCGCATTGGTCTGACACAGATAAGGGGCACACGAGTCTTCGAGGGATGTCAACAACACGACATCCAAGAGGGAAGGGAGAGGGGGGGGGGGACGACTCGATAAGCAGGGAATAAGGGAGGGGAAGAGAAGAGTGAGAGACTACGTCATGGACAGTCATTCCGCATTGAGAGAACCTTCTCCATCTTTCAAAGCTGCATGGCAAGACAAGGGTTGTAGTGGACACTCCCCACACCTCGAGAAAGGCTACAGTCAACAGCCGACTACAACGAGTTGTAGCACCCATCTAGTCTTCCGCATTTCCCCGAATTTGATGCCGTTAAGATTGGCAGACTGTCAAAATAAGTGAAATCGAAGTGACCATGCATCGCCATCGCTACACTGGACACTCTAGTCATCACTCCACCTAGAGATCATACTTACTGGCAAAAGATCCCCCGCTTATTCACTGCGTTTTTCAGCAGTTTTTTTGAGCAGTATCTGCATTATTGATCCACGTTTTCTCCGTTTTCGCCCATAATAACTCCAGAACCACACAGCAAGCTCTGATCAAAGCACGGTCTCAAAGCCGCATTTGAATTCCCTCACCCTCAGCCCCCCCCCCCCGCCCTATAAATCACCTTCGCTCCCCTCCCTCCGTACCATAGCTTACCCCCGTGCACATGTCTCTCCTGCTTTCCCTCGTATTCCCTCTCATCAACCAGCTTATCCCCCCCCTCCCCTTCTCTTTCCTCTCCCCTAATACTCCCCTCGATACCCTCGTATCCTTCAAAACACTACGTAGAACGCGCGCGCGCGCATCTAGTACACGTGCGTCATCGCGAATCGCAAAGTGCAGCTTTATGAGGGGTACGCGAGGGTGCAATATTACGAGCGTCATTTACCGTACCGACAAGGCACTACTAGTAGGCTTGTTTGAAAACCAAGAGCGATTAGCGTATTTATCGCCTGATTCCTTTCATCTTTTCCATGCTCATCATCACTCTCTCGGTCTCATAATGCAATTAAAAGGTTTTTGGCTTCAAACCCTAGTATCCTACTCGCAAGTAGAGATCGGTAGAATGGTGGCAGAAATCAAGCAAAAGCGCTAGAATTAAATGAACACAAGTTCTCTTACAACAATTAGACAAGCCGGCAGCACATTATGTATGGTTGCACCTTTCCGGAACCATTTTGCCATCACTACTACCAAGACTCTTGAACAAGAGTATTTCCCCGCCTAAATGATGGCGAAACTCCTTACGTATTGGTTGGTGTATCCCCCTCCGTTCCCAAAGTATCCTCCTCCATTCGCTCCGTTTCCACTTCCACGATAATAAGACCCGGCTCCCGCCACGGCGCCGCTCATACTGTAAGAGACGAGAGGGTTACGGTAGCTTAGGGGCGCACGAGGGTACGGTAAGGTTCCGCGATGAAACGACACGGAGAGAATGGTCAGCGGTCGCTGGTAATAGTGAGGGAAGTAATCAACACGAAGGAATACGGTAGGTGATAAAGAGAGAGTGAGGGGAGAGGGAAAGAGAGAGTGAATGCGTCATTGAACGGAAATGACTCACGCCAGTGATTGGCGCGAGTATCGATCGATAGTAAGGATAAAACCCACATCTAGAACATCAATACGTCTAAATGGGTGACTACAGTAATCCCAAGTGGCGCAATCGCAAACTGAAGTAGAGAGTACGGGCGAACGGCAGAGAAGCTGCGCGCGAGAGAAGCACGGAAAAAGGGTTGGGCAAACTCCAGGCGAGAGCTTCAGGCAGGTATCTCACGCGTGTCTTCCTCATTAAGTGATCGTATGAGTGATGGAAATTTTAAAATCACCGTAAGGCAAATTTGCTGAGTGGTACACGTGGCCGATTTTCAAATATCCATAACTATATTGATTGAGTCAATCGATATAGTGAAAGTGACTCATGCATGACACATGTGGGAATGGTGACACGACATTATATGGGTAGATTACATTGAGAAAGGGTGTTTACGGGGATCGCGCTTACGAAATACCCTCATCGTTGGTCACCAAAACGCTGTGGGTTCTTACAATCGGCAACGGGATTGCCGGATAACCAACATTTGCCGCACAGAAGGTCGGGACGATTTCTCAAAATATAGGTACCAAAGCCACTTAAACCTAGGCCGGAGGAATGAATGACTGAATGGATGCGTTCAAGTCAACGATACTGTAAAGAGAGGCGAAGTAAGCAGTGGAGAAAGAGGAAGAGATAAGAAAAGATGAGAAATATGAATGGGAAGGTGATGTGTGACGAGAGGAATGATAGAGAGGCAACGAGATAGAAGGAAGGGAAAGGTGAGAGGAGGGGGAGGGATAAGAATGGGGAGGCAACTAATGGTGACAGGAAAGCCCACTCGACTATAATACGGGGCTAAGCTACAACTCGACCATACATGGACTCGGGCTGTCCTAACATTTCTGCAGGCAGCCTTACATAATTACGGCAAATCAAAGGTACAGCCATCCTTACAAGTGTGTTACGCTATACTTAACTGCAGCAACTGCAGGTACCCATCCTAACGTCCGATCGGACAATCACGCCCATGTATGAAATGGACATACGCAGTTTTGTTTTTATTGACACAAGGTTTACGCAATAAACCTAGTCCCGTTCAATTGCCATCTAGCCATAAGCCGCGACAAAAAGGTGATTGCGATTGATGGGGGCATATAAAACAGCTTTGCTGCGTTTACCAGGGGATAAATGCTCGAACTTGAAATTATTTTGCGGTAGGGGCCATTTTCAAGCGGCAGTAGGGTAGCCATGTAAATTGAGAATTTAGTACAGCGTGAGGGTAACTTTTGTATACTGCGGTATGGGTCATTTTATAGTAAAAGGCGGTTTGCGGGCGGGAGCGGTCCGCGACCCCGAAAAATATGATCGATTAACGTATTTTTCCCCTGCTGCGTAGGGAATGAACTAGCGAGATCGGTTATGTACGTACGTATGCGGGCACTACGCACAGCTAATACTGCTGCGTAGGGAATATCTCGGGGAGGGAAAGGAGGGAAGAGAGAAGAGACCAGATGGCATTAACATGTTCAGCCGACTTTTCGCTCTGGGTACGCATTTCGAAACTGACTAATGGATGACTAAGATATAGCGTATGGGAATAACGTCATAGAGATTGAATTAAGTAAGGGGACAATAGAGGAATGCAGAGGGAGGGGGAGGAACCGCTTGAATCAATGTACACGTGGACAGAGGGAGGGAGCGGACACTAGGGGGGAGGGGGAGGGGGAACCCTGAGGGGAGGGAGAGACCCTCTCCCCCTCGTAAGTTTCCCTCTCTCTTTCTCTCCCCCTTTCCTCCCGAGGGTCAACAACTCGAATCGATCGCGAGAAGGAGGACTGCGAGCGCACCCGGCAAGGTCCATCCACTCTGGGGTTCTCTTTTTGCCGCTTTCGCTCGGTTATCTTTCAGACTTGTATAAATACCGGGCTACGCCTACAGAGCGTCAACAGTGAAACCATAACCCTGGAAAAGCATCAAAAAGAGAACCATAATCTACTCCCTCCCCCTCTTCACCTCTCTCCTGTCCCTCCCCCAACCCTCTCGTCAGGTTGCGAAACGTTCTAGTGCCAGAGATAGAGCACGTGTTATTCTCTCTCCCCCCCCCGTTCCCTCAATCAATCAATACCACAGTCTAGTCCACCATCTCAGCTGACTCCCTCTCTCTACATGCCTCTCACACTATCTTTCCTATCTTTCCCTCCAAACGCAAGATAAGCATATCAGGCCAAAAATCCTTTACTAATCCATCTCCATAGTTCAGCTATACGGTAACTAGCTATCCGATAGATGCATAATTCCCTTAACCATAGACGGTGCTCACTTTCCTCTGATACTCCCCGGTCAACCAACCCCCCGCCCAACACTACAAAAGGGGCCAAAAACGGCTGAATCGCGGCAAAAAAAAGCCAAATCCCGGCTGTATCCAAGCAAGCGAAAAAGCCGTGCGCCTTCTCCCTACTGCCTTCCACTCATCATTCACGCTTCCCATTATCCTAAACGCCCCCTTTCCCTTCCCCCTCACTTCTTCTTCTTCTTCGTTCTCTCCCCCCTTTACTTTCCGTACCATCCTCCCCAAAGGTCACACCACAACATCCCCCCGCCCCCTAGCCTTTACCCTTTTCAAATCACGAAAAGCGCGGGAAAAAAGCAAAGCAAAGGAGGCGGAGCGGAGGGAAGGGTTACACTGCAATAATATGGCAAGGGGGCGGAGAGTACGAGCAAAGATCAGGTACCACGGACGATTAAATATAGGTCGAGGTGTGAAGAGAAGGAGAGGGGAGAGGAAGAGGGAAAGGGTTAAAGGGGGGAGGAGAGCAGCACGCACCAGTCAAGTATAAGGGTGAGCGAAGGGAAGGTTGACTGTATGCGATGAGAGACCATGCAGAATGGAGAGAGTCGAGGGCAGAGGGAATAGTTAGAGAGCGAGAGAGGGAAGGGACAGGAGAGCGTGCAGACGACGAGAGTAGGGGAGAAGGGACAGTACAGAGTAGATACACGTGAGGGAAAGGGGGGGGGGGGCAGTGAATACAGGCATCGATCGGAAGGTACTGTATTCAGAGAGGCATGGTTAGGAAGGATGAATAATCGAGAGTGAGGAGGGGGAATGATCAGAGAGCAAGTTGAGAGGGGAAGAGATGAAGATGAAGGGAGGAGATAGGAGAGGGGTGGGGATAGGAGAGAGATAGGGGTAAATGACAGGAAAAGATTGGAAACAACATGGAAGGAGGCATAATTAGGGAACATTAACGAAACACGGGCTTTCCCTACGGCATTTTGAGAATTGTTAAAAATTGTTAAGGGACCAAATTGTAATTATTGATCAGCTCAAAATGCTCAGCAGTTGCGTGGACACTCACTCCAACTTTGAACGAAGTGCGCCAGGCTAGCTTATTTGATACTTTTTGTTCGGTTGCAAAATCACGGCACAAACGCTCTCTACGTATGAAGAGATCTCTTTTTTAACTGAATAAGGCTGTCCTCAAATTTCCGCAGGCAACCTCACATAAAAAAGAGATAATTAAAAGCAGCAGCCCTCCTTTTACATTACGATTCTCTGGCTAATCCTAACATCCGATCGGACAACCGTGCCCGTAAATGTTTAACTGCTTTAAACTTAAATAAGCCTCTAGCTATAAATGCAATCAGAGCAATAATGAAAACACTGCAAGGCTGCAAGGGAATAGCAAAAGTGGGCTATTGCAGATATTTCCCCCTCGTGTTCCCACGGCTACACTACACTCAGAGAAGGGGGGAGCGAGATGGGAGGGTTGACCTAGAGGGGAGGGAGAGGGACTTACGAGGGAAGGGCCGATGGCAACACAGAACAGCGCTGACCAGTAGTGAGAGGCAGAGAGAGGGTGGATGAGGGCGAGGGAAGGGAAGGGAATAGAGCATTCCATTCGGGTCTTTTTGACCAATATGTTTCGCTGCTTTCGGTGACGAGACGCGTTGCGGTTATGAATGAGGTATGAAACATGTACGTCAAAAATACCCGAATGGAATGCTCTAGAAGGGAATCGAGGGATGAACTATGAATGAGAGACGGATGGGGAGGAAATAGAATGGAGAGAATAGGAAGGGACGGAAAAGGACACTGACCGAGTTAAGCAATGTACAAAAGGGAGAGAAGGGGGGGGGGAACTATTAGAGTGATACGGTATGGTTAGAGACGCGTACTATAACAGAGCCAACGTGTGATTCGTCCCCGCAATGGCAGGAGAATCATGAGAAGCTAGAGCTGCATTCAGACTATCTGTCTGGCACACCAATTGGCTCCAGCTTTTTAGCACTCTTCTGTCACTAAAAGGAGGGGGCCTATATAAAACATCACGGGCCCCTATATCTGCCAAACATGCATTGACTATCGGTACAGAGCGCGGGCTCCGGTCGTTCACGGAGACACCCAGGGGAGCAAAACGGAGACACCCACTTAGCTCCCTAGGGTATCTCCACAGTATCTCCTGGGTACTTCCAGTCTCCTAGGTATCTCTCAGTTACTTCCCTGGATAACTCCCAGTATTTCCATGGGTGTCCCCTTTTTCCCGTGTCTCGCTCATAGATACAGCAATATCATTTATTACCACTTAAACGATCAACACAAACGAATATTTGACAACTACGATAATTGGAGTGGTCTTGACGAGATTAAAATGGAGGTTGGCATCTCTTTGCTGTCCTAAAGAAGATATAATACGGTTTATTTAATGTCCATGAACGCTTATTCCATAAATTTGCTATTTCCAGAATATTTCTACTATACAGCTTTTCTTGACTGCAAGTCAAGCAAAGTTTTCATTCTGACGTTAAGATGACGGACGTTAAGGGTTCCACCCCTTTCCGCGATAATTAAAATGCAAAACGCGTAGTGCTATTTATTTTGACTCTGCAACTCTGCAAGGAAAACTGAATATCACCCACCTCGCGCACAGCATTAATCATTCCATTCGATAGGACCTTGTATATATCTCGTAGACTTTCGAGGCTTGGGGATTCGCTGAGCAATTATGCCTTATCTTAAAAATTTAATAAGGTTCAGTTCTTTTATTTAAAAGAAAATACTCTCTATAACTTACTCACCTCTAACCCTCCTAAAATCTGCCATATCCCGACAAAACAGAGCGTCTGGGGCACGTCTGAAGCAAGTTGTTAATGAGGGAAACATCATTAAGATAAATATGAAACATATAAGCACGTAAAATAAAAATAAATAAACAATCAGCTTCAATGGCGCGCAATCCCGCGCTTATCCTCCTAGAGGTTTCCTTTTTTATCTCCTGGGTATCTCCCCGATCTTCCCGGATATCTCCGCGCTCGGTTCAACCAATGCTCTGTATTTATTTTAAATAAATAAGCTCTCCTTGGTGCCTCCTGTCTCCTGGGTATCTCCGGGAACGACCGGAGGGTAGTAACCAACCATACCCTTCTTCCTTTCGAAAGCCTGCCAATGCTAATATCCCAGATTACCGTCAAGTGTCGTAATATAGCGAACGGTACATAGTCACGGGAAAGGAGCAGCTTGCACGGGCCCCCAGCAATACAACATTCAATTCGGGTATTTCTGATGTCTATTAGAGCTAGATTGGCTATCACACATAGTGTAAAAGGTGGATAACGTGAAAAAATATGCTTCCTACATAATTCATAACCTGTAAGGAGTGGGCACTCCTTTATTCGTATGGCCTACTGTAACTATCGCAAACTGATACTTGTCGTGGTGCGATTACGGTAGCCGACGGTTCACTCGGCTGTGTATCATGTGTTTGATTCCACGCAGTTAATTGTTATATTTTCGTAGTTCGGTTTGTTGCCTGGTCTTGGAGTGGTTGTGTGGTCTTGGAGTGGTTGA
>LS903309.1:119221-129328 GCA_900490955.1 Micoletzkya japonica
GGAGTGGTTGATGGTTTGAGTGGTTGTGTTGGGAGTTCGTGTTGTTGAACTCTTTCATAGTAGAGTAGTCCACAGTTCGCGTATTGCACGTTGTAATTGCTTTATGGAATAAGATTTATTGTAAGTATTGTGTTCGCGTGACATAGTTAGGATACTCTAAGGGGGCCACAGGGACAATTGCACACATCTGTGCTCAACAAACCGCAACGCGTCTCGTAACCAAAAGCAGCGAAACATATTGGTCAAAAGGACCCGAATGGAATGCTCTACCCAGTAATGATCGTGACAGATTGGATCGGAATGACCAAAGAAGCGAGGGGAGAACGGTAACTGGCACATGGAAAGAGAAGAGAGAGAAAGAGAAGGCTTCCCGGAGGGTTACCGAGCAAAGACCGCGAAGAGAGAGAGAGAGTTATACGTAAACAACCGATAGGGAATAGGGGGGGGGGGCACTGATCTATTCTGACCGCGATCGAGAGCCGTCAAGTAGACGCGGACCACACACGACCGGATTACGGTAAGTAATGAAGGGGATGAGGGAATGATCAGGGAGAAACGGGGTGGGGGGAAGAAAGAGAGAGGAGTGATAGTATAGCGACACGACGATGTAGGGGAGACGCGCGAGATTATGGCCCATCAAAAACAGTCGGAGGGAGGGAATGAGAGGGAGAGAGAACTAAGAGGGAAGACTCGCAAGTGTCTCTCCTCCCCCCAAATACACTCTCTCTGCACATTCCCTCTACTGTTGACCTTTCCATCTCACTTCCTTCTCACGACCTCTTTCCCCTCTTCTACAACAAACGACGACACAATCTCTCACTCGCGCAAACCGTAAACAACTACCGTACCACCGGTCATACGGTATCCGAGACTATCGCAAACTGAGTGACCCCGTCGGCCCGTGTCATTGACAGGCACTCCCATGTCGGGTCCCACCGTCATAGGGCAAGAGTTGGCACAGTGCCAAGGGGAGCACGAAAGAGGGAGAGAAGGTTATCAACCAGTGAGAGGGGTTCGAGGGGGGAATGAAGGAGTAGCATAGTTAGGAAAAAGAAGGTCAACGGAATGAGGACACGGGAATTAGGGCTACTTTAAGAGGAGACTAGGCAAAATGAACAGATCAAGAGGGAACAGGAGTGAATACCGTGAGTAATGGAGACAACGGAGGGAAAGGGAGGAGTGATGAAATGAGGATAGAGGGAGGAATAAGGGAAACAGAGCGGGAGAAACAGTCTGTGCAACGTGTACGAAGATGCGAGGGAGCAGAACGAGCCGAGCCGGCCGAGCGAGCGCACCTAAACGAAAACAAGTATCGCAAACTGAAACACACGCAAGGGTACGGTAGGGTGCGCCTTCTCCAAACGTCGCCCATGCACACTACCGCCCCCCTTTTTCCTTTTACGATGCCTGTATTTTCATCGGTCATTATTTTTGCGGGTTTTTTGATCGCTTTGTAATGGCGACTTATATGTGGCGTAGAAAACAGCGTCGTCAATTCATCAGAAACATTTTATTTTCTCATATCTAAAGTTTTCAGCTAGAAATCACCCGATTTTCGCCAAAATGTCAATACATTTAGCAATGTAATTTAGGGGTAAAAGATTCTCCAAAGAAGAATGGGTCTACCATCTAAAATTATTTATGAAAATTGTGATGTTTACCAAGAGCTCTTGAGAATATTAAAAAAAACCCTGCCTCATTAGGTGACCAAACATCACTTATCTTCTATGTCTTTTACTCTAATCAATTTTCTTTTTTCTTTCTAAAAGCTTCATTTCCCACAACATGTAATAGCATAAACTACTCTCTCATACGGTGGGGAATGGAAAACTTATATATTAATGCAAAATATATCGGGGCCTTTCACACGGTATGCCGTCGTTTTCAATCCCGTGCAAGAGGCCTAACGTCATGCCTTCTATAGATTCCCCTCCCTCGATTGCCCTCCATTCTTCTGATTACGATATTGGCATACTATAAGACCAAATGGAGCGCTTTCGATCGATGTCACTCGTGTTTACCAAGATGTGTTGTTGTCAATCCCGTCGTCCCTTTCAGAATAGCAACTCTTGACTGTTGCTCCCCGGCAGGTCCGCGGGCATGCAGCATGTGGAGCAGTACGACAATATCCCGTCTGGATCACGGCTCGCCAAGTACCTCGGATCGGGGGGACCGAGTGCCGGGCCCCCCAGGACAAGTAGGCCTGCTTTGAGGACAATGGTCTTACTAGGGGGGGAGGTATTGATTGGCAAGATGCTGTGAAGAGAGCATGTATTAATGACCGACTTTGCAGACACCACACCGATGAGCACGATGTCCGTCAACGTGAGTCTTACATCTCGCAATTACCTTGTTTTCCGTTCTGTTTGGCTATTTCGGTGATTATTCTTTGAAGAGAAAGATCACTTGGTTGGCAGTATTTACGGTGATCTTATTGAACATCTCAGGTGGCGCCATTCGTGCCACAGTTCGCGCAGATGAACATGAGGGAGAACGGAGTCTCGGCTAACAACGCGTTCCGTACGTTTCCCTTCGCTGATTGATATTGGCAAGATACACTTATACATTTTTATTTTTATGTATAGTTTTAAAAGATATGAGTAGTGCGTGCTTTCAGAAAACCAGCAAGACTATCTTGGTGAGGAACGAGGCGGCGCTGTCTACTACTTCCAGAGCAGGTCGGGCAGATTCACCACATTCAAGAAAAGTTTGAAATAAAGTTCGGTTTTGACTGCAAACGAAGCCGAAAGCTAATTTGGTAATTGTATAAATGTGATCTATTTGTTAAAATCATAGAATAAAAAATATGCAGTTTGCGAAATATTCTATTTTGTGCAATACATTGAGATTTTCTTGATCTAAAAAAGGCGTCGGTTCTTGATCTAAAAACGCCCGTCCCCCGTCGTCATAGGTGGGCACGGTTGATGGTACCGTGGTTGGGTAGCTTACTGCAGAATTTTAACATGTATTGGTTAGCTCATTGCAACATGAAGTCTTAGTTAAACATCGAGATCTCTATGTATGGGAGGGCCACTGCAGTAAGCAACCGGCATGCCCTGCCCACGTATGCCCGTCGTCCAAGTGAAATTGTGTAAGATTGAATAATGCAAATGAAAGCCAAGAA
This sequence comes from Micoletzkya japonica, assembly GCA_900490955.1. Lineage (NCBI taxonomy): Eukaryota > Metazoa > Nematoda > Chromadorea > Rhabditida > Diplogasteridae > Micoletzkya > Micoletzkya japonica. Next base: position 122,346 of record LS903309.1, read on the forward strand.
TATGTGTTGCAGAGGGCCGCCGCAGCCGATGCCAGCATCAGCATACGACGCCACCCTCGGATCTCCCTCGGATGCCCCCATCTCCCCGGATACCCATACTCTAGTGGTACGTTAGCTCCCCGAGGCAGTTGAGCCTCACGTAGGTTCTCGATCTCGACCAACACTTTTGAGTCTTTGAACAGTATACGGCAACGCGATGTTAAAGGAGCCGTACCACGAGTTTCTGACCACATTGGCTCTTTACGTCATTCAGTAGGTCTAATCGTCCTGATCGGGTATTCCGAGTTTTATGCGATTTCATTCGCTCTCCGCGGAGTAGTGAAGGTGCAAAGAGCAACGCGCTTTTCACAAAATGGGATATATTAGCCGACTGAGAATAGATACAGCGCTGAATCATTGACAAAATGATTTCTACATTTGTTCTGATCATTTTCGTAAAAAGAACGATCGGAAAAGATGGGCGGAAAGGCCTAAATTGATATATCAGGGTAGCGCGGGAATTCAAAACCTACCGTACTCGTGGGCCGGCTCCTTTAATCGTGAATATTTTAAAAGTCTTATGCTTTGAATTACTTTTATTTAGAAACTAGCAAATCATGATGATGGCGCAACGCATTTCAACCGAAGACGAGCTATTTTACTTTTAGATGAGCTAAATATTATAATGTTGCGAATTGAGTGTGCGTCCAGGTAAATGTTGATGAACCTGGTGACGTTGAAGATGCAGTACAACTAGTTTCAGAATCTAAATGGACAATTTTCGTACGGCGGGCCGCCACCGCACATCGGCAAGTTTCGACCGAAAACGGCGCCTGGAAATCACGGAGTGGCTCAGTTCATGACTCCCGAGCTGAAACAGGTACGGTAGCTAACTCTCCGATAGGGTGGAAGCTCCCATTACTGTGCATCATTTCTTCACCAATAGAGTAGTAAATCAACAAAGAAAGCTATTTTTTTCTTATATCAGGTTATGTGTGAAACTTATACACTTCTCCATTGAAATAGTTCTGCTAACTCTGTTTTCGTGTTATTGCTTCACCGCAACGGTATCTGTAATTCAGGATCTCGCAAATCGTCAACTTGCGATGAAGGCTCGACCGGAGACTAGCTTGTATCCCGACATGCCACAGGTTTGTGAATCTACTATGGTTGAGGAAAGGGTTCCGTCAGTTGCCTCATTCCTATTTCCGCCGAGAGAGCGGAGCGGTATGAAGATAGTCCAGACAAAGTAGGAATGGGTTTACTCACGAAACGTTTTCGCCAATATAATAATATACCGTACGCTATTATTCTTCCATTTCAGACAATAGAACATCTGCGCGACATTGTGCCTCTCGAGCCTATAAGCAATAAAGGTAGTTGATTTAGCACTACTTTATCAGCTAAATATCATTTTAACGTTGAAATGTGTAAATTGACATTCACTGAAATGTTTCCAGCCACCACAACGCTGCAGCAGAGTACGTACAAAGCGACATCTCTACGCGATGGAGTTCCTTACTGTGTAAGGCGCATTCATGGTAAGCCCTTCTGAGGCATTCCCGGTCTCGTCATCTTCATAGGAAATTTAATTTAAAATTTAAAAATAAAATTTAATTTATCTACGCTGTACCGCGTAAAGGGACATTTGGACGGGAAGGAAAGGGAATGGAGTATATACATCGGTAACTATAAATGAGCTCTAGGTGTTGAAAATCAAACCTTTTTATCGCATTATGAGACCGAGAGAGTGATGAGGAGCATGAAAGAATGAAGAGAATCAGACGATAAATACGCAAATTATACGCAAAACTGGGCTTTCAAACGTTAATGCGCTCTCCTCGCAGGCTTCCGTCCCCCGTCGTCCAAGTCGATATCTGCGGCCGAATCGTGGAAGAAGCTGTCGGTAGTGCATGCAGTCCAACTGCGAGATGTCATCACCACTCGTGCCTTCGGAGATCAGTGTACGTCTCTTTGGTATGAGAGGAGACGATCCATGAGTACGGTAGCAAAGCCTTTTCGCGCCTTGGTTCTCATCGTTCTTTTGCTTAAAATGAGCATAACAAGAAACCATTTTGTCAAAGAAGTAAAACTGATAACTGTCCGAGTTAGTAGGCAGTATATAATATTTTTTTCGAAAAGCGTGATTATGTCCGCAACTACAGTACTCCTCTGGTAGGGAACAGAATCGCAAAAAAAAAGAAGAATTGCTGGTCAGGATTAGGAGGCCTAATGAATGAAGAAAAGTACGAGTATAGCCCGATATTCGTTGCCCATCTCCTTTACCCGAGTCCCATTTAGCGCTGCTCTTCCTGTACGACTACCACCCGCTTGCGGAGACGCTCAAGTCGAAGCATTTCGGGAGGAACTCGGGAGGGATGGTCGACGTGCACAGTGAGTTGTGCATAGCGTCATCGCGAGGTTGTGCCCCACGACAACCCCCAACTAAACAACCTTAATCGATCACCCCACAAAGGCCTTCTCGATCGTTCTCAATCGATCACACTCGTCTCATAGATTACATGCTCAGCATGAGTGTGGTGAAGGTGATGGTTGAGCCTACGGCATGCAATGTTTCGTGTCGAGTTGTGGTGTCTCTTCGTCAAGAGGGGATATTATTATGCCAATACAATATACTCCCCTCGAACGGCCCCCGTTGTGCTTCGTGTGTGCCTTCAGACTCCTCTTCTCCTCCTAACAACCTCAATCCAGCATCTAACAAACAGAAGATCGTCCCTCCGCGTTACCCAATGCATGGTGAACAGTCGTTTTGTCACATATTCGCTACTAGAGCCGTCGATTCGGGTCTTTATCTTTCGTGCATTACATATGTAAATCCAGCAATAACCTGGTTATACCGAAGCAGAGGAAAGATAACCGTAAAAGGAGCCGATTCGACGACGGCTCTATTCCCCACTTTCCTATCTCGTTTACCCCCTTGGTGCTTTCAGTTTTGTGCCGCGCCTTTGTTGCAGCTGAATACCTACATACCTCTACATGCATGTAACGGTGTATCGCATACATAATCAGACCGCGTCTTGAATACAAAAAAAAAATCTTTGAGGATCGCAGAGATAGTTATACTGGCCATGGCAATACATGTGCTTTTAAGCATAATAAATTAAAATAAGAAATTGAGGTGGCAGCAAAATCGCGTCAACCCACGGCGGGTCTTCGATAGGAACTACGGGCGTGCCCGAGGCACAGCTGTGGTCCTACGTGGTACAGATTACTGCAGCACTCAGGTCATTTCACGTTATAATATGCAAAATTCCGAAACTTTAATTAACTTCTCATTCAAGATGAGAGGTATGCTCTGTTCAGAACGATCCACGCTTCGGGTCTCGCGATGAGGTCGCTCGATGCTTCGAAGGTGATCATCTACGGAAAGAGCAAGGTATGCTTATGGGCAAATGTATCGTACTATCCTTGCTAAAAATATTCGCAAGATTTTTGGAAAATTCGTGGGTGTATTCTATATCATACCTGCGCGGAGTCCTATTAGCTGCTAATTGTGAGCCGGACGCCCCTACTTCGAACGCACTTTTTCATGAGATACCCGTTCTTTTCAACCAGAATTGAACAAAATATAGCAAAAAAATGATGTTTTTTTCTTGTGGAATTCACCATAGCATTTCCTCCGAATACCCGTTCAAAAATATTTTCTTCGTACATCTAATTCGGGCTCTATATGATGAATTATGTGCAGGTGCTCCTGTCGATGTGCGGTGTGCAAGATGTGATCGCCCCCGACGCGACAGGAGTCCAGCAGTTACAGGTAAGACTCCCTTTCATCCCTTCGAGCTCTTGCTAATTGTAAACCATTGCTTAAGTCGGAAGATATGGTCTCGCTGGGTCGACTGCTTCTCGCTTTGGCTACGGGAAGTCTGACTGCAGGTAAGAACGGTTGCCCTTTCTTCCGTTTTCATATTTAGACGAACCTTTCACCACATTATTGCCCATTACAACATGTACTTATTGCTCTGTGAAGGTGAAAATTAAGAACGAAAAAAATGAATGAATATCATTCTCTCAGGTCGTCGGGAACAAGTCGGCGTTTCCTTGTCCATTGTGGGACAGCACTACTCGGCCGACATCAAGAACATAATTACGTCAGTTCGGCTTATCGACCTTTATCGGGAAAATCGTTGGAATAGGTTCCAAAAGGGTGGTCTTCAGAATAATCACTCTGTCCGAGGAAATCTTGAGTAACCTCTAGATTACGGTAGTTGTTGTACTAACGATTGCGTTAGTATCCACTGCCTTATACCTAATCAGCTAGTAATGTTCCAGATTCCTGCTGAGCGCCCCGCAGCGTAAGAGCATAATGGAGATTATGCCGATGATCGGTGCCAGGTTTGTTGCTGCCCTCCCAACGCATTCCATTGTATTACATTTATCCGCGTCATGTATGTACGGGGAGTGTTGCGGTTAATGTAAGAAGGGGGGAAACGGGAAGGGTTGAAGGCTTTTTTTTCTGAGCCTGTTCCATCTCTTGTTTGTCTACAGATTCTACAACCACATCGAGTCCCTTCAAATGCGATACGATATCATGGAGAACGAGCTGTCCAGGGTAAGCTGCCTCAATAAAAAATATTTAATATCCCAAAAAAAGATGTATTGCTCTAAGAAACGGTGCTTTGACGACGATTGTAGGAGTCGGAAAACGGTCGCCTGCTGCGCTTGCTGTGCAAACTGAACACGATCGTCGAACGACCAGAGTGAGTAGCACTCGTTGCACTACTCAACGTGTCACGTGTCCAGTACAGCATTCCATTCGCATCCTTTTGTTGCATATGCTTCACTATCATCAGTTGATGATACGCGCATGGAGAAGCGTAATCATAGAGACCCGAATGGAATGGAATTATCTAGTGTCCAGCACAGTCCTCACACAGCGTGTCCGCCTGTCTGATTGAATTCATGGCATTTTGCATGTACATTAGCCTAATTCTTACGCAAAGTGGTCTGCTTCAGTAGCATATGATTATGTTGCGTCTTGGACATCAGGCGGGAAATAGGTGTTAGGAAATAGGAAATAGGTTGAATGCGCTGTGGCACACTTATTAGACACGGGACCTCATATGTGTCTGTGTATTTGATAAATAGGAAAGGAACCGGTGAATGGCAGGCACAACATGGACGCGTCGTGGTCAGAGACGGGGGATCGATTCCTGATCAAGCTCTTCCGAGACTACGTCTTCCATCAGGTATTACCTACGTCATAGATGAGCACGGTTGCAGGTACCGTGCTTGGGTGACTTACTGCAAACGTTTTCCTTGTATTAGTTTGCTCGCTGGCAAAATAATATCTCAGCGAAATTGGCTGATATCTATGTATGGGAGAACCAGTGCAGTTAGTCACCGGCAGACCCTGCCCACGTATGACCTACACCAACTTCTTATCGACTTTACAAATTCACTCTTCATATAGTGGGAAAAGATCCTTCGGAAAGTCATTCCGAATATATGGCGAGAGAGTGTGGAAAGACGAGAGAATTAGACTCATTCCGGAACGAAAGAATCTGACGGATCGGTTTATTCCACTATGCCGTCCACCCACACTAACTTCTTGTCGACTTTGTAAATTCACTCTTTATGTGAATGTGAGATCTTTAGGTAACGGAGAGCGGAAAACCGTGGATGGACATGGCTCATATCGTGCAAGTGCTGAACAAGGTTAGTGGGATTTTCGGTGAAGGTCTTCGCTTATTTTTTGTTAGAGTTCTCATGTCAGTTCAGCGAATCGCTAGTCTTCTTATGCGCAACTCGACGTGCACAATAGTCTGCACATGGATAGAGCATTCCATTCGGTGCTTTTTGCTGTATATGCTTCACTTTGACTCATAATGACGCCATAGTTTTTAATCCTGAAGAGGCCGAACGATGCCATCGCAAAGACCCGAATGGAATGCTGTACAGGATGGAGGTGCAGCGTACAGCAGTATCCCTTTCAGCCTGCAGCGACATACATGGGCTGGTGTTGTCCGAATATTTTTGCCGGCTCCCTTACGTAATTGGAGCAAATCGAAAGCAGCTATCCTATCAGGCGCTTTTCGTTACAATTCTCTGGTCCATCCAAACGTCCGATTGGACAATCGCGCCCATGTATGGCGCAGCAGCGTACAGTATGCCTTCTTTCAGTTGGATGCCGGCGTGCAGGAACGGATCGAATTGGTGTCCCGTGACCAGGACAACGTCATCATCGTCTCGTACGCGGACCTTCGTCGCTGCATCGACTCTGCCTTCCGGGAATTGGCCAACTCGGCCGTCGTTCCCGTGCCCCGCCGTTAGGACCAGAAGAACAGCCCCCCACCCCCCACCCTCTTAGCTCTCACAATCTTCTCTATTATTCACAGCACTAACCACTAGCACAACTAAACCTTAGCGCGTGCCCGGACCACAAAGTAATGCGTAAGTAGAGTGTCGTCTTGGGCAGGCAGACTAACAACCGTAATCGGTAATAACGCAGTAGCGCCCTAGTTAGCAGTAGGTTCGTTGACCCTCTTGCAACTCTTTCCCGTTCTATCCTCATCCTTCTCTCATCGTCCCAGTGCTACTTCTAACACACTCCGAACACTTCGTATGTTGTACCGTTGCCTCAGTATTTCCCCTCCCCGTCCGCTCTAGGTCGTCTCCTAGCGCGGTTTCCTTGAGTACTACTATCTCTACCAATCCCAGCACATTTTCTATCTCTTCCCTCGCACCGCACCACTAACTCTGCCCCCTACTAACTCTTGCAGTGTTCCTTACAAGCAACGGAACCCCCCCCCCCACCCCACCCCAGTTGACCCCGGTCGATTTAACAGGAAACACGTACTTCTCAGCGCTTACAATTAGAACTCCCATTCGAGTGTTTCCCCCTACTTCCCTTCTATTCCTTCCTTCTTGTCTCTACATTTCACACAAACTGATTCTTTAGAGCTCTACCGTAGACTACGAGTTGCCCTCTGCTTCCTTCCTTCTATCCCTTTCCAACCTTTCCTCCCATGTGATAGTCTCCC
>LS903309.1:130271-174531 GCA_900490955.1 Micoletzkya japonica
CCCTCCAAGCATCGATGATCACACGTTGTCTGTCTCATATACTAGACCTACCGTAATCTCGACTACTATACCATACACCTCGATTCCACCGTTTCTTCCCCTGCCTCTCGCCTCTCCCCAATTATCCTTGTTGTTCAGGGAACCAGTGTATATCTATATGCCCTTATCCTCAAGCAAGTAAGCACCACGAAAGTTTTAGCACGTTCTACGGTAAGCGATAGCAGCTTCCAATTTTCTTTGGCAATTGTCGAACGTCGAAGCAGCTCTAGGCCTGGAAACATTTCGACTGCTTTTTTTTTTGTTTTCCACGCCTTCTCCCGCTATTCCCTTCAGTGAAGTTCTTCCTGACTCTCCTAACGCATCATATTATATTTAACAGAATATATTTTGATTCTCGGCATCTGTATCCGTCCATTCCTCTGTTGCCTCAACTCCCTCATTGTTGGTTCTCCTCTCTGAATGCGCTTCTCAACACCGTCGTCAGCTAATTGTCTATTATGGTTCCGCGCACGTTTTCTTTTCCTGTCTCACGTGCAACAACTGCTTGTGCAAGAGTTTATTGTAATGAGTAATAGTTTAGCTTTTTTGTGGATACAATCACAAATCATTCTCATACGAACCATCTTGTTGTACGACCAGTATGTAACCTCGAGTAGCTTTGTATTCCTGTAGTCCCCATCGGTTATGCGTTTTATATTATTTTATATGTTGCTGTACTATTCGCTTGTGCAGTTTGTAGACAACCCTTACATCAAAAAACCACAGTAAAAACGAATAAAAGTTTAAAAATTGCTGCATCGGTTATTATTCGAAGTGGTTGCGACCATTTTGCTATCTGAATCTTGAGCTCCCGTGTAATGTTGGCAAATGAGTCGCGAGTCCGTGAATGGCCGCGAGAATCTCGCGACTCACGACTAGAGTGCGAAAAACGAATATATTTGCATGCTCTTCATCTCTCTTTCTCTTCATTCTTTCTTGCTCTTTTCCTGTTTTGATCGAGTTATCGTATTCGTTTTGCGCACTCTACTCACGACTCACTCGCACGGAGTGATTTTATCTCACGGCTGGTGGACGGGGGTTAAAATTTGTTTACTCGCTTCATCTTGTGTATTGTTGCTAGATTGTGGTTAACGAGTAGGATAATGCGATCACTCTCTGCGAGAGAGCGGAGAAGAACGAAGAGGAAAAGAGATGGAGAGAATGCAAAAACATTGTCCAAGCTCACTCTCCCATCATTCCTCATCCTCCCCTCCTCTTCATTCGTCATCCTCCCCTCCTCTTAGACAGGCGTATTTTATCTCCCGTCCGCCCGCCGTGAGTTAAAATTTGGTTGTCTCGTTCACGTCCACTCGCACCCATTCTTTCCTTTTCTTTCCGGTTTTTCACGACTCATTGACCAACACTACTCCCGTGCATGCTGCATGTTCACTTTTATATTATGGCTATTGGTCAAAAGTAGAGTGGTACTAACGAATGTTGTATCGATAAGATTTTCAGCTTTGAGAATCTTGTGTAAAACTTTGGTTGTATGTAGCACGGCAAGTCAGATAAGGTAGGATTATGCTTTAGCCAAATACTCCATGAAACGTATAAAAAAATTACAAAAATGTTTTTTCCAAAAGTATTCAGTTCCGTATTTACTGTGGTTACCGGCTTGAGTCTAGCACAAGTTTCTTTGAAAATTTCGGTAACTGAGCCATCGGTCATACCGTATGACCACCGTAACGTGAAGCAGTTCCTGTAACCTTGTCAACGGGATGAGTGCAGACCGACCACTCCGGACAGAATCATCGGACAAGAATGATTTAACGATATTCGACGGATAACGAATAGCCGTTATCGACATCCGACGAATTCATTCTCTCATAACGGATATCCGATGAGCGGTCTTAACGGATATCCGTTAACACCGTTCCGTTAGTACCGCTCTAGTCAAAACCCACATTGTAATCTGACTGAGGCACGATTTTTAAAGCTGACGTGTACTTGGCCGGTGTTGCCTCTCCACCCCCTTCCCTCCCTTCCTTCCCCCCTATCTTTTCCTTTCCCAGACCCAATCCTGGTGTCCACGCTGCATGGGTCTATTCTATGACCTTCTTATTCTGTTCAGTACCAGTAGCTACTCCCCACAAGCTTCAATCGGCAAAGATCGGGAGGAAAGAGGAAATGATAGCCTAGCAGCCAGCCAGTGCATAATCGTGTCCCACTAGTTCCCCTCTTCTCCCTTCACTAGTCCTCTCCTCTCCCCCTTGGTCTCTCACTCCCTGAATACCGATGTAGTGTCCAGTGCAGTAGTAGTCAGTCGTTTGTCCCTCTCCCTCCCCTCATATCTCTATTCCTCTCTTTCCTCCCTCTTGTCTCTCAAGTGCGTGAGTCGTACAAGCGTGCTCTCTCGCACCCTCTGTCAGTATGTCTGTCCTCCCCCTTCTCCCCCTTCTCCCCCCTTCCCTCATACTCTCCACTCACTCTCCTCCCCTTCTCTATCTCTCCACCCTCTTATCCGTAACGTGCCTGCCTATTCCCCCGACAGTCCGGCTGTGCATCGTCATCATTTAATTGTCCTTTGCCGCTCTCTTCCATTCATCTTCTCAGTATTTGCCGTATCTTTGTTATGTAAAACGTGCATATACGCTTAATTAAGGGTTGGATCGTCGTAAAGGAGTTGAATAAGAAGACGTATCGGGAGAAGTATGAAGTGGTCACCGTGGACACGCGTCGTCCTAGCGACTAGTGCACTCCTCCTTCTGTCGGGGGGAGGAGCGAGGGCGGAGGAAGAGGCGGACGAGGAAAAGGTACAGGGGACAGGACGTTTAGTATCTATTTGATATATAGGTATCTATTTGAGGAAGTCGTGGAACGCAACTGGAACAGTATCTATTTGTAATATAGGTATCCTTTTGAGGAAGTCATGGAACAATTTTTGGGGATTTTGCATAGAGACGGCGGACACTTGGTGATAATAATTATGTAGTAATTTACCGACGCATTGACTGATGCGGAACAGCGCACCTAAGAGTATCCCGATTTGAGGGGGGAAAAAGACTACGAAGACGGTGTTCAGGAAGCCTTCGTGCCTATCAAGTTCGTCGAGCCTAAGTTGTCGTCGACGGAAGGGGTCTACCTGTGGGAGTACTTCAAGGGACGCGGAGCGATCGGGAAGACGTGGATCAAGAGCAGGGCGAAGAAGGACGGAGTCGACAGCGAGATCAGCAAGTACAACGGTGAGGGCACGATGTTCAAGCAGGTCTTGCGTTTTTGCTACTAATCATACGTGGGCGTGATTGTCCAATCGCACGTTAGGATTACGCAAGGGATCCTGCAAAAAATATTCGGACAACACCAGACCATGTATGCTACTAATTTTGCAGTACATCTACATGTACAAGGCTAGTTATTGAGTAGTTGTCCGATTCGCCTATTACGCACATGCGGCGATTGATTAAGTTAAACCTACTGTTCCTCAAACGAGTAATCGAGGGATAATTCAGGAGAATGGGACATTGCCACCCCCTCGGAGGTGTCCATCGACGGAGACTACTCGCTGGTTGTCAAGACGGACGCCCGTCACCATGCCATCTCGTCCAAACTCTCCCGACCTTTCGTATTCGGTGACAAGCCTCTCGTGCTACAGTGCGTTTGCCAGTTTCCAATACTTTAATATATTGTCGATCCTCGCATTCAACTTTCCGTTCCACACATTCTTCATTGGACTTGAGCTGTTTGGCATAAAGTGCGCAGCCAAATGTGCAAATGTGCACGGTAACCAAAAGATGAGCCCTTGTTGAGGTATGAAGTACGCTACGAGGAAGGGCAGAACTGCGGTGGAGGATACGTCAAGCTGCTGAGTGAGGGAATCGAGAAGAACTTGGAGGAGTTCAATGTACGTATAGCAGTAGTAATATTCTAGGCTAATAGTTAGACGGGGTTTATCTTTTCCCTACCCTCATTTCTAACTTAGCCTCACTCGGGCAGGAGCCCACCTAGGTCACGCACGTCCTTAGATAGATATAGCTTATTTCATAGTAAATAACGTAATTCCTATCCTATATTAGATAATTTGGACGTTTTCTAAATGATGATATTGCAGGACAAGACGCCGTACACGGTAATGTTCGGGCCAGACAAGTGCGCCCCCTCGGGAAAGGTCCATCTCATCTTCCGCTACAAGAATCCCGTTAATGGAGAGATTTCGGTAAATAACCCCGTCTGAATTTCCCCGTTATAATGAACCACATGTCTATCAGCATATTTTTCAAGCGAACATTACCTGTCCCAATCCCCCCTGGCTACCGTATCCTTACCATCTTCATTACTGCTTCCAACCGCACACATTACCGTGTATTTGACAAATATTATTATATAATATAATACTTATAGGAACACGCGGCAAAGCAGCCGGATATCGCCTCGACATACTGGGACGACCACAAATCGCACTTGTACACGCTTGTGGTGCGACCCGATGGGTACTACTCCGTCTCCGTTGACTACAAACAACTGTACGCCGGAAGCATGCTCAAGGTAGAGTCATAGATAGAAGAGTGTCCGAAACGGCGTAATCGACGCACTTCTTCCCTTGAAACGCTTGGAGAATCAGGGCACTCTGTCGTTTCTGGTGATTTTTAGTGTAAATCAAGGCACGTTTATCTGCTTATTTATGAAGGAATGTTTGAAAAGTCAGTTTGAAATTGTCCGGCGTGCTTATTTCATAATATCTACGGGTAGAGTACGACTGAATTGCCCCCCCCTCAAGCCCCTTGCATTGCAGGATCTGCTGCCGCCGATCGAGCCCGCGAAGGAGATCAACGACCCCGAGGACAAGAAGCCCGAGGATTGGGATGACCGGGCTGAGATCGAGGTTCGTCACGCGATCTTGTTGTCACAGTGTTCTCAATGTTAACCGAACTAGCCAAAATACGAGAGTTTGTACCTAAAGCGGGGCCAATTTTTGGCATATCGTTTGCCTAACACTTGCACTGCTGTCAGAACATTGTCTGGTACGCGAAATGCATCTTACAGGACGAAACGGCCATTAAACCCGACGATTGGGATGAGAACGCGCCGAGGGAGATCGTGGACGAGACAGCTGAGAAGCCTTCTGACTGGATCGAAGACGAGGTGAACAAATAGGAAAAGGACCATTTCATCAAATCGGTCATTTCATCAACCCTAGTCTGACTAGGCTAGTCAGCAATCGCACACTGCCAGTGTTGATGGTAACGAGCGATTTGGTGAAATGGATGTTTCCCAAAAAAGTATACGTCTCATTTACTTATTGAATTGACAAAATAAGTATGCTGGCTAATTGTACAGTATGGTGATCATTGCAGCAATCGCTAATCCCCGACCCGCGAGCAGTGAAGCCGGATGACTGGGATACGGATATGGACGGAGAGTGGGAACCGCCCATGATCGAGAACGAGAAGTGCAAGGTATACGGGGGGTCGAGCATACCATGCAAGGTCTTCTTGAGGATTATGATTCATCCACCAAAGGATTGCCATCCAAAGGCTCATTGGCAGTGCATTGTGAAACGTAGCCGTCAAAAAGACCCGAATGGGATTCACTAGTGCATATGTGGGCAAGGGGTCTTCCGGCAGCTTACTGCTGTGACCCTCGCATCCACAGAGATTGCGCTGTTTAGATAGATACTATATTATTCTGCAGTGAGCTAACCACTATTAGAAAAAAAAACTTCTGCAGTAAGCTACCCAACCACGGCACCTGCAGCCGTGTCCATCATGCACTAGTAGTATCCAGTCTAGAGGTTTGAAATCGGTTACTTTTCGACGATATGTTTCGTTGTTTTTGGTGGCCATAAGCATCGAAAGGAACCGATTTTAAACCTCTCATCCAGTCTAACTTCCTATGTCGCTAAGAAGCTATGCTCTGCTCGCTATGGTCGAGGCTGACGAGGGTGCTATAAGGGTGCCATTACAGGGAGTCAGCGGATGCGGCGAGTGGAAGAAGCCTCTGATCAAGAACCCCGAGTACAAGGGCAAATGGCGTCGTCCGAAGATCCCGAATCCGGCTTTCAAGGGAGTCTGGGCCCCCCGTGTCATTCCCAACCCCGCCCACTACGAGCCAACGCCCTTCGGAGGACTCGCTCCCATCACCGCCCTCGGAATCGAACTGTGGACCATGAGCAAGAACATACTCTTCGGTTAGTATCCCCGGGCAGTAGCTATTTATCTTATTCATTCATGGGCAGCCTTCCCGGCAATATTTTGAAACCTACCAATCGAAATATTCTAGGAAATATGAGCCTGCCAAGGTTAGATTCCGAAAAAAATGGGCCTATAGCCCGGGGGGGGGGGGTATAGGCCCATTTTTTATAGGTGGTCGATGTCCACTTATGATCTGGTTCAGACAACCTTCTCATCGCCGATTCGGAAGACATCGGCACAGAAGCAGCTCGACTGACCTTCGACATCCGAAAGGCCGAAGAGTCGCGACTCAAGGCGTCGAAGGGAGAGGGAGGAGGCATTCTCAGTGGACTCATCGAAGCTACTGAGGTACGAAAATTGGGGAAGCAGCCATTTCATCGAATTGGTCATTTCATCAACACTGTACGATGATCAAGGTTGATGAAATGACCCATTTGATGAAGTGGTGGTTTCCCGAAAATTCTTGAACGCTGAAACGCCTCGTAGCGGAAAAGAATGAAGAGAAGGAGATATGGAGAGAATGTAAAATGTATTCGATAGTCGCACTCTAGTCGTGGAGGAATGAATTCGTATTCTCCGTTCAGGACAAGCCGTGGCTGTGGGCGGTGTACGTGCTAGCTGTCATCATTCCCATCATCATCATCGCCATCTTCTGCTTCGGAAGAAAGGTTCACTTACTATTTTGTAAATAAAATATGCTAAAACAGTAGACACGTGTGCGAAGAATCAGCGATGCGAAGACATTATGTTGATATTTATTCATTCATTCTTCTTGACCGTGGTAGGAATACAAGGCAAAAAGCGGTGAAGAATATCTGTGTGTTGGTCGTTTTCATTTCTTTCATTGCTTACAGGGAGACGCGGAGGCTGACGTTGGCTACAGGAAGAAGCACGACATCTCGGGCGAAGATGATGAGCAGGTCAGTTGAGAGGCGAGAAGGCGGTCAGCGTAACCTCCAGGCCCCGAACCTCGTCAACGATGAGGGAGAGGAGGTTGTCGAGGAAGCGGAGAGTGCGGAGGACATCGCGGATAGGCTGACGAACGAATTGGAGAAGAAGGTGGGAACGGCCAGCCGATAGAGCATACGATTCGGGTACTTTTGATGGTTATGCTTCATGATCACGTGATCACGAACCTACTTTTTGTTATCTTCTGTCGAGCGAAGCATAACCATCAAAAGCACCCGAATCGTATCCTCTATCGACGGGGTTTTTGGCCAGGAGGTAGACTATCGTTTACAGCGCTCGTCTTCTCGCAATCGTCGCTCAAGCGGCGACAGGGCATCTGCCTCGCCCGCCAAGGGAAAGGCTGCGAAGAAGAGTGTGAGGGAAGAGATCGAGGTGAGGAGGGGAGCGGGGACGGTGGTGGAGGAAGTGAGTATTATTGAAGGACGGCGACAGTTCGGAGGAAGGAGAGGAGGCCGCGAAGGAGGAGGAGGAGGAGGAGGAGGAGGAGTTTCAGACTGTGCAGAAGGTAGGTGTAAGCGCCCGTCTTATGTTAGATGTTGTCAGCTCTTCCAGGATTCTTTATAGCTGTTGTTAAAGCCTAATTTACTTTCTGCAGAAGGGAGCTGCCAAGAAGGGCCGTCGACCGAAGAAGGCAGAGTAGAAAGAAGCTACATGGCACGACTTACAATTTTTCCCCTTTTCGTCAACCCCCCCCCCTAATCTATTGAAACCATTACAATGATGGGTCTAATTGGGTGAACGTTTGACATCCCCATAATGTTTGTTTCAGCTATCTATATAGCTACAGTAACCGTACCCTTGACCTAAAATAAGCTCATAGATGAAACGAAATCAACTGTGATCTGTTCCTCTGTTTTATCTCTCTTTATGCTCCACTCACTTGTTTCACATGTAATCGCATGCCTTCTTCCCATCATTATTCCCTCTTCGATGCTTTCGTGTCCACGAGAAACCGTCCTAGTCATACCCTTGATTGACGAATTTCCCATCGATATCACCCCCTTCCCCCCTCCCCACCTCTCGATTTGATCGAAGAGTATCTGTCCCCTCTTTCCCGTAATTAACGAGCATGCGTATTCATTTTCGCTTTATCAAGTAGTATGAACGGTCTTTTGCAAGTCTTCCCACATCGTTTTTGTAGCCATTGTCTAACTACTTGCTTTCTGCTTACACTGTGTTGCTTTCTGTTGTTAGTGTCCGTCGTCGATGATGTTAAGTAAATCCAGTAATCATCAATGCCACTTTTCCCACGTACCATTGTACATCAGGCTCCCACGAAGCTCATTGCACCCATTTATGCATACTCAGTCAGCTTCAACATCATCACCGTTCAAATAAAATTAGAAAAAAAAATATTCCTACTCCATAATCAACTCTAAAACAAGAATGATGACCATTCAGTAACAACAACGCAATGCAACGAGAAACGAAGGGAAAGGGAATGAATGAATGAATCAAGCAGCCAACTGCAGCTGTTTGTATACCTGTTTCCGGTACTCCTCCAATCCTCCCTCCAGATTCGTCACCATCCGATCCTTCACCACCCACAACTCCTTGCACACCAATTCGATGAGACGTTCGTCGTGGGAGACGAGCACAACTCCTCCCTGAGGGGGAAGGATGAACGATTGATAGACAACTAGGAAAAGGCTTTGAAAGGCAAAAAAGGAACAGCTGTTATTTTTCTCGTGACGTATAGATAAGGTATACAGAGAAAATTTCTGCTAGCCTGTACTCCCTTTTTTCCTAGAAAACCATAAAAAGGGTACATACAGCAAACTTGTTGAGTGCCTTTCCCAGTGCCTCAACAGTTTCGACGTCCAGATGGTTAGTCGGCTCGTCCATAATCAGGTAGTTCGGGCTGCAAGTTACGCATTTCGTTCAATTTTATCTACGCTGTACGCGTAAAAAGGACTCATCTAATCACTTCCTGCAACTATTCTTCTATGACTAATTTTAGCAGTTCGTAAGTAATGCGATAGGTAGGATTCGTACTTTCCGAGAGCGAGATTGGCAAAGGCCAGGCGCGACTTCTGTCCTCCTGACAACGTGTATACGGCCTGCAATGGGGGAATGAGGAGAGGAAGTAAGAGGATAGATGAAAATGATCAGACCAAGGTTCTTCTAATGGGGGTAATGAAAACAGAAGTAAACGAGTAAATGGAAATAAGCCATGCTTGTCTCTCCAACAAAGAAATACCTGAAGAGCGACATCTCCCGACAGACCGAATCGACCGAGCGCCGCACGGTAGTCTTCCTGTGTCTTGCCTACAACACGACCGTTTATCTGGCCCAGCCCCATACATCGAAAATACACTAAGCGCGGCACAATCAGTTCGCGATAGTCATACGGTAACCAAAACGTTACCGTAACCCATTTTTGCTCAAAATTTGAATATTTTCTTGGTATTTCTGCACCAAAACGTTGCACCATGATCGAAATTTGCTAGTTTCTAAATAGAAAAAAATTACAGTCATTAGCGCCATAAGATACGATTTTTTAAAGATGAAATATACGGTAACAAAAAGGTTACAGTATGCTTAAAGCGTGTGCCGTTTTAGGGTGTAGGGTGAGAACGTACGTGTACAAGGATGGATTACTGTAGGATTGAGCCCTATTGTTGGACAGACCAGTTAGTATCTGCTATCTAACTATCTACGCAAAGGAGAGTTTAGGCTGACCCGGGTGCTTGAGAGCGAGAACTTCAATGGCAGAGGAATCGAGGTCGAGCTGGTCGACGTGATGCTGCGTGAAGTAGCCGATACGAAGACGACGGTTGATGTTCCTGACCAACGAAAACTTCAAGCTTCTTCCTTGTCAAGCAAATAAAAAGCAGTCGTTGACCTACAACCTTTGAGTGAAACTGCAAAACAACAGGGAAGCGCGATTGGCGACCGGACCCTTTGACAGCTTTTTTTCTCTCTCTCTCTGTCTTATGCCATTCTCAATAGTACTCTCATCATACATGGGCTGGGTTACTGACTATTATGTCAGTTATGAGCCTAGCAATGTACGCATCTAAATTTTGATTAGCCTACCAATGAGGCCTTGGGGATAATATGGTGCCTACCGACGTTTCAATTCTGCAGCAAAAAGAAACTCCTGCCACCCGACCGTCGAGTCCGTGCCCATGCATGACTTTCATTTTATATACACTTATCTACACGCGATATATAACCGGTTAACAAGCGTACGATCGTCGTCAAAGAGAGTGATACGATACCTCATTCCGGTGGTGGGGTCGAGCTCTCCCAACAAGAGCTTGAGCAGCGTTGTCTTACCCGCTCCGTTCTCTCCCACCTGACAATGAGAGAATACCCCGTTTAACACGTATTTCAAAGAAACAAACTTCAAAATAAATCTAGTTGCAGATGAATGCGAAGTGATGAGTATTCGGCTGCCGAACCCGTGCCAATTCTTTCGATTGTTTCGATCGTATATTATTGGCATTCCGGCATTCCCCTATTCATCTCATTTCTTTTCTGTCTTTCTCACAATATTATTATTGCTTGACCGCACGCTCCGGCGTAAATGAAATAAAATAAAATAGTCTCATGGACTCACGATACAGATACGTGAGTTCTCGTGTGTTCCGAGGTTCAGCTTGCGGAAGAGGAAGGGAGAATCCGGGTTGTACCTATAATGAGATTACCTACTTTCACCTGCTTCGAACATAAGCATAACTATTGGAGACTCTCAAATCTCCAAAATAAAAATAAAGCAAATCGTTTCCCGAACCTGAAGGCGACCTCGTCCAACTGAAGTACGGGATTGCCGAGACTCTCGCAGTCGGGGAACATGAAGTGAACCTCCGACTCGAACTCTACCGCGTGCAGCATCGGCCTGCAAGGACAACGGATCACGTCACATCCACTATATACTGTAAGGACAAAATAAAGCAAACTTTGAAGAATCGTACAAGGCTGCACATATAAAAGCGCACTCACAGCCTCTCCAACATCTTGATCCTACTCTGAACCATCGCCGCTCGCTTGGCATTGTAGCGGAACTTGTCGATGAACTCCTGTAACCGCATAATCAACATGTCTTACAGCCCCCCCCCTACCGTACCCTCCATAAATCCATCCCCCTACAGTACCTGAGTGTGCGCTCTCAACTGCTGCTGTGCCTCGTACTCCCTCTGTTGCTGACTCAACTTCTCCTTCATCGTCTGAAAGTAGGATATTCAGTCTGTGAAAGCCGTTGCTGCCCTACTTATCCCTACACTACCACAGGTTCCATACATGCGTGGGCAATCTCTCCGGTAATAGAGAAACGTGCCTACCAATTGAGATTTTCTATGAAATACAGCTTATCAAAGGTTCCGCGAAAAAGTTTGGGCACATCACTGACGGTTCGGGTTGGCGCGCACGTATGGTTTCATAACAGTTTCCGTTTCCTCCATAAACAGCCAATACGGTTGGTTACCTTCTCAAAGTTATCGTAGTTTCCCTTGTAGTGGTCCAGTCGTCTCGTATGCAAATGCACGATATCCGTGCAGATTTCATTCAGGAATTTACGGTCGTGCGACACGGTCAAGATCGTGCCTTCCCAGTCCTCAAGAGGAAGAGCATTTACTCACCGCTTTCTCAGCGCTTCTTACAGGAATAGAGAAAAGCATCCTACTAGCTGATTGTGAGTAACTAGTCTAGAGTAACCTGCAAGTGTCCCTCCAACCAGTAGACGGCCCGCATGTCCAACATGTTGGTGGGTTCGTCGAGAAGGAGGAGATCAGGCTTGACGAAAAGGGCACGCGCGAGTGCCACTCTCATACGCCAACCACCAGAGAATTCCCTGGGAGATTAGGAGATGAGAACGGTTTATATGATATTGAAAAGTTCCCTTTCATTTATCCCACAAGCCAGGTGATGACACACCGGAACTAGGTTAATACTGTAAGCTCGAATACCGCGAACATGGGATGCGAGACAACGCAACTAAACGCTTACTTGGTTGGCTTCTTCTGTTCGTCCGGCGTGAATCCGAGACCGTAGAGGATTCCCGCTGCCCGGGCGGGGGCCTGACAATGAGAGCAGTAAGATATTTAATTTGCTCCTCTGATACAAAAATGGCAATTGTGAAAGCAATAATCAAGAAAAAAATGCTGACCTTGTCAAGACCGAGGGACTCCATCTCGATGTACAGCTTGTTCAGCTGATCAGACCACTTGTTTCGCTCGTCGTCCGAGATGTTCGGCCTTCAATTTGACGTTTTCTCTAATTAACAAGCCATTTGCAGTCAATTAAGCAAAGAGGATTGTGCAACTTTTGACAATCATTACGCGTACTTGTTTATCCTCTCCTGCAGCGTCTTCTCCTGTTCGAGCATCTCCACGCGTCGCGAATCCGACGCAAGCACTGAAGGAGAACTTAGCCGTACACTAATTATCTTTCAACGTCAAAAATAAGACAAGTGTAAATTGCGTAATTACCACAAGTTGTCCCAAATCATCGAATTCCCCTAAAATTCGAACCTGCATCCAGTACCCTCGTGTCGTCTCCCTCCACCTCCTGTTCCACACTCAGCATCGTGATCTGCTTCGGAATCTGCAGCTGGCCACTGCAACGATAACGATGATCGCGATAAGCTCAATCTCTCAGTGTCCGTTCCCTTCTTACTTCGCTATTCGATCCTCTCACAAAATGTACACGAGAAAAATGTACAGGAACGACTCATTCTCTTCCTTGAATCAACCTCATCTCTAAGCAAAGGCAAATAAGTGTCTACCAGGATATCATCTTGAGCAGTGTCGTCTTTCCAATACCGTTCCTTCCCACGAGACCGTACCGTCTACCGTATGACATGTTCAGATCCGCGCTTTGCAGCAGCATCCTGCAAAATTCACGCATAATAGCCAGGACCCTCAATATGCCAGCCACACAGTATTCTTGTACCGCTATCAAACGACTCTTTAGCAGCATAATACTTCGAACATTACATGTAATACTCATCAAACCCCTCCACAATCAAATGCTTCTCACTTGGTTCCAAAGGAAATGTCGACGGTCTCCAGCTTGACGTCCTTCACCGCCGCGTTCAGGTTGATGTTTCTATTGGCCGCTTGCGTCGCGGTCGCCGTGACCTCGGGTCGCTTTCGGCGAACCTCAAACATCCACCGATTATGGTTGAGGAAGGTATTCCGTCAGCTGTTTCATTCCTATTTTCGAAGAGAGAGAAAGAGAGCGGAGCGGCATGAAGAGAGTCCAGGCATAGTAGGATGAGTTTATCTTTTTTTCCATTTCTGATACCCAAAGTAGGAGCATGAGATTTAGTAAATTGAATGATGCAATAGCGATGAAATAGCTAACCGTCGGCTCGGATGCCCTGTCAGCCTGCTTCTCAGCCTGGCGATTCTCAGCCTTCACCAGCTTCTTGCGGTCGACTGCCGTCTGCGAAATCATACTCCTTTAGCCTTTAGGAAAGCTAGACATAACCGTCGTGATAGAACGTTTGCGCGAGTTATTATCTAGAATGCTAGTGTATCATTGACTACATCAGAGGAATGCTCAATAACGAAATTATCAATAAACGGATCTCACCGAGGGTGCCTCCCTGGCCTGCACCTTCCAGATACTCTCCATCGCCTTGAAGTTGTGTTGCTGTGCGGCCATGTCAATCGTTTCCTCCAGCTTCCGCGTGGTCGGCGCCTCGTTTCGGGCGAGGGGTACGTTGCTGAAGTTATTATTGGTTAGCAACTATTTACCGTAAATTATGTTGGCATAGCTTTAATTTGCGAAATATCTATAGCGAAACACAGATCTTTGGTAAAGCGAACAAATTATTTCGAGATACTCACTCGCCATGAAGCAGTCGAATGAGTCGTTCGCACACGTCGTGTACCTAAACAAAAGTAGATTTGCAACTAATCTTAGTGCTTACAGTAACTCATTACAAAATCACTAGGTTGTGAAGCTTATTGAACGCGATTTATATTATCATGAGTAAGTCCACCTTGTCATCCTTGAGATCGGGAGTGGACGCCTGGAGGTGGTCCCCTACCGCATCTACCACCTCCTCCACGGTAGTCATGTCCTCCGCATTCTCCTTCAGAATGGCTGAAATACTTTGAATACAAGTCAACCAGGATCAATGATATTGCAGGTTTTCAAGTCTCTGAATTGCTTTGAAACCTCGGGCAAAAGAAAACGAATAAAGCTACGTGTAGCAACTCACAGAACACGTAGTCGCGAATTTCGGAGGGTAGCTTGGGGAATGTGGCTGAGAGATATGTCGGGATAGAGGCGATGTCAGCCATTCTGAAAGAAAACTGCTTTGTACATAATATGAAGAAGCTTATTTTTCATGAATTTTTAATAAATCAGGGGGGAACGAAATAATGTCAAACCTCAGTTATTGACGAAGAACTCGTGTCCCAGCCAGATGATGAAGTGTGCGATGAACAGCACGAGAAGGCTAGCCGGAATGCTGAAACAGAAATTAAAAAGCAATCACGGCAGTAAAAAGATAATCATTCGAAAATGTTCTGAATTCCCTAACGATAAAAATAGCTAGGACAAAGTTAACCTCAGCAGGTAGTAATTCTGATCGGAGATGAATTGAGAAGTCCACTCGTCCAGCAGACCACCTTCTATCATACACCGAACGGAAACCCGTAACAGCTGAATTCGGCCGAAAAAGTAAGCGAAAAGCTACCGTACTTCGACGGTTGTGCAAGAGTATCGCAAACTGAAAAATTACGGCATCCGCTTTTTAGCCAAATTGTGGCAGTTTGCCAGGACTTCCGGTTCTTTGGTATTCAGACCTACCGGTTTTTGCTTATTTATCTTTTGTTCTCTAGTGTTTTCTTTGGTATGTAGTGGTCAGTTATTGCCTCGATAGCTCATTCTCGTGTAGGGTCGATGGCCGAGCGCGGTCGGATACTCATTCCTGGGTTCTACAGTTCCGATGACTCGGATGATGCAGCCGAAGCAGCGGAGCAGGAACAACAGCAGGTAATCGGGTTCGTGGAAGATGACCCCGTCTTCTGGTTAGCCGTTGTGACCTGGGAATTTGTAGGTAGAAGAGGAACCCGACACATCGGCATCCAACGCGTACGAGGGTGATCCCCATGAGGAACTGTCATTTGCCGAGGACGATGAGCAAGGGGATTATAGTGGCGAAGTGGGGGAGGCCGAGGAACAGCAGGTGGAACTATTTTGGTGGTCTTAAACTGCGCACGTTAACGAAGACTAATGTCATCGATTGCATAGCTATTGGTACCGTACTCCCTATAGGGGCTTACTAGGTCAATAATGAGTCAATGTATGCTTTCTTCATATATAACATATATTATGTATATAATAATTATCAGGTTGAGGATGAGGAGTACGTTCCGACCGCGCAAAGCATTGCAGACTACCAGCACCAGCCGAGTTCATCTGCTGCTCAACAGGTACGTGATTTTCGAAATATTATTTAAGAACAATATTATTTGTTTATGCACTTTGAAGCGCTCATGCAGTTCAATTGGGCCTGATTGAGCCTTACAATTCATATCGCTAAACTTTTCGTTACAGTAGTCTTCTCAGTTTTCGCGGAGTATGAATACAGTAATGAGTAATCGTTCCTGCAAGATTTGTCACAGACATGCATAGGACACTTCTCAGACGCTCAAAGAAAATATTTTATTAAGAAAATAAATAGTCTCTGCGTTGTTTTGGTAATGATGCGACGAAAAAAGGACAATGTTCGAATAGCATTTCAGGAAGAGGAAGAGGAGGAGCACTTTTTCGTCGTAGACATCCAAGCTCGTGCGATACGCGTGAGGCCTAAGGGCTTTTCGGAGAAGCGATACGTGGCTCTGGAGAAGATGACGGGTATGAACTTCCTATTGAGAGTGGACAATGGGCTGATTAAGTCTAGCTGAAGCTTGCTTTGCACATGCTAAAGGCGCATTGTTCAAAAATGCAATTAAAAAAAAAACGTGAATATCTGTTAGCTTTTGTTACCGTCTAATGCGAGAGATATAATTTGAATTATCAGCGGAGGACTACTCGTTACTCGGACAGAGAGTGTACGAAAGTGACCGAGACGATGATGACGACGACTATGTCTGTGAGTCTTTTTTTCTTTTCTGAATCACAAATATTTAATTAATTGACTATGCGAGTTTTTTTAGTAATACTTTGATTAAAGGGACGAGTGCATTATCAGTAGGATGGTAACAAGATAATTGTAGACTGCGACATGTGCGTTGCCTACTTCTCTCCTTCATGCCTACAACATCCTTTGTATCGTATCAACGACCGAGTGGTATGCATCATTCTTTTACTTTGTTATTGAACTCTTCTGATAGTTCAAAAAAGTAGAGCAGGCGCGTCAGAATGAGCAAATTTATTTTAATTTTATCTACGCTGTACGCGTAATGGGGTACGTGATTGAGGGAAACGGTGAAATCTGTGATGATGCCATCTGTGAGAAAAAAACGATATCAAGGGTACCTAGGCGGTTCAGGTCTCGTCGTCGTCTGATGATCGGGCCAAACGAACTCTGCCCGGGTTTCTGCACGTGAGAAAGTCGAGCATTCCAAATGCCGGATCGGGCGTCTTCACTTCAGTGGAGATTCCGGTAATATTTATGCAGACGTTGTCCTATTGGGGTTCCATTTAACTAGGACAGGTCGTCCTGGTTGAGGAAAATGTTTCGACAATCGCCTCATTCCTATTTCCGACGAGAGAGCGAAACGGTATGAAGAGAGTGCAGGCAAAGTAGGAATAAGCTTACTCACGGAACGCATACATGGGCTAGTGTTGTCCTCAAATTGCTGCAGGCACGCTCACGTAATTAGAGATAATCAAAAGCCGCAATCCTAGCAAGCCTTTAGTCTATGAGTGCAGGCACCCATCCTAACGTTCGATTGGACAATCGCGCCCATGTGTGTCGGAAAGTTTTCGTCAATAATAATCTTGAGATCGGTTGCGTGTTCGGTCCGTACCAGGGACTTCTGCTGGAAGACGCGCGACAGGCTGATCAGAAGGGGTACTCGTGGGAGGTGAGCTGGCGTGTTGTCGTTCAAGCAATCAATTCTTCTTTCTCGATAAATCGAGACCAGACATGGCAGTTTTTCATTGATTGTCCCCTAATCTCGAAAGGTGCAGTGCTCAGCCATACTTTTTTGCGTTTACAAATATTGTTTTGTTGTAGATACGCTTGCCTGGCCAGAACCTGTACCTGGATGGGAGTGATACGCGATACAGCAATTGGATGCGGTACATTAACTCTTCTCGACGTTAGTCTTTCGGGTTTTTCTAGTAGGTGTGAATTCAAACGAGCTAGGTAATGGTGTTATACTTAAAGCTCGTATGAATGACGCTAAATTTAAAATGAGAGTTCCCACTGAAAAGGTAATGGATGGTTGTAGTTGTAACTCGAGCACGGTAAAAGCATTCTCCTGACTTTTTTCGCGGTAAGACGCGCGACTGGAAAGTAAAGATGCGCACCAAAACTACATTCACTCGCACTTCAACTGCAAGACGCGCGCGACTTTTAAGTATTTGGCGATGCGCATGCTCGTACGTGGGGCGACCTTACCGTCCAGTTATCTGGTAGTAGGCCTGCCAATGCATAAAATTAGGTTAGTTTTCGTCTACCAAAAGGGAAAGCTTAATTTTGTAGAGCCTATCAAGCTAAGTTTCTGATAACTTAGGAGCCTACCACCCAACTGTCGGGTCCGTGCCCATGTATGCGCATGCTCGTTAACTGTACGACGCGGCGCGCGTTCGAAAAAACTGCGAAAAAAAATCAGGAGTTAGCTTCATACTGCGAAAAAAATCAGGAGTTAGCTTCATACAAGAGCTAATAAGAGTGTAAAGATGGCAGATCAGCTATGCTATCTTTTTCGATATACTTCCTCAACCTTCAGACGACAGGGAGCAAAATCTACTTGCTTTTCAATACAACGGAAGCGTCTACTACCGAGTTTACAAACCGATTAATATCGACCAGGAACTACTGGGTACGAGAACTTTCAAATGAAAAAAACATTTTAACCAGTTTTTTTTAAACTCTCGCATATTTCAACCATCAGCACTCACTTAATTTCGAAGCATTACGGAATACACCATAAATGCGTATTTTAGTATGGTACGGCGCAAAATATGGAGAATCCCTTGGAGTCTTCTCAACGAAGGCAACTGGAACAAGTAAACTGAAAGCGCTCCTGCAGAAGGAAACGAAAAATCCTTATATTTATTGATTAGTTATTGTTGACTAAAGTTATTGATTATATTCTCCTCATTAATTATCATTTGATGATACATTTTATGCTTTAGTTTGGATTGTGGTACATTTTTTTTATTTGTCGAGGGATTTGTTGAGTGAGTGGTGTGCACTTTTCTTATACCTGTGCTAGCTGATTCTATAGGTATCGCTTTTCTACCGATGTTCTTTTTCACGTCGGGTTGTTCGGTGTTTCTGTGGCTCTTTCGCTGAAACCTTCTGTGATACTGTTGGCATATTATTAACATAATGGTGGTTGTGCTTTGTTAAAAAGCGTGCATGAAAATTAACATTGTTTACATCTCGAGCCTATAAATATTACAAATAAATTGTACGAAATCCTTAAGGCAACTTGAGATGGTCAGCGGTTGAAAAGTAAAATAGTGAATTTGGGTAATCTTGATATTATTGCATGGACGATCGCGTACCAACCGCAATGTTGTTCTCCTTATCCCTTCTTCTGAATAACATCCGAATCTCATTCCGAATCGAGCTGTTGAAAATGAGCGCTACCGTTGGATGCGTCTATAAC
Source organism: Micoletzkya japonica (assembly GCA_900490955.1). NCBI lineage: Eukaryota > Metazoa > Nematoda > Chromadorea > Rhabditida > Diplogasteridae > Micoletzkya > Micoletzkya japonica. The sequence goes on from LS903309.1 coordinate 149,158, forward strand.
GTATCCTGGTTCAGTTCGGCGAGTAATCTCACATTTTAATCTCCTTTCCCATTCCCCAATCCCACGCAACATGCTTTTCTAAATGGCGTGAGAAGCTACGTTTATTAGTGAAAAAGGTTGTACTATGATCATGTAAGGAATTCCTGGAAAGCTGCGTATACTCTACTCACTCCATTCTGAATGAACCACAAGGAAGTCATGAATGCGTAGAACCATCTCGACGTGCTCTTCCCTTGCAACCATGTCCACGTAGTGAAGGTTATCAGATATATGATCGAGATCACTCCAACCTTGAATAGCGGCGTGAGGAATCTCTCTTTTCTTCTTTTACCTGCACGCTTATTCGGAGCTCGGACTTCGTCATCTTTGTAGTGGCTCTAGCTACCTCAAAGTTAAATACGTTAGAACTACAAAATATAGGTACTACCGTATGTCTTGGATTTCGCAGTGCGGACACCATGGCAGAATAACAGATAATGATTATTACAGCAACAGATAGACACATGATAAAGTCAAGACGCAGAAACCTAGAGAGATATGTCAGATGATGAACAAAGAAGATGTTACCATGTTCCTTTGGGATAAAATCTTGAGCTGTACATCTCAGAGTGCCAGAGAAGATAACAGCAGTCAGTTAGTGTTGGCAACGATATTATTGTTCCCAAGGTAGCGCATAACAAAACGGCGATCCCGGTTCGAATAGTGGAAAATATTAGCTGAACGTCATTGCTTCTACCAATACACTCACCGAAATTTCGCTAGCCCGCTAGTTAATAATTCCCTAGCAAGCGCTACCATCGCGAAAATTCCCTAAGAATTGAGGCTCCCCCTACAGTTTTTAAGGAATTATTCCCTAGCCGGCTAGTGAATTTTCGCGGTGGTAGCGTGTGCTAGTGAAATTTCGCTCTGTGTACGCTTTCCGATTCATAACTTATTTTACCTTATAATGCATAGGAAGAATAGTGCAGAAGAACCTGCAAGAAGATGGGTAAAAAAACGGGGAAGTAGATTATTCTATTGTAATGCTTTATTTCGTGGAAAAATGTACTGCTGACAGTCATACGACACAGCTCTTCGAGAATCGTAAATGTAGTTGCTTTTTGTTAAGAGTGGCGTATGTTTCGTAGTTAACATGTTGCAGCTAGAGAATTCCATTCCGGTCCTTTTGATGTATATGTTTCATACATCATGCATAAGCACGACGTGTCTCGTCACCAAAAGCCGCGAAACATATAGGTCAAAAAGACTCGAATGGAATGCTTTAGTTGGAACCTGTTGAGAGCTGATGTTGCGATCGCAAGCACAAACGTTCTCCATGCGCATTCATAGATGAAAAATGGAACATAATTCATTGAGGATCTAAGTTACTCCGTTTCCTCAATTTCAGCAAATCTGTGATTCACATTGTAACGGGCATATAGGCTTGGCGGAAGATGACTGCTGTGACCAGATGAAGCTGTGAAATGAGAAGCATGGTGAGATCGCATACGCACATCTCAACAACTAACCAGTAGCTGCAAGAAAAGAGGTTGATACCAAGTTATGCTTTGGACATACGGCGGATTACAACGCAATACATGGTTATGGAGAACTGCAAATAATAGAAGAATATTGGCTATTATCCCGTAGATACACAAGGCAGTGAATATGAACACGACTAGACGATCATCCGCCCGTTCAGGAAGGGTTCTTGAAAGCAATAGATAAATAAGGAATCTTGGCAATACTCACAGGAAGGCCTGTATGGTCAACTGGTCCAGGGAGAACTCAAAGGATTCTGTTGAGGAGTCCATAGCGATAGAATGATTCTGCTGGTCGCATGCACAATACTAGCTTTTCGTGTGAATAAATGTTAGAGGAGGCGGGAAGCATGGGAACAATTCTTTTTGTACTCCATGGACTAACAATAAGCTGTTGAATTATGTCTATACTTGACGAATAAAGAAGGCTTAATTCTCGAAAAAGGTTCTAAAATAATCAGATAAAGAAGTAGAATGACAAGTCAAGTGATAGCAACATTGTGAGCTAGTGAAGATTAGAATGCCTAGAGAAAAAAGGTTTCTTATGAACCTTTGATACAACTTGTTAGTATGAATCCTGTACACAATTTATGTTGGAATGAAAACAAATAAATAAAGGTTACGAAGCGGACACTCAATAAACGTAACATCATCTGAGTGTCAGAGATGGAACAGCGCATAATGACCCCACATCGATTCCTCTCTTTGAAGCATTCCGTGTTTCCGCAGCGTTCATTCGTGACGTTTATGCCCTATCGTTCATCAGTGATCGATTAAGTTTCCAGCCCGCATCTCTAGTCTTCTTATTTTCTTGCTTCTTTGTCGCGTAGCCCAAGTGTTTTACGGGTCATCAAGCGGCATTCTAGGCTATTTTGTAGCTTCTGGAGATGTCGTTAACGATGGGCGGCACTGACTATTTAAGGAGGCAGATCTCTATCTTGGCACTATTCTGGATGTCTCGTACGGTCCAGCCACCGGCTGTAGTGACAAGAACAGCCGGTTGGGAAGGGGACTGATGACTGGTCGCGAGATGAAGAGAAGAACGACCAGTCGAACCTCGTAGACTCTTCTTACTCAACGACAACGACGACATCGTCTCTCGTCCCTGTGTAGTCTTGTCTTTGTCTGTGGACACTTTGAGTGTCTCTGTCCCTTGCTTCGCGTCCTTCTCGTCTTATGCTTTCCACGTCGTCAGTTTACTGCTTACAGATCAGACTGGCGCGACTGGAGCTCCGCATACTAAAAGAACTCTTACTACTCGAGATCTGTCAGCTACGACAACGCGACCAGAAGGAACACAATGCGGAAGTATCGTAAGTCCCTTTCAATATTATCAATTCCTTGGTTTTCCTTTTAACACATTTTAGATCAGTCCACTCCCTTATATAATATTAATATTTGCTTACATGTATGGCATTTCCTTTGTTACAGGTAGAGTTCCCTACGTACGATGGTTGTTGGAAGGTCAACGAGAATGCGGTGGCCGGTACGCTGTGTGATTCGCACTACGGAAAACTCAAGGTACGCTTTCTTTCACTACGACGGCATACTAGCTCGCTGCAGGACAAGGCGGTATCGTACGACCGCATGACCGGCGCTGAGTGCTACTGTGACGGAAGCAGCCGAGGAGACGGGTATCAGTGCGGTACGCGGGTTCATCCTCTTCCCTGGATGGACAATTGTCCTTCGTAGTAGAGGGCCTAGATAGAAAAATAAGGGCCGTTAGATATTTCGTTTTGACATAAACAGTCATTTAACATTTTTCTTAATATATTTAAAGGAAGCAAGCAGCCACTAATCAAAAGTTTCAAAATTTTATGAAATCTCGTCTAAGATTTCAAAATACAAGGAAAAACATAGTGGCAATAAATAAAATTAAAGAAAAAGCTTGAAAATCGCATGTTTTATTTTTTCGTTCCGGGCTTCCGTCGTTGAGGAGAATGTCACTTTTGGCTTAATTCCTTTCGCTAAACACAGTAGTGTCGGCGTTGGGCGAAATTTCAATAAATAATTTCTTGAATACTATTAATTTTTATTATTTTTCCTTTTGTTTTTGTGCTATTTTCGACAGGAAATTTCATATAAGCTTCACTTGAAAATCACTTCCATGTCCCCTTAAAGGATCCCACAACCCACTTTTTGGCACTATGTTTGGCGACTGTCACGTGATAGAGCATGGCGCAATGTACAACATTACAACATTTTGAACTTTTCACCAAAGTGCCCCTCTGAGGCGCTATTCGCTGAGAAAGTTGGTATTCTAATTAGAGTTTAGATCGTAGGGGGAGGGGATAATCGAGTCAAAAGGCAGGGTAGGCCTCATTTCCATGCGCGCCTTCATTCATTTCAAGTCGTGATGGGCGAGCGCGGTCAAAGTGCGCATGGAAATGAGGCCTCCCCTGCCCTCCCCTGCCTTTTGACTTGATTATTCCCTCCCCCTACGACCTAAACCCCAATTAGAATACCAACTTTCTCGGCGAAAAGCGCCTCAGGGAGGCACTTTGGTGAAAAGTTCAAAATATAAATGTTGTACATTGCGAGATGCTCTATCACGTGACAGTCGCCAAATATAGTGTCAAAAAGTGGGTTGTGGGATCCTTTAAAGTATATTTAGCTAACGCGTAAGCTTATGGTGAGTTTCTTAATTCATGCAGTTGGCTCGTGCTACGAGATCCCGGAGAAGAAGGTTCCCTCGTGCAAGGCTGGCCTGTACTGCGACATGTTCCCGAACAAGACAGCCTACTGCAACTGTCCACTGGGACAGAAGATGGAAAACGGTCGATGCATCAGTAAGGCAGTCCGGGGAGTTAGTCTCTAAACTCGTTATTAGACCTCGAGGATCCATGCCAATCGTGCCGTCACAACTGCCACTTCGCCTCAAAATGCGTCAACGTTCCGAACGACAACGATGTAAGGATGGAAGATTCTCTCGGAAGCCAAACCAAGTTTAGGATTCGTTATTCTCTTGTACCAAGTGCAGAGAGGAGTACGGATACTCGGGAGACGGAAAGACCTGCAAAAGTAAGTAAGCGCATTTGCTTGAGTAAGCATTGTTTAGACATCAACGAATGCCAAACGGGAGACCACACGTGCGACCCGCGAGCGAAGTGCGTCGACAAGGATCCGCTTCGTGATGATGGAATGAGGTTGCTGCTCATCGGTGGTCGTAGCCACACTCTGCTACAGGTACCAATGCGTGTGTCCGAAGGGATGGACTGGAGGCGGCGACTTCTCGGGAACCCAGTGCAATATGTGCACGGGTATGTCTATAGTGTTGGCTTATCTTCAGTCTGTATCTAGATACGGATGAATGCGATGATCCTGATATCTGTGGCGACTCTGGCAAGTGCGTCAACACGAAGGGATCGTACGTGTGCGTGTGCGACGAAGGATACACGAGGGATGCTGATGGGTATGCAATGAGATGAATCAATCTAGACAGCGGAATCACGTAAAAATCCTGGAGAGTAGAAAATATCACCTGGGTCCCTCCATGAGACAACCAGCCATGGGCTCATTTTTAGTGATCGTCAACCATGTGGGTGTTTGGAGAGTCAGAAGGGTATTCTAGAAAATGCGTCAACATCAACGAGTGTAAGCTGCATCCATCTCCTTGTGCGAAATATGCCCAATGCACGGATACCATCGGAAGCTTCAAGTGTACGTGTGTCAAGGGGCGGAAGATGGTCAACGGAGTGTGCAAACGTAAGATGAAGACAGGAAAGAGAAGACATGCAATGACACCTTCCAGCTGACGAAGGACAGTTCTGTGGAGCCTGTGACAAGACGACAACGGACTGCGTACTCAATAAGAATCTCGATTCTTTCGAGTGCAAGTGCAAGCCTGTACGTGAAGGATTCAATTGTGTTCCACTATTGCTTTTGTCATCATGTTATGCAGTGGTCCTCATTATATCGCGCAATCGAGATATACAGCCGGACAAAACTCAATGGCAGGATAATTGCAGCACTATACACACGTCGACGACAGCAAGTGTACTCCAATGACATACTGCAATAAGGCCGAGATCAAGTAAGTTGAATTCAATTTGAGGTTCATAATTTGTCATATAAGTGATTGCTCTCGTAATGCTGACTGCCTGGACTACCCCGATGGTTCTGGATTCAACTGCACTTGTCGCAAAGGATTCGATGGGGATGGAAAAACGTGCACACGTATGATATTCATTTGCCTTTTAAAGTTGAAATATGAACAATGTATTTTTAGCCACGAGCAAGTGCGATCGCGACCGACCGTGTGTCTTCATCTCGAATACTCAATGCGTCGACGACAAAGCGAGTCCGAAGGAGAAGTACTCGTGTGACTGCCTTCCCGGATACACACGACAACTCGCCGATCAGGGCGACAACACCAAGCCCTGCTTCTGTAAACACTATGCATTGGAACCCTGAGAATCGATGTTTCAGTGGAAACCGGAAACCAAGTGAACAACTGCAGCCTGTGCGATCCGCATACGATGGTCTGCGCGAAGGTGGAAGGAGACAAGGAGGGATTCCTGAGGAAGTGCGAGTGTGCGAATGGATACAAGCAAGGATCGAACGGTGTCTGCCACGGTTAGTGGGAAGCACAACTCTCTTTGAGCAAGCGATGAATGCAAAGACGAGAAAGATGCATGCAAAGGAAGAGGGAGGTGACTATTTTTACAGATTTCAACGAGTGCGCCGCGAGATCGGATAACGACTGCGACCCGAAGTGCTCTGTTTGCATCAATAAGGTAAGTCAAAGGTCTAAAATAGCATCGATATACGCATCACCATCTTTTGATATCATCCTGTGATGAAAACTTTTGGATTTAAGTTACCACGATTTTTGTTCTATGACTAGTAGTTTATTTGAGGTTCCATATGTCGACAACACAACCTTTGTGTGCGAGATTCGAAATGGATGGAAGGGTACAGGAAAGATGGGAAACTGTACAAGTATGCGACACCATTGACTACACTTTCCATCTGTGATTTAGATATCGATGAATGCAAGGAACAGAAGGACGTATGCAAAGGAAAAGGAAGACAATGTCTGGATACTATCGGTTCTTACAAGGTAAAGTAGGTCCGTAAGATGCTATAGATTATTTCCACTACAGTGCTCGTGCTCCGCTGGTTACCGGGAAATACCCGGAGTTGACGATTGCGCTGATCTTGATGAGTGCGCTGCATACAACTTCACGTGTCCCGATCATGCAGAATGCATCAATTCCGTCAGTGTTGAAGATCTACCAGTAAATACAATCAACAAAATATCGCATTCTACAGATTGGAAGCTACAACTGCGCTTGCCTCAGTGGTTTCAAGAATACCGGAGACGATAAAAATGGCAAACCGAAATGCGAGAGTAAGTACACTCGCTTTCACTCAACTATTATTCTTGCTTCAAGATATCGATGAGTGTAAAGAAGGAATCGGTGCAAAGGGAACGCCAGCGTGTAATATGACAACCGAGTTGTGTAGCGACAATCTCGGATCGTATGAATGTCTGTGCAAGCCTGGATATAGAATGACTCCTCTCGGCTGTCAAGGTAATACTCCACTACTCAATTCTTCATTTCTGTTTTCAGAAATCGATGAGTGCCAGGAACGACTGGACGATTGTGATCACAGTACGACTGTGTGCAAGAATACGGATGGTAATTATTATTAATAGTTATTCTCTACGAAGACCATGTTTAGGAAGTTATCTGTGCGAGTGTAAGGCTGGCTACGAGAAAACGTCCAATCGGAACGACACTTGTACAAGTAGGATACCACAACTGCGTTCGATGATTGCAATTTCCTTGCAGACATCAACGAGTGTACTTCTAAGACCAAGCCACACAAATGCAATCCCAACTCGTACTGCACCGATCTGCCCGGAACTTACCGTTGCACTTGTGACGAAGGATTCGAGCCCGAAGCCGACTCGCATCCTATGAGACCGTATTGCAAGAGTGCGTGACTCTCAGTGTTATTCATGATCGCGACTTCCTTGCCAGGAGTCAAAGTATGCGACACGGTCGATCTTCGCGATTGCGGTCGATGCATCGACACGGACACGGCTCCCTTCTACAAGTGCGACTGTCTCCCGGGATACGTGGCATACAACGGAACCATGTGCATCAGTAAGTATTATCGATTGACCCTGACAGAAACCCCCTCCGCAGCTCCATCCTTCTGCGACACGGAGGACAACGAGAACGGCGAGTTCAAATGTCCCGGGAACTCGAATTGCCTCTACAAGGTTAGACTTATGATGTATTATTATTTACATGCTTTTTCTAGACGTGTCTCTGCCCGAAAGGATACGATTGGATTCGCGTACCGGAGCCGCTGACAATCGAGAAGATAAAGAAGCGGCAGGGTTGCAAGCGTAAGGAAGCGCTCATCTCACAGAATGTCTCATTTTGTAGCCATCTCCTTCTGCGAGCAGAACAGATGTCCTCCACTGGCTGAATGCCACGACACCGGACCGAACGTGGGAGAGTGCGTGTGTCCCATGGGATTCGACTTCGACGACGTGCAGGGATGCATAGGTATTCGATTGTCATATAAAGACTTCAGATCTTCTTTCATTCGAGCGATAATCAACCTTTACCAGAAATCAACGAGTGCTATAATACGAGCGTCACTTGCCCACCGCACTCCGTCTGCACGAATCTCCGTGGATCGTACATGTGCGCCTGCAGTGAAGGATTTGTGCAGATTTCAACTGTGGGTGACGTCTAACTGTGATAACTTTTATAGTACCTGGTATCAAATATTTCTTCACAGGAGAAGGACCGCCTCACCAATCCCATTTGCAAGAATGTCGATGAGTGCAAGCTGAACATAAACAATTGTTCGTCGTATGAGAATACAGTGTGCCGAGACGAGGTTCCGTCGTTCTCGTGTCCTTGCAAGGACGGCTACTGGCGTAACCAGACCAAGGGCCCTTGTACAGACAAGAACTGCTCGGTAATGACGAAGTCGCAATATGTGCCAATTATCACTTCAGCCCTCTCCTTGTGTTGACATCAATGAGTGCACCACGGGAACTCCATGTGACGCGAATGCCGAGTGCAAGAATACGATCGGAAGCTACAGCTGCAAGTGCAAGAAGGGCTTCCTGGGTAACGGAAAGAGGTGCACTGGTGAGTACTGAATGAATACGAAGAACATATGACCGCTAAAGATGACGATGAATGCTACTACGGGAACAACGACTGCGACAGCGAAACGCAAGACTGCATAAACCTGGTCGGATCGTACAACTGCACGTGCAAGAAGGGCTACGACCTGGGATTGGAGGGCAAATGCGCGAGTAGGAAACGCTTTCTTCAATATGCTGTAGAAAGGACAAGCCGACTGTTTGAGACGTGAACGAATGCCTGAATCCTGCGCTGAACAAGTGCGACGCGAAGAAGAAGCAGAAGTGTGTGGATACCGACGGAGGCTACTTCTGCGACTGCGAAGAGGGATACATCAAGGCCGACAACGGAACGTGCATTAGTAGGCCATCATGACAATGCTCAGTCAGACAACAACGCGATTAAGACGAAAACGAGTGCGCAACGCGTTCGGTGTGTCCGAGTGGAAGAGGAGACATGTGCAAGGATCTTGAGGGCAGCTATAACTGTACCTGCTACAGTGGATACAGGTCTTGCTCTAGCATTCTTATTGAATTAGAATCACTGTAATTCACGAAAAGCATCACACAAACAGAGCATTTCAGAAAGCCTGACGGTTGTGTAGACGTGAAGAAATGCGCATGCGAAGACATCAAGGAGTGCACGGAGGGTGTCATGCAAAAGGACGGCAGCATCGCTCACGCGTGCGGAAAGAATGCCAAGTGCATCGAGAGAGAGGGAGGATACGACTGCGCGTGCAAGGAAGGCTTCGACGGAGACGCCTTCGTCGAATGCAAAGGTTCGTGGAATATTTGGTGGAATACGATTCTTTATTCAGATATCGATGTGTGCTCTACGAAGAAGTGTAAACCCTCGAGTGAGCACTGCACAGTTGTGGATGGTTGGTTGAGTTGTCGCTGACTTCGCTATTCGTTCTTTGAGGCTCGGCAACATGCGCGTGCTCTGAAGGGTACCTCAAGAAGGGCGACGAGTGCGTGAAGAACCCGTGCAAGACTCCAGGTGGTCCTGGTATACGTTTATTCATCCTTGCCTCCCCCTTTAGGATTCTGCGGACCGAAGGCCTTCTGCGTCGCCAACAGGACCACCGGAGAAGCACACTGTGCCTGCACTCAAGACATGGTTCTGGACAAGACGAAGAAGAACTGTGTCAAGGCCGACCTGTGCAAGTGTGGAGTGAGTACGCATTGTTGACCGTACAGACTTTTTAAACAGACCAAACCGTCTCCATGCCGATCAGAAGTGTGTGAAGACAAGGAGCTCATGAAGTGCAGCAGTGTTGCTGATAAAGCAAAGTGCGTCTGTGACGAAGGATACGAATTCGACGAGAAGGCTAAGAAGTGTCGAGGTAGTTGTTCCGTGCTATACAGTGGAAAGCTACTTCTGCAGATATAAACGAATGCGAGCGAAAAACGCTCGTCACTCTGTGTCCGGTAGATGCCAACTGCACGAATACCATCGGATCCTACACGTGCGACTGCCCCGACGGACAGATTTACAAGAATGAAAAGTGTGAAAGTAGGCGCAATTCGTACTAACGAGGTTAAGCTGCCCATTAAGACGACATCCTGTGTTCGAAGGAGAACTTCTGTCAGTACGATCCCAATGCCTCGTGTCAAAGCGTCGACGAGAAATCGTCCGAATGCTTGTGCAATGCCAACTACACCGGCACTGGAAAGCAGGAGGATGCCCCGTGCAAGTGTGGGCAGTGTTAGTCAAGCTCTTCTCATAAATGGATTCAGTCGTTCCGCAATGCGAGCCGTGCGATGGCAAACACGAAGTGTCCGTGCCTCTCGAGAAGACATGCGACTGCGAGTGCGAAAAGGGCTACAAGCGATCGACTGAAAACGTCAACGACTGCATAAGTTTGTTTTTTTCATCATCCATTTTATGAACTATTTCTGTGATAAGCTCGACTGCTTCAGATATTGACGAGTGCGCCGCCCGAACGTACAATTGCAACGAGACCTACGTCTGCAAGGACACCGAGGGATTGTATGACTGCGTCTGCCCCCAATACTACGAAGCGAAGACTCCCGGCGGAAAGTGAGAGTGTTCCGCGCTACCTTCATCGTTCTGCAATTGTAGATGTGAACGCGTCGACTTGTGCAAGCCGAATCCCTGCAACGAGACAACGGAAATGTGCGATTGGAAGTCTGGAAACTGCAGCTGCAGCACTCCTCAGTGGATTCCTGGACCGGATGGAGTACGATCATTTTCGAGATACTTGCAGAAATCGAGAATAAAATCGCAAATTTCAGGACTGCATCAATCACAATGAATGCCAAGACAACACTTACACCTGCCCACAGCACAGCAAGTATGCCTTATCAAACATGAAATCAATGTAGACAACATCTTCAGATGCAAGGATACTGAGGGAAGCTACGAATGTGTTTGCGAATCAGGTAATCTTTCATTTTCATTTTCCAAATAAATTCTGAACTTTCTAGGATACACGGCCGACAAAGACGGAAAATGCATCGATATCAACGAGTGCCTCAATTCGCCGTGTGTCACCGACATTTCTAGTTGCGAGAACGTTAATGGAGATTACATGTAAGTTAGATGAAGTTTCGTTCCTATCACGGATTTATAATCCGTTAGCTTTTCTCCTTTTCGCTTCTGAATCTACATATTCCCGTCTGACTGTTTCTTACAGATGTCGCTGCTTCACCGATCTCGGATGGCTGCAACTGGGAAATCACGAATGCGTCACGAATACCACCGATCCTCTGGCGTAAACAAAATGCATATCATATGCCTGACAGGAAGGCGGTTTAGGTGTCGATCGTGTAACGAGAAGGCGCATTGTCTAGCCGGTCCAAGTGGCATGTACAACTGCACGTGCAACGACGGCTACGAGGGAGATGGAGTCAAGACCTGCGACAGTACGGATTAGTGGAGTAGTAGCTCTAAGTAACTACTCGCAGATGTTGATGAGTGCAAAATCGGCCTGGATAACTGTCACGTAAACGCAACCTGCCACGATGAATCCCCGTCCTTCCGATGCGAGTGCAATGAGCCGCTTGTTGGCGATGGCCGAAACGTCTGCGACTGTAAGATCCATTTCTGGGTTCCCTTTGATTTCTCGTTGAAACATACTTCATCTCAGTCCCCGACTTCTGCAAGGCCAAGTACAACGACTGCCCTGACGATGCCACATGTATTCCACGAACAGAAATCAGCAAGGAGGGCAAGTGGGTGGACTGCAAGTGTATCAAGGCTGGTCTACGCTTCAACGAGGAGACCCGGCAATGCGAAGGTAGTAGTCTTTCATTGGTACTACCTAAACTGTATATTTGAGATATAAACGAGTGCGACTGCAAGGACTACCCTGGATGTCCCTGTCCACATAACTCGAAGTGCAAGAATACCGAAGGATCTTTCACATGCGAGTGTTCCGAAGGATTCAAGTACAATGCCGCTGCAAACCTTTGCGCTGGTAGGAGAATACTCAAAAGCTTACAATAAGGATAATGCAACCGCAGATGTGGATGAGTGCCAGTCGGGCGGCACTTTCGCCAAGTGTCAGACTGGAAAGGGAATGTGCGTCAACAAGAACGGCACCTGGGATTGCAAGTGTATGACTGGCTATGTGAACTCGAAGAACGACAGCCAGATTTGCGAAAGTATTTGAAATAATATATCGTTTCCATTCTCTCATCCGCCATCACTTTTACATTTGGTTTCGTTATAGAGGAGATCTTCTGCGGAGTGAAGGACGACTGCGATAAGGCGACTTCCACTTGTGAAGATCTCGCTGTTGGATTCCGCTGCGTGTGCAGGGAAGGCATGAAGCTAATCCCGGGATCCAAGAACAAATGCGAGGGTATTGATGGGAAGCGAGTAGATGAAAGGGGAGAAATGTTTTGTTAGACATCAACGAGTGCAAGGACAACACGCACAACTGTTCCCGGGACGGATCTGAACTGTGCACGAACACGCTGGGCAGCTTCGCGTGCAACTGCACCAATGGCTACCTTCGCGATGAGAAGACGAAGAAATGCGTGCCAGAGAACAAGTACGACTAAGTTTACGAGGATTCGTATACGCCAAGCATTTGAAGGTGCTCACCAGAACAAGCAAACGCGAAGCAGTGTCCGGAATACTCGATGTGTATCATGTCGCCGGGCAGAGATGGGAAGAAAGCTCCCACGTGCATCTGCGAGACTGGATACTACTTGGTAAGAATACATTTGTTGTGAAGACACGAATGCTTCCAGGACAACACCGTCAAAACGTGTGTTGTCGTTCCGCCGTGCAAGAACTCGTACGACTGTCCGTCCAATTCGGAATGCAAGGTCGTCCAGGCACAGAACAAGTCTGGAGGTGTGATTGAATACGATCGCAGACGAATAGCTTCTTGCAGAAATCGGTACCTACGACTGCGTTTGTGTGAGCGGCTACGAAAAGAAGGGAGGGCAGTGCGTGCCGATCGAACCGTGCAATACAAAGGGCATCTGTGGAAGCGTGAGCTCCTTCTCTTCATTCGCCAGCTGTTGTGAAGTGTTAGCTTCACGAAATCATACTATTGAAGGGCGTCTGCCAACCCCGCCTCGTGCCTCCCTTCTACGACTGCCTCTGCGTGCCGGGTACGCACCAAGACAACGCGACGAATGCCTGCTCTCCGCTCGAGTGCAAGGACCTCACGTGCTCTCCGCAGGCGGAATGCCTCAAGAGCGAGGTCCGTACATTTCATAACAGGAATGAATGGTGATTCAGTTCGGTGGAGTCTACTGCAAATGCAAGGCTGGCTTCACCGGCCTCGGAACGATCAACTCTCCTTGTCAACCGGTAATGTCGCTTTTTTGTCTTGGTACTAATAATTGCATTAACCAGGTCGACCCTTGCCTTGAGCAACAACCGTGTTCCCGCTACGCTACGTGTTTGTCAAGTCTTGGAGACTACAACTGCACCTGCAATGCCGGCTATCAAGGCAATGGGACTTGGTGTAAAAGTGAGTTTCTTGTCTTGGAGGCCGGCATACGCTCACTGTCCAGATGTCGACGAGTGCAAGGAAGGAAGCGCAAATTGCGACAAGAACGCAGACTGCTACGATACGCAGGGCAGCTTCCGATGTGTATGCAAGGACGGGTACACCGGAAAGGGCACGGCTGGAGAGTGCACAGGTACGACGACCTCCTCTGATGCTATGCAATGCGCTTGCTGCAGACATCAAGGAGTGCAACGATCCTGCGCTCAACCGCTGCGATGTCATATCGACGACCTGCAACGACACGGCACCGGGATACGAATGCGTGTGCAAGACCAACTACGAGAGGACCAACAGCACCTACTCTTGTGAACGTATGAGATGCTCGTGACATAATAGAGGGACATGAAATTTAGCAATCAACCAATGCTTCAAAGACCCGAAGATTTGCGGCATTCACACGTGTCGCAATACCGGACCGGACTATGAGTGCATCTGCAATATGGGCTACGAAAACATTCCCGGCTCCAAGCACAATTGCACGGGTACGCTTGATATTTCTTACAAACCTTGGTGTGATAACCACAAAAAGAGACGCGCAATGTCCAGATACCAACGAATGCAACAAGAAACCGTGCAACGCGAACGCGATTTGTACCAACACCGTGGGAAGCTACCAGTGCGCATGCAAGGAAGGATACGAAGGTATGTGTTTGTGTGGATGCTGATTTCTGTGATCTTCTTGAATACAACTGTGCTGCAGGCGATGGCGTAAAGAACTGCACGAAGATCGATCTGTGCTTGGATAAGACGAAGAACGTGTGCGACCCACAGAAGTCTACGTGCAAAGTATGTGATCAATATACAAATGTATGGAATGGATAAAATTCTGCAGACACTACCCGATAAGCCAGCAGTGATGTGTGAATGCAAAGAAGGCTACGATCAGCTCTCTGGCTCGTACATAACCTGCATCGGTGAGTAAAGTTTTTTTTCGCTTTACCATTGACTAGAACAAAGATTTCTTGATAGTCGTTTTATCAGCCTTTCGCAGATATCGATGAATGTGAAGATGTCAGCTACGACGACAAAACGTCTTCTTGCATCAACAGAGAAGGCGGCTACGACATTGTCTGCCTTGTGGTAGCTTTCCTCCTCTCCTCCTGGATAAGCAGTCTCATAGGGATATCGTGCTGTGACTAGTGGATTGAGCAAGAACGTCACGTGCGTTGATGTAGACGAGTGCGCTGAAGACCCCGCCTTCGCAGAAAACGAGAAACTGGTAAGAGATGGAGATACTCTCTATTATGGTTTCCTCTTCTCCAGATCAAAGCAGGCAAGAACAAGGGAGACTGGAGGGAATGGATGATTCCACCGAAGATGAACAACTCGGGCTTCGCTAAGTGCTACTACAACGTGAGTTGCACCTGTCTTGATGGAAACCGGAGCTTAATCTCAGGCACTCAACAACGTCTCGTACTCTAAGTTCGGAGAGACGAAGAGTCTGGGCTACCTTCCGTGGTGCCGCAACATCGCTCCTAGTCAGCACAACATCTACGAGAAGGTTGACCAATTCTTCGGCTTCGAATGCGACTGTGCGCCGCCTGTCGAGAGGAAGGACCAGAAGATCATCGACGGCATGTACTCTGCCACTTGTCCCGGTACGCGGTTCTGTGGTTCAAGTGTTTGGCTCACTGAGCATTTAAGAATCCAAATGCAAGGATTGCATGACTCAATACAACTACGAATGCGTTGACTTCGTATGCGTCTGTAAGCAGGGATACACGGAGATGCTGGACGGGGGAATCGCAAAGTGTCTACGTGAGTTGCACGAGGCTAGACTTACTGACTTCTCCGACATACGCCGTGGAAGTGTTGAGAAGTTATTGGTAGAAAATTCCGCAGCAAGGGCTGGGGAGCAACATCGGGCCGTTTCTTTTAGAACGTGAATGCGACAACAACATGGAGCTGCCGCCAGTACTCAAGGAGGATCAGTTCAAAAACGGAAACGTCAAATGCGTCAACTACCGATGGGTCGCCAATCCCGGATGGAGAATCGTACGCGACAACTCAACCAACAAGCTCTCCGATGTCATTGGTAGGCAGATTTCGTCTCACTACACCTTAAAATGATCTTGTAGATATCAACGAATGTGCGGAAGTTCCGGGTATCTGCTGCAACGCTGAGGACAAGTGTGTTGGTCCAGATTGCATAAAGGTTGAAGCACCCGCATTCCAATTGGTTCATGTTGTGATTTAGTGCATGAACACGCCGGGCTCCTACCAATGCCGATCGGACACTATCGTATGTACGGAACCCATCAAGGAGACTTGCAAGTGCAAAGGTAGTCTTAGCGATCTTACATGAAGCTGTAGTGGAAAAAGATGATCATTCCGAATACTAGACTGGTGAAAAGTTTTAAAAAATGTGAGAATTAGAAGCGTTAGGAATCAAAGTAGCTGACCGCTGCATTCTAAAAGCTAATCGAGGTCTCCACGCAAAGGATCCGATTACGTAGGGGAACGAATAAACGAAAATTTTATTCCATAATAAGCCATTCAGCCAATCCGTGTCCCACAATCACCTCGTGGTACTACGGATGCAACCACGCGGATGCCTTCGAGGGAGTTGACGATAAGAAGCCTGTCTGCTCCCGCATCTACGACCAGAATGGACCCATGCGATTCGACTCGCTCAAGGTTAGTCGCTTGTTATACTAACAGAAGCCACTATCATCATATGTCTGGGAAGAAAAGCCAGCTTGCTGTTGAAGGCACTGTTCATCTACGCGGCGCAGTCCAAGTGTTCTTGCTGCTTCCTCAAGGACAAGCCCGCTCTGGCCAACATGACACTGAATCCGGCCTTTGACTACTATGGAGACTGCGGTAAGAATCTGGTACAGTAAGAAGAAGGTTTGAAGGTAGTAAAATATCAATAAACGCAATTCAGTGAAAGACCCGGCCAAGCTGAACGCCAAGGACTGCCTCTCGGGCAAGACGTTCCAGGGTCTCATCGGCGACCAGTGCGAGTTCCTCACCGCCTCTGGATCCGAGTCCACGTAAGCCTCTATTATTCTAAAGAACAAACGGACCTACCTAGTGACAAGCACAGTGAGAGTGAAACTTTCTTAGCTTGAATTCTGGGAACTCTTATGGCTGGCCAACTGGGAGGCTTGACAAACTCGGAACTAAGCGTCCCCCTTAAGGGTTGCCATTGGCGAGAAGATCGGACACGACAATGGGCAGATAACGTGTGGTGTTGTCGCGAAGCAGACCTCTCTCTACCTCCTGGATGGACGGGTCCAGCTACTGCAGAACCCCTAATCTGCACGAATAAATCGTATACTACTCATATCTTGCTCTTCAAGACATATCTCTCGACAGACAAGACAAGACAACAAATAATGAAATTCTATCTCTACTTCTGTCACTTAAAAAGTTTCTAAATACCTACATAAGACATAAGTGCATACACATGTTATCGCCGTCACCTTCTGCTTCTCAAAGAGTTGCGGAAACGTTCGTCAAGGCCTCGCTTTGTGCCAGTCTGGAGAGGAGACAAAGCGGTGCCCCCCCCCCCTCATGGTCCCGTCCGTCCCTCTCCTTCCACTCGCTCCTCCCTTCACATTCCTTATGCCTTCTCCTCTCCTTCCTCTTCTCTCAATCGTATTAGTCGACTCCCCTTCCCCTCTTATTTCTGCTAGTGCTTTTATGAAGTCGTCGTCGTTCGAGAGCTAGTTGTGTCTACAAGGGGACTTGGAACAGATCCACTTCTCGGGTAAGTTGTCTGCCTGTCTACTTCTAAGAGCGTCTATATTCGGAAAGCGAACTATTTAAAGCTTCGCCTCTCAGTTTTTAAAATCAAAAGCAGCCGATAAAAACAGCAAATGAAGAGCCTCGAGGAGTAACAATGAAAGCTTTTAGAGTACGGCTGCCTCCATCCAACGTTGATGCATGTCTACGGTAAGTTAGACCAGTTCAATCATCGCTGACGACTATTTTCAGCTATAAAGAAATTCCACCATATCTCGGAGGATACCAAGCGGGTTCTGCAATGCGAAAATGAGGACTCATCTATAATTGGTACGAATTTTTTCTACTTATGGGAAGACCACTCAGAATGGAATCCAGTCAAATACTTGACAGAGTCCTTAGTCGATAATTGAAAACTACTTTCTTCACGTCCGTTTAAGTGCGAATTTTCTTCGCGACGATGACTGTCTTCATCGTAGTTCTACTGGTTCGCCTTTTCCGACAATGTGTACATTCATACTTAGAACGGAAAGATTATGAGATAATGTAAATGCGTTGTCGTCTCGCTAGTATGGAAGTACACTACGTTATTGCGAGTTAGCATGCATTCTCAAATTTTGCTCATTATTGTACAAGTTTACCCGTTTATTCGGTGGCCATCACTTCGGGGGTTCAATAAAATAGAAACAAAATTATAATTTGGAGGCTACCTCGAGGAGATCAAGCAGTTGACGTGGTCGATTCTGTAACGTGCGTTCGCTTTCATAGAAAATAATATGGCCTATAGATCTCACTTCGAAATAAATTTCCTCCATGTGCGGCTGTGCATCGAACTTGTAGTGTCTTGCGGGGTTGTCTTCCGTGGCAGGCTTCCATTCTTCAGAAAGTTCACTGATATCTCCAAAGCCGTTTGGATTTCTTAAAACGCAATTGCACATATTCGTTAACATTTCCTATGATTACCCGTATTTCGCAAAGTTTGTGAAAGCCGTGGTGAAGCTTTCACACAGCTTCGCATCGTCGTCGTTGAAGTTGAAGCCGAAGATTATTCCCTTTCCAAGAAGATAGGGGAGTTCAAGACAGTGACTGGCCTCTGAACACATGTTATGGCTCGTACTACTATCGCAAGTCAGTCTCACCGAGAATCGGTAGATACCATCGAAACGGACCCCAACTTTTAGGATTGAGATGAGAGAATACGTAGTGATATACTGGTACATCTTAACTTTGGAATTGATGATAATTTAGCATCACACCAAACCTGGATAATTATGTACAGTGTCCGTTACGAGTTTCAGTGCATATGAATTCATAGCTAGGTCAGAGTATACCTCAAAATACCTTTTCTTTTACACTCAGCGAAATTTCACCACCATACAGCACCTAGTGAATCATTCACCACACAAATTTCACCAGCCCGCTGGTGAATTGTGCTCCTTTCACCAGCGGGCTGGTGAAATTTTGTGTGGTGAATGATTCACTAGGTGCTGTATGGTGGTGAAATTTCGCTGAGTGTAGCTCAAAATATTCAGACTAACCTCGTTCATAGCCCGGTATATACTCATCGAGTCTTTGGATATAGGTTTGTACTTCTCCATGAAATCGTCCTGAATTAAGTTTTGATGCCATTAGCGGATGTATTAGAAACTAACCACGATCTTCTCCCTTTCCGGCAGGTTCTTCGGAATGGCACGGTGTACAAGCTTCTCGAGGCGTTCCATTGATGGTCTGATTATGATCACTGCAAGTAGCTCAATGCTTTCACTTCATACAGATATTGGGAATAGAAGATAGATTCATACTAAACAGTAATCCCTCCAACTGCGATACTCCCGTCATCAAAGGCTTAGGAGTGGCCCGTTTCCGTAGTTCTTCCAAACTCGTGGGTAGAAAATCGCCGTCTATTACGGGAGTACATTCTGAAGGACTCTCTTTCTGCTCGCTCAAGTTCTTCCATGCAAGTTCAGCTTATTCAATTTGTTTTCGACAACTTCCTTTGCGAGCTTGTCACAGATTATGCTACAGGAGTACTTCTAGTTTCACAGTATTCTAAATGTTAAGCGAACGAGCCAAAATGCTTAGGATACGGCGTTTTCCGTGTGAGAGTTCCTACCGAAATCAGGGTTATTTTTCGGCATCTCGTTCGCTTAACATTTTGACTGTTGTCAGAACACTGTGGTTTGTGTTGAAGCAGATGTGCTCCTACCGAGATCGGACTCCTTCTCCTTCTCCGGATAGAACATGTGCACTCCGAAGCGATGGGCGGGCAGTGCTCGGAGTTCCTCCATCATCTAAATGCTTCCATAGAATATACATAAAAATATATATAATTATAGCTCATCGATATGATTTATTATATTGCTCATCGATACACATCATCGATCTCTTCTTACATTCGCTGCCTTCCACTCGATCCCGAGCGAGGTGGCCTTCCTCTTGCTGTGGCTGACCATGGCGGGCGACAGGGCCCACCGGGCCTCTGCGAACCCAGCCATCGGAATCATCTTGTGGAACAGATCTACGGGGACGTTCTGGGAGATTAGCGTGCATTCTTACTGGTCGAATGCGGACTGAGATGTAGAAAGTCCGTACTGGCACCGCCTGCACTCTGACCGAGGACCGTAACGTTGTTCTGCAATTGAGAGTCACGCTCTCTGGCTTTGTAGAGCTGCAATAGATCATTCCACACTTTAACCTTAACGCACCTCATTTCCTCCAAACGCACGGATGTTATCTTGTATCCACTGCAGAGCCGCAGTTTGGTCCCACAGCCCAAAATTGCCGGGACACTCCTCATCACCTTAACGTGGAGCAGTATACCAATACTACAGTTATGGATACCTGTCGTGAAGAATCCCAGATAGCCTAGTCGGTACTGTATGGTAACGAAGACTATGTCCTTTGTGCACTGCAATTAGATAATAAGCTTATGGGCGAAAGCTACCAACCAGAGTTTCGCAGATGTTCTTATCGCCATAAGAAGTAGCTGTGTCCATGGAGAAGCCACCTCCGTGGATGAAAACCATCACAGCAAATCCTGAGTTGTTATGTTGAAGTAGGTGCTTGTTCCCGAAAAGCAATTCAAATTCCGAAATCCGAAAATTCACTAATAAAACATTTGGAAAGAAAAGAACACACCTTCTGGTGGCGCCTTCCACGATGGAGCGAAAACGTTCAAGTACAGACAATCTTCGCTTTGGTGGCCTTTCTGAATGAGTTGCGTCCCGGGACATTTCTTAGACTTTACCTTATACGTATCCAGCCATGAAATGAGATCTCTCTGTATCGCTCGGTTGGGAAATTTCTTCGTCTCCAATACACCATCCCACACATCTGGTGGTTGTGGTTTCTGTTGTTTACATTGATGTGGTAGCAAGTTAATCGTTTACCTTGAAGCGCAACTCTCCAACAGGTGGCTTTGCGTAGGGAATCCCCTGAATTACTATTTATTTAAATTCTTACACCCCATATTAACTGCACGACCCCTTATAAGAGTGAAGAAAGTAAGCAAAATGAATTACCTGATATGCATCAACATATTTGTCTCCATGCCGAAACCGTCGTCCCTCGATCTTTCCGTATTTTGTCTCCACTACGGGAGAAGGTGGATGGGAATGGTATGAGCCCATCCTAAGGACAGAGTGTTGCCAATGAAAAAAAAGTAATAACTAGCGCATTATATTCCGGTATTTTTGACGGATATGCTTCACCCATCAGAAGATAGCTAGCGAACGGCTCACTATTAATTGATCGTGAAGCATAATCATACAAATACCCGAATGGAATGCTCTAGTAATAACCAGCGCACAACATCAATGCACAATTCCATGTGACGGAGAAGACGATAAATAACTCGTGGTTGATAAGAAAGAGAAGAATTAAAGTGGAATAGCATACCATGATCGTTACCGCTAATAGCATGCAGCACTATATTGCTCGGATAAAAACAAGTACACTTGTTTTGGGAAGCATCTTTTGTAAAAGTGTAGAATCGCTCGATTGCATGAACAAAGGGAGGAAATCAACATGTAGATTATATTGAAAACTCTCTGGGCAAACTAAGAGTGGAGGGAAACGAGATGAGAAAGGGCAAGGAACGAGATAGGCTATGAATGAGGGAGAGACGAGACGGTGAGACAGTAAGAGATGGAGATAGTGACCCGTACCTTGTAAGAGAGAAGAACTTCGATTCACTCACGCGCGTAGCCTTCACCGTCATAATAAGCACAACATTCCTATTATTAGTTAGTTGCTTTCCTTATCGACGTATTGAACACTTTGTGTGCAGGGTTGTAGGCTACAAGGTACGGTAAATGGAAAGAAGACGAAATAAAGTGGACACAATGTTCTAAATGTTAAGCGAACGAGCCAAAATGCTTAGAATAATTGTCTTCCGTGCGTAAGTTCCTACCGAAATCAGGGTTAACTTACGACATCTCGTTCGCTTAACATTTACACTGCTGTCAGAACGTTGTGTGGAACTAGCGCTCAACTTGAGCGCATATTCATAGGAGCAAGAGTGACAGGTAATATAATAGTCAATGGAATGGAATGGAGGACGGCGAAGGACGAAGGGAAGAGGGTAGATAAGCGCTGTTTGAGAAGAGGGGGAGGGAAAGATACAACCGATGTGAGCGTGGGAAGAGCAGGGCTGTTTACGGGAGAACAGTATAGCTATGAATCATGTGACAATAGCTTTATTATAGAAGGAAATGATTTCAAACCCATTCTAACCACCAAATATTATAATATCAATCAATCGGTGCCTTTCCTTAGAAGCGATAAAATCCTGGCCGGTCGACCCTGAAAGTATCGTAACGATATTTCACAGAGAAAAAGCACCTCGAAAAATGCAGGCTTCATGCACGGAGAGGTGCTGAATACGAGATTATTCTCACGGTGATCGCGAGAAACTGACTTCCAGTGAACAGGAAGGTCAGAAGATGCATTGATTCCGTTTGGATCCCTGAATTGCGAATTTTCTAAATTTAGCCGAGTTGTCATACCCAAATTTGGCGAAATTGGCAACGGCAGTGGTGAACATCTCGTTCATTGCCTTGTCTTTTCTTGTAAACGGAAACGAAAAGAGGATGCCTTTTCCGAAAAGATATGCAAGTTCGGTGCAGTGAGTTGCTTCTGAACACATTTTCTTCGTTTCCAAATATGACTCAGGTATCACCTTTGATTGGCATGAAAAGCCCTAGCCAGCCATAGCTTCTTCGATTACAGTGTTCGAACTCATAGAGATATACTGGTGTGTCTACAAATTCAAGCATTTCCATCTTTCTGTAGGTAACTCACTAGGATGCATATCAACCGTATCCTGTGCTAATTTCAATGTACTCGACGTCAGCATGATGTCAGAAAGCAACTGAATATTCATTGCCTTATTTCTGAGTCAATCGTCAACCTTGCTATACGCTCTATATCGTTGCATCGCTGTAGATTTCCCGCTGAGATCTATGTAACTCGAAATAATTTCGTCCTGCAATTCTCGTCATTCCTGAACTGACCAAATGCTTACCAGCTGTTTCATGGCACTTGCAGAATTACTAGAATTTAGCCTACGAACAACATTTTTGAACTTCTTTACTCCGACTCGCGTCGCGATCACTGAAGCTTTCATTATTTCGGAAAATATTAATACCAACTGAATAGCAGTGCTTCTGATGTACAAACTCCGGTCATCATGGGTTTGGGCTTGGTCTTCCCTCTCATCTCATCAATAGTTCCTACGAGAAAGTCACCGTCAATTACGGGTGAACATTCTAAAATTGGCAATAATTTTTTCACAAACTCCTCACCTACCTAAATCATCCCGTTCACTCTCCGACCGAACCATTTGAACGGCAAATCTCTCTGCGGGAAGCTTGCGATACTTTTCCATTAGCTGAAATGATGAGGCCATTGAACGAAACCATAAAACGATAACGACCATCGGATCATGAGGATCACAGCGAAGCTTGCGAGCGAGCAGCTCCGAATGACTTTTCATATCGCTAAAGGTCCACGAGGAACAGGCGTTGCCGGCCATCGGAATGACTTTGTGGAAGAGGCCTGCAATACATCAAATTCTGATTTTCATACGAGTGAATATAAGAAGTATTATATTTAGGATGAAACCCACCATTGGAATGTTCGCTTAACTGTAGCAGATCCACACTCACACCTCCAGCGCTTTGACCGGCAAGGGTAACATTATCCTAAATTCCTCTCACTATCAAAAATCTAGATCAATTAATGTGCTTACTTTATTCCCGCCGAAAGCGCCAATGTTCTCCTGTACCCACTTGAGCGCCTCGGTCTGATCCCACAATCCGATATTTGCATCACATCGATCATCTCCTTCAAAAGAGTTGTGCTTGAGTGTGCCTTTGTTGCAAGGGTACCTGTATACAAAAAACCCAGATAGCCAAGTCTGTACTGAATTGTTACGACTACGAGGTTCTTGGTGCATAAAGATCTGCAGATTCCAATGTCGCCATACCTCAACTGAAAATCATGGAATCAAGAGTTTCATAAACATACTTCTTCGAAGAATCCATGATGAAGGCTCCTCCATGCATGAATACCAGGACGGCGAATCCTTAAATCATATTTATGTATATTTGAGTTTGCAATATCATTGAGTGGATCTACAGCTTTTTAGGGAAACTTGTGCACACCTTGAGGAGGAGGTTGCCAGCACGGCGTAAATACATTGAGGTAGAGACAATCTTCCGATGACCGGCCATACTGAACCAAACTTGTTATCTCCTTTGAGAAGAAAGTCAGAGATTGTGATGTCGTGAGGCTTTGTTTGTATGCCATTCAATGGAAGGATAAAGGGAAATTCGCTTCAAAACGACGTACCCGCAAGGTGTCGAAGAGCAGGACGTTCTTCTGAGTGCACCTTTTTGGCCACTTCTTCGTCTCACGGATACCCTCCCATGGATCGGGTGGCACCGGTTTCTTTAAGAAAAGGTCTACGATAAATACCCAAACTGCCTACCTTGAATCTCAGCTCCTTAAGAGGCGGCTTGGCGAAAGGAATGCCCTGCAACAGACATAACTAGGTCGATACCACTCTTTTGTCTCGATTCTGGTTTATATGATCTCCTGATAGAACTACGGCTTCTCACATTCGATGAACGCACCAACTTTCACTGTGTAAGCAAAAGTGAACGCATCGCGATCTCCTTTCACTTTTGGTGTGCTCTTGAGGGCACAAGTTAGAGTAGCATCACCTTCTCATGATTTACATCAAAATGACAAAGTTGAACAACATACGTGGAAGGCGTCGACTTGCTTATCGCCCTCACACGATATTCGCCTGCCGCAAACCTTCCCATACGCCGTTTCCACAACTCGCGAATCGGGATATGACTTCCCCATGCTAAGATTAAAGTTATCATCACTGATTTGCCAACATAGCACATATTATTGGAGGAAAGGGAACGTTGAGAAATCTTTGCAGCGCACTCCGCTAAATACAGTGAAACTCTCTTGGCAAAATGCCAGCTTAGGCTAAGAGCCGGCTCCGGCTAGAGTTTTACAGTGGTTAGCGGAAAGAAATGTGCAGCTCTCTCAACGTTCGTTTTCCTCCAATAATATTGCAAGAGATAAAGGAGATCCACGGGTAGGAATGCTCTACGTAAGCACGAGCGATTGAGAACCGAAAGAGGCGGATCGGAAGAGGAGAAAAAGGAGTGTGACATATCGTGCGGGATTGAGGTCGACACATGAAGAGAACAACGAGGGAACAACGAACTCGTGGTAGTCAGAGCATTTGATACTTTTGGACACATGTTCCAACTAATGAAGAACTTGAACGCGAGAGCGAGAGCTCAATCTATCGTACAAGTAGATCTGTGGCGGATTACATCCAACCACGACTATAATCCACCAATTAGACTGCAAAAACCACTACAACACCAAAGAAGAGCACAAAAAATGATGCAAGATCATTCCACCAGCCAGACTACTGTATTGTCAGTTCGCGATTCAGTTGGGTGTTGTACCGTACTCGAGGTGTACCGGTTCAAACGCCCGCTGCGCGTCAGCCGCG
>LS903309.1:182211-236045 GCA_900490955.1 Micoletzkya japonica
AAACTTTCAAATCAGCATAAACTTAGTTATTTAATCAATCTTAACTTTATAATCGGCTCCAGTAGGTAAAATTGGACGACGAATCGAATGGTACTCATTAGAACTCTCAAATCCGTCATTTTACCCCTACATGCCAAAACATGCAGCATAATGCGGCATTATGCAGCATCTGTTCCGAAATGATCTACTTGTACGATACTAGAATGAGTTCAACTTCAAAGAGACGTTCATTCTGAAGACACTGGCTCGGCAAAGAGTGTCACAAGAGTGAACTGGGAAGTTAGAGAACTCCCACTGCCATCATCAACAACAACATCCCGGTGTGTCTAGATTAGAGAACGCACAAGGTTTGGATGCACTCTTACACCGGAATGTGGCACTCAGCAATAACGGATGGTGTTCAAGTTCAAGTTTTACGCTCCCTATCAAGATCAGCAGGGCGGCGACCAGGGGGGTCACTGGACCTGAAGTTCTTTCTGAGTCTCTTGCATTCTGCCTTGTCGTGTGCCTTCCTCAAGAATTTGGATCCGACCGCCTTCACCAAGTCACCTCTCCATCCAGATGGTACTGAAATCTCGGAAGTCTCCCGTCACTTTGATTCTTCCAAATTACGGTTTTCAAGTACACTGTACACACGTTCGTTATCCGTTGTGCACTTGTGAACCCGTGTGATCTCCTATCGATTTCCTTTTCCTGCTCAGAGTTCGTCACACGTGGATATTGAAGAGTCCGAAGGAAGGGCAGAGAGGTGGATCGGCGAGAGGGAAGGAGTGAGGGTGGAGGTAGAGAAGGGATAGAGGGAGGGGCGAGGGCGAGGGAGGGAGGGAGGCGGAGCGGGCCATCTCCAGAGGATCCGCAGTGTGTAAAGCGGAGAATCGCCCGTCCTCAAAGTGTCGCACTACTTCCACTCGTAATTCTCTCCACTCTACAGCTCTCGTCCCCTGTCCCCGCTACCATCCATGTACAGTATCCGACCACTCTCCCCATAACTCCTCACAACAAGCTCTCCTATAACCTACCGTATAATCGCTACTAGTTACCGCCAACTCCCACACCCCCTCCACCCTCGTGTACTGTTTGTCTTAGTCATCTGTCTCTCTCCGTCCCTCCCCTCCGTGCGTACTCTCTTCCATCCCTCCATCTCTACCTCCTCTTCCCTCTCGTCCCCTCATCCATCTGACATCTTCCTCCCTCCATGATATCTCTCGTTATTCATTACTCGTTGCGAAACTCTTCGCCGTTGTCGCCCGATTGCGATAACAAAGGTTGTCGGTGGTGGCTGTGCCCTGTTGCCTCTCCCTCCGCCCCTTGAGATACCCTGTCATCTCTGCAGGATGGAGGACGACCGCGAGGCGCGTGAGCGAGTGCGAGCGTTGATGGAGACGCGACCGGGAGACCGGCCACCCGACTTCGTCAACCCCCTCGAGAAGATCGAACAGCTTCTCACGTGTCCCATCTGCCTCGATCGATACAAGCAAGTTATCTTCGATAGATATTGTAAAGTCCTAGTCAATCCTAAACTTGTAGACCTTTTGATTGTTAGATCCGACGGAACATCTTGTTGATTCGGTCACGATTCTTTCCTGCGTTTACTTACCATCTGCCAGTAGTAGATCCGCTCGATTTGTTGATCAAGGCAATTCATTTGCAGATGTCCGAAGCTCCTTCCCTGTCAACACACATTCTGCCTTCCCTGCTTGGAAGGATGTGCAGAATCTGCGGGCCGGTTGTTAAAGGTGCCCTGATTAAGCAAAGAACTTTACAAACTAGATAACTACTTTCAAGGTTAGCAAAATTAGGCCTGCACTGGTTTCTCCACATATTTGTTTCTTTAAAAAACAATTACACCGTGAGATAAGAGAAAGACTTTTAGTGTCCCGAATGCCGAGCAGAGCACAACATTCCCTACGAAGGGGTCAAGGCGTTCCAGACGAACTATACGCTTACGGGATTCCTCGACATTCATCTGCAGGCATGTGGCTTATCTGGTTGATCTTATCTTTGATCTTTAACTAGCCTTTCATTGCGACATATTTTATGGAGGTTATAGTTCGCTCATTACAGGCTAGCAGCGATGCCACAGGCGAGATCGAAGACTACATCCACAGGTTCGTGTTCCTTTCGCTCTTCTATCGCATTTCTTATTTATTAGCATGTCTTTTACCGAAAGCGGTCCTTAGCTTACTCTTCACTTGAAAATTTAATTGACAGCTGAGAAGTTGAGGGCAATGGGCTCGTTTAGATTCTTGCGTAAGCGTTGATTGTAACCACGTACGATAGAGCAGCATTTAGATCTAGCTTTCAATTGCGATACTGATCCCTCTGCGAAAGATCTCTAGTCGCAGCTAAGTAGACTGAGTCGTTCGTCCGCGTATGCTCTTACTGTAACATGTTTTTATCGGGATGTGCATGTGTGAGCGAGTCTTGGCGAACCATCTGAACGTCGTTCGACGGGAAGTGGAGGGAGAAGAAGGGGAATTGTCTCGAGTGTAAAGTAGCTCTTTCGAAAGTGAGGAATAGTCAGATGAGTCAGCTGAGGAGGGGAAGGGTATAACTCGTGGGTAGGAAATCGAATGGGAGACGGGACAGGAGGGATGGAGAGGGGAGAGGGAAGGGTGGAGGTAGAGAGTAATCAGTCGAGGAGAATGGACGACGGATAGACTAGAGCCGAGTGTACAGAGAGTACTTGAGACCTTTGAACGAGGGGAGAGGAGAGGATGCGATGTGTTATAGATACAATCTGGAACGGTGTAAGATCTGCGATGAGAAGGCCGAATGCGAGAACTGCGCACATTGCGACCGGTGAGTGATCTACGGAATACGTGACTTGGCTATTCTGATGAAAAACCTACGAACAGACCATAAGCTAATTACTATCGGTTCATCGAGTAACATGACCCTTGAAGGAGTGAATAGTGAGTTCTATTAGTAAGCAGAAGACATAGTATAGTCTAAAAGTCTAAAAAATTGGAACGTATAAATCGTGATTCTGAAGCTACGGAGTTTAGCGATTTTTTCGCGCTTTGAAACGATGCCATTTCATTCCAAGACAAGATATCAGGTAAATGGATAGATTTTTGAGATCAGAAATCCCTAAAGTCTCACATAGTATACACTAGAGGTTGTTTTTATAACCTTGAAAGGCACCGGAATCGGCGTTACAATCGGAACAATCAAATCTTCCCTTTTTCTTTACTATATGTGAGATGACAGAGGGATGCTCTTTCAGGCGGTCGTGTAAAGAGTGTCGCAATGCACACATGGACATGTTGAAGAGAGACCTGGGAAGACTCTTGAACCAGGTAATTGTCTATCTTTATCCTACATTAAGAGATGACTAAATTTGGCAACGCAGAATGGGATGATTTCCTTTATTAGCATTAAATATCCAATTTCATGATGAAATCCCGATATTTCAGGTGAAACGATTATCCAATCGAATAATCGAAGCATCGGATGGCGTAGCGAAAGGCATGGAACTCATGCTGCTCAACTGCGAGACGACGAAGACTGAAGTAAAGGAGTACTTCCATCGGTCAGTGCTTTTCCTCCTATAGCTTCCTTCAACCCCAGACTTGATATTTATGACTTCGCACCTGTCACGGAAGTATCACAGACGACGCTCAGCCGACCTAACGAGCTAACAGATACTGTTGTTTTCGCGAATCCCGTTCCGTATGTAGCTGAGCGAGCGCGTTTCCCGGTTCGCGAGAGGTTGGAAAAGCGAGAGAAGAGCGACGAAGGGGGAATAGAGACAGGCGGCGACTGTTTGCTGCCGTACTTCAGCACTCAATACAGAGGGGGGGAGATACACCCCCGATACTTGGACATATGGTTCACGGGGATGGAAAAAAGCAGCAAAAGGGAACGGAAGGGCCGTTCAGGTATACGAGGGAGCTGAAGAAGCGAGAGGAACATCTACTGTTCGAGATAGATCAATTCAACAACAACGAGCACAGGTAGGGCTACTTTGACCGTATTTCGTCATACCTCTTATTCATACCTGCATTCCTCATAAGAGTGAAATAATACGCTCTGTATAAGATCTTTTAGACTGATGTCCAATCTGCGGGATGTCCTCGAGCTGGAGAGCAGCAATATGAGCGAGGCGGTGTCCCGTCTCGACGCGGCTCTCAAGGTTCGTCCCCCGACCTCCTCCCCCCTCCAACCTACGTGTGTGTAGCCTAGCCCGTAGTAATTAGCCGTCTGTCCCAACTACTCCTCATTGTCCGTGAGAGAAGAAGGTGAGTCGTCGATTCTTCTGCTCTCTATCCCATCTCCTCCTCCTCCTATCCCCTCCTTTGTGCCGCGGCGCATCACGCGCTCTAAGAGAATATCGGAAGTATCTCAAGCCGTAATGTCAAGTGGCGGCAGATAGATGTTCGCGTGTAACGCAATACCCTCCTCGACGATTTCATGCACAGTGTAACGCTCTCTGACCCAAGAAGCTAGCATAGAATAGCTCCCCCTTCCCCCCTCTCCCTCTCTCCGTCGCTCCTCTAGCATCCAAGCGGGCGCTGTAAACCCCCGCACTTTTTGCCAACAACACCGCCGGTGTAAGAGGGTGCATTGTTCGCTCAGGGGAACCTATCGCAACTCATCTGACGCTATAGCATATCTCACTCATCCTGCGTAACCGGCAACAAGTAATCACACCAACATTCTCATTTAAGGGAGAGGTAACGATCGAAGATGCGGACTTGGTCAAGTACAAGAACACCTTCTCAGAGGGACTGGAATACCTACGGAACTTCCAGGTGAACATAAACTCTACATTAGAGAATCCTGAAAGCGAGCTTTATCTTCAGTCACGCTTCTCGCAGAACACAAACAGTCCTTAAACGAAAGACCCCTGAAGCATTGAAATGGTTGCTTTCAGCCCGACGCCGACGAGCTGTTCTGCAAGAAGCTGCGCTTCGCCCCGGGCGACGACGCGTCGAAGCTGCCGCAGGCCATCACCTCCTTCGGCGAGTTGACCGTGCTCGTCCCGCAGTTCGCCGGTCGCTACCTTCCCCTCGAGAACTCGTACCTCCCTCGTCCCTTTCGCGTCGGCCTCGAGTCGGACATGTACCGGCGACCGAAGGAGGACGACGTGCGACCTTCTCGCTTCGGGCGTGTCGAGGACGACACTTCGCTGCGGTATCGACGGAGACAGGCGCTGGAGGACGAGGCGTGGAACCGGCTGAATGCTACGCCGACACCCGCGCAGAGTCCGTGGTCCCGATCTCCCGTTCCCGAGGTGCAAGCCGACAGCGGGCCGCCCACGAAGATGCCGCCGACGATGGCAGCTTCTGTCCCTCCGCCCTCGGCCAAGCCACCCACCCCCGCGACCACGAAGCCCCTCGCTCCCATCTCCGTCTCCACGACAGCGGCGGCCAACCGCAAGACGACCTCCTCGTCGAAGCCGCCACTTCCCCGGCAACGCAGTAGCACGGACGACACGAGCCTGAACGAGAAGGTCGAGACGATACGACGAGCCCACGAGCGGACTCGTGCTTCCGCCGTGCCCGTTCCTCCCGCCTCCGAGTCGTCCGCAGCTAATACGACGGCCGAGAGTTCGGAGGCGGAGAGCGCCGACGAGCCGACGCCCTCCCCCGTCACCTCGTCCGCCCGCTCCCGCATCCGCATCATCTGCCGCGCCTCGTCCGTCTCCCGTGCCGACGAGGCCTCCCTCCTCTCCGCTCCCTCCCACAACACCACCGCCGACTCCCCGCCCTCCTCTCCCATCCCCGTTCAACACTACCCAGGTGAGGAGCTGTTCGAGTCGTCGCTGTCCCGTGGTGTCCTTGCCCCCTCCTTCCCCTCCGACGACTCCTCTCCCCCCACCACTCCCGCGTGGCTTGCTCGGCGGCGCGCGCGCTTCGCCCGTTCCAAGACCAACCCCGACCTGGCCGCGGCCTTTGGCATCGCGAGCGCGTCCCCGAGAGTGCAGCAGCTGCTGCAGCAGCGGAGACAGAGTCGTTTAGATAGCTCGACCTCCACCCGGGCTGGGCCCACTCCCTCCATGTACGAGGACACGGATGTGGCCAACGAGGCCGAGAGGACGCGACGGAGGAGACCCAGTCTGTCGAGGGAGGCCAGTGAGTACAGGAAGATCCCGACGAAGGTCTTCGGCAAGAAGGGCAACAAGGACGACGAGTTGAACTGGCCACGGGGACTGGCCGCGCTGCCTGGGGGACTCGTGGCCGTGGCCGACTCCTCCAACCACCGCATCGTACTCATCAACTCGGGCGATGGGAAGGTGACGAAGACGGTGGGTGGGTACGGGACGGGCAAGGGCCAGCTGGACTCGTGCGCGGGAGTGGCCTGTGGACGGGGACGGCAGTTGGTGGTGACGGATCGATACAACCATCGGGTGGTCATCTTCGACTCGGAAGGAGAGGTCGTCACGAGTTGGGGCGGACACGGCCCGAACAACGGACGGTTCAACAACCCCTGGGGAGTGGCGGTGGACGACGGAGGGACCATCTACGTGGTCGATAAGGTGATTACACTCATAGCTATTGACCAAAACTAAGTATTCACCGAGCATGACTAGGCAAAGTACCTACATACATAACAGCAAGACGAACATTGAAGAGCTAATTCAACAAATTTTTCCCGAAACACGCACCGTTGGCTGCCTTGACGAATCCTGTGTTGCTCTTCCTTGACAGCATCGCTTCGCTAACCAACCCCGCCTCGTTCAGGACAACCACCGCGTGCAGATGTTCGACAAGCAGGGCAACTTCCAGGGGAAGTTCGGATCGATGGGACACGCCGAGGGACAGTTCAACACGCCCCTCTTCGTCGCCATTAGCAGGCTCAACCACGAAGTGAGCAGCAGCAAACTTGTAGGATTTGCTGATAGAGATAGAAACAAAACAGAAGATGTATCAAAATACCTTGAAATGAAATCAGTTGTATCGTTGAGGTGCTCGTGACGGATTCGGTGAACAACCGCGTGTGCGTCTTCGACATGCACGGTGTCTTCAAGCACTCCTTCGGAGAGGAGGGATTCCAGGCAGGACAGTTTAAGCTGCCCCGAGGCATCGCCGTCGATCAGAAGGTGGGTGACTATGGTCATACAATCTTGTGATGAACTCTAAGTTTACAATAGTTTTTTTGTTAGTTGAGCTGAGCGGGATACAGCTGATTGATAGCCAAGTGAATTTTGCATTGAAGGGCAACGTCATCGTGGCGGACTCGGGCAACAACCGTGTGCAAGTGTTCACGGCTCACGGCGACTTCATCGCCACCTTCGGATCGTGGGGATCGAGTACCGGGCAGCTGAAGGGAGTTGAGGTGAGGGGCAGATGCCTTCGCTTCTTCCTTATGTGATTGTGAGGGATGCATGTAAAATGTTAGATTTCAAGTCGTGTAGTATGTACATATGTGTCACTTCAGCAAAATAAACCCCTTCAGGACGTGGCCGTATTGAGTGACGGTTCCATCGTCGTATCCGACCGAGACAACCACCGACTGCAGATCTTCACCTAATAGTATACCCTCCCCCCCCTTCTTTGCATTGTGCATATGCACCGTCTAAGGTATAATCCTACTTTCCGCAGCCATGTAAAGTGATAACAGAAGGTACTTCAGTCCAGAAGTACACACACGGTGATCCCCTCTGCCATTCGGTGCAATCTATCCTTCCCTCATTCTTACTCTGTCCTTATCTGTGTGCTCAGCTTCCCGATATCAGAAACGAGGTCACCACCAGCCTTATTATACTCTCCCCGATATAGCATAAAACGTGTGATCTTTATTCTCTTATATTTGTCTCCTTTCCTGTTTTCGTGCACTTCTTTTGCTATTTGCTCTAATGAATCTCTCCACTGACGTGATTACGAGATAAAGTATTTCCAATGTGTATGCTGTGAAGGAATACCTACTTTCCGTATATCTTAGAAATAAGTGAAGATGCAGACAGTATGCCGTTCAACATATGTTTCAGATCTGTACTGGAAGAGAAAATAGACAACATACTGAAAGCCTTATAGGGAGGATGTCGTGGTTGTTTGTGAAATAAAAAAGGCCAACTTAGGCTATACAAAATGTTAAATAATAAGATTTAACGATATTACAAAATTACCATAAAAAATACGAAAGACTACTGTACACGTATCACACTGTGATGAAAAAGTTTACCGCTAAAAACTTTGAACGGTGCTCCCACCGCGCTCCAACAAATCTCGTTTGAGCTACCGTAATTTCTTGGCATATAGCCAAGTTGAGTTGGCGACGAACGCGTTTCACACTCGTTTTCGACGTTTTCCGATTTTTGAACGTAATATTCACCATATTCATTTCAGAAACCAGCCGAACATGGTGTTGATTGCCGCTTCAATATTCTCCAAGTCCGGGAAAGGTACGTCTAACGCGCATCCTTGAAATCTTCTTCATTTCTCAGTCTTATTATCCTGCAATTTATTGTTTGTAAGCTGGTTTATGATGCATTTCCAGCTCTCGTCTCTCGACAGTTTGTGGAGATGACGCGGGCTCGTGTCGAGGGTTTGCTCGATGCGTTTCCCAAGCTCGTCGGGACAGGCAAGGACGGTGAGTGCTTATTATGCTTGTCATTATTCGTTTCTTTACGTCTCTTTACAATCAGGGGAAACATACTGTATTTGATTATATTTTTCGGGGTGAGACCCCTCCCGCCCGCAAACCGTCGTTTACTATGAAATGACCCATCCCGCACGGCAAAATTGCCCCCGCCGCTGTTCTAAATTCTCGATCTACATGCCCACCCTACCGCCGCTAGAGAATTACCCCTACCGCAAAATAACTTTCAAATACGAGTATTTATCCCGTGGTCTCAATTCTACCTGTATAAGTATGTAACCGTTCTATAAACATATATATGCATGGAGTACTCTCTAATATATTATTTGGCTAATATGATGAAGTCTTTGCAGTGAACCGGCAGCACACGTTCGTAGAGACAGACTCGGTCCGCTACGTCTTCCATCCCCTCGACAACGTCTACATGGTTCTCATCACGACCAAAGCCTCGAATATCCTCGAAGACCTGGAGACGCTTCGTCTCTTCACGAGAGTGGTGCGTTTTTCGGCATCTGTTCTAGGCTGACATAAAAGGAGCTTCATTTTGTCACCAAATTGTTGTTCAAGTAATATTCTTACTTTGGAATAGTCAAGGAACATCTAGTACGCAAATAGCTGTGCTCTTTTCAGATTCCGGAGTACTGCCGTTCTAATGACGAGAAGGAGATCCTCAACAAGGCGTTTGAGCTCATCTTTGCCTTCGACGAAATCGTTTCGCTCGGATATCGGTGCGTTTCATTTTTCTCACTTTACCAGTATTATTGGCACATGCATTTCATTAATTAACTGATTGGTGGGTTTTAATTGTAATAATTGCAGAGAGTCGGTAAACCTCGCCCAAATCCGTACGTTCACCGACATGGATTCGCACGAGGAACGCGTCTTCCTGCAGATCAAGAGTGTTCGTTTCCTTCCCTTCCCCCCTTGTTATATCTACATTGGCGAAGGCTTATACATCCTTTATGCAACGCCTTCGATAGCCGGCGTGCAATTTACTAACGTTCTATTTGCAGGCGCAGGAAAAGGCGGCCAAGGAGACGATGGACGCGCGTGCGAAGGAGCTGAAGAGGCAGCAGAAGGAGGCGCTGTCCAAGGGACTCAAACCGAACAGTACGTCATTACCCTTCGCTTGCTGCTTTTAACTAGACGCTTTTTAGAATATCCGATTATTAATAACATTCTGTTTCTGGTACAACAAACGAATACTCTGTAATAAATAACTTCGTCTCACCATCAATCTCTGCCTCATTCAGTGAACAGTTTCTCCTCGTCGACGGGCATCTCCTCCTCCTCGACTCCCCTCACGGCAGTCTCCACTCCCGCAGCCACGCAGTCCTCCGTCGCCCCCTCGAGGGTGGCCGGCGGCGGGAAGGTATTTATTTCATTTATTATTTTTCCTGCTTTACGATATTATCATTTTAATTCATTTTACTATAATTATTTTATTTTGGAAATAGAGGTGATCTCAGTAGTCGTGGTTCAGGCACTCAAGCTGGGCGCGAAGGCCGGCAAGGACGACGACTCGTTCATTCGACAGTTGCGACAGGAGGGACAGGTAACCTTGTTTTATTTTGTTTGCTTTTCTTTTTTATCCTCAATACGGCGTAAAACGTTCATCTAGTTGTTTTTTTACACTGCACCTGACTTGTGATTGGGAATGGTTAGATGACGAAAGCGATAAAGATATCATTACTATGCCTGCAGGCGGTAGCTCCACTGGAACGGGGATCGGGAGGGGCCGCGGTCAGGGCGGCACAGGAGAGCACCCAGGTACGGGTATTATTTAAACTATTTATTCATTTAACCTTTTAGATGTAATTGTTCTTCTATTATTGCAAGATACGGTTTTAACCGGTTTTAGTTTTAAAAAAGCAGGAGTTTTGAAGATGCTGAAGCGGGAGCCGGTGCACGTTCGCATCGAGGAACGGCTGTCGGCGGAGGTGCCGAGGGACGGAGGGCTCAAGACTGCAGAGGTGGGGTGGATTGCGAACTGGAAGAGCTCGTTTATATGCACGCCTTGTTATCATGCCTAGTTCTAGACATACGTGAGCAACCTTCCCCGCAATATTTTGAAAAATGGGGCTACCAGTGTACGAAATCAAGCCTACCAATTGGAATATTGTAGAAAACATAGGCCTACCGAAGTAAAATTCCCAAGAAATTTGGGCCTACCACCCATACTTCGGGTCGGTGCCCACGTATGGTTCTAGATTGAGTAAAATGAATAGCATGCATTCTCCGCCCTATTTTCTTGTTAGTAGAGTAGCAGTGCGTAAGAAATGAATAAATACCCTTGCAGATCCTCGGTTCGGTCTCCGTCTCCGTGGCCACGGAAGAGTTCAACACGGCCGCCTTCCAGATGCACAACAACGCCGACGCGGCTGAGGGCATTGCGGTGCAGATACAGGTAGGCTATGGCGGTCAACGACCTTCATTTGCTTTATTTATTGCAATTATAAAACGATTTCGTTGCTTCGTAAGTAGTTGATCCAAAAGCATCGTTTATGAAGCTAAGCCGAAAGATTGTGCTCCTAGAGTACGTACCAGTTGTCCAATCCCCCCCCCCCTTCAGGTGCACCCGAACATCGACAAGTCGGAGTGGAACTCGTCCTCGCTGCTTCGTCTCAAATCGGCCGGCAAGCCCTTCCCCGTGAAGAGTGACGTGGGCGTGCTCAAGTGGAGGGCTACGGTACAGGACGAGGAGGCTCTGCCCATTGTCTGTCAGTACGCTTGCCTTATTGCGCTTCTATTGATTGCTCTTCTTCTAGGCTGGATATGTTTGATGATTTGATGTAAATTGCTACCATACATGGGCGCGGTTGTCCGATCGGACGTTAGGGTGGGTGCCTGCACCAGGGAGTCCTGGTGTAAAATGCTTGTCAGGATGGCTGCCTTCGCTTTTCCCTAATTACGTAAGGGTGTCTGCAGAAATGTTAGGGCAGCGCTCGCCCATGTATGTTACTTAAATTTTCATTTGAATATAGAATAGCGAGGGCGGTCAAATGGCTAAAGTTCGAGGGAAGCAACCAACCGTCCCATTGCAGTGAACGTATGGCCTCAAGAGGCACCCGATGGATGCCAGGTGAATATTGAGTACACACTGCAGAAGACGGACATGGCCCTCAACGACGTCATCATTACCGTACCCCTACCGTTAGTCGTCCTTCTTGACTTACTACTGAGCTTAGTAGTTCTCCATTGGGGTCTGGTATTACTCTTCTATACGTGTATAGTGAGGAGTAAATGGTGAGTATGTCGCGATCAATCGATTTCAGTACGGCCACCACTCCCGTTGTTGCGGAATGCGAGGGAACGTACGAGTACCAGAAAGCCCGAAATCAGGTATTTATCCCAGTTTTTTGGTCTTTTCCTTTTGAAATCACGCTTTATGAGTTTGGACGACCATTTCATGTTGATGAGAGAAAGATAACCATTAAAAAGGCCTGGAATGGATTCTCTGCTCATTCTTTGCATTTCATTTGTTTCCCCGTAACTATCGGTCTTCAGCTGGTCTGGACCGTGCCAGTCATCGATTCGTCCAATCCCTCGGGAACCCTGGAATTCGTGACTCCCAACGGCGCCGCCGACCACTTCTTCCCGGTCAAGTTGGGATTCAGTTCGGACAAGTTGCTGGTCGATATTGGAGTGAGTGGCTTTTGAGATTGGTAAATACATAAAATGGCAGAATTTCGCATAAAAAGATAACTAGTATGGAATTTGTCTGGAACCTTTCTGAAGTCTTAGTCAGAAAATGAGTACGGCCACGGTATTTCCCCTTTTTAACCCAGTGCTGTCTGAAATACGTGTTTGACTAGCTAGCATTTAACATCCCTTTTCTGCAGTTGGATGACGTGGTGAAGATGGACGGCAGTGACTCGATCGCCTACTCCTCCTCTACCATATTTAACGTCGAGAAATACGAGATTGTCTAATGCTTCCCGCCTTTTCTAGACCCTTTGCCTTACTGTGATACATTAGTCGACTTCTTTTTCCCCTGTAGACGCGAGCATAAGCTAAGTTATATTATTATAATTATAATTGAAATGAATTACATAGAGTTTCGTATGTGTATAGTATTACTTCTTGTTGAGAGGAGGAAAGTGAGAGAAAAGACAAGAAACATATTCGGACTCGTTTAATCTATTGGGCTTTGCACACGAGCTGGTGACAAGTGATACGATTGGAATGATTGTATGTTTGAGAATAAATATTGACTACTCGAATGGGGAATGAGAGGAAAGCAATCGTTAGATGAGACGAGTTAGTACATGTACAGAGAGAGAGAGTTGTATGCCTTTGGACTCCAAGTTTGGAGAGGTTGATCGGAGGAGCAATTGTCACCTTGATTGCTTGATAAGGCATACGATTCGCGTTTTTTGATGGGTATGTTTCACATATACCTATATAGATGAGGGGTACACACATTTGATGTGAAGCTTGAAACATAACTGCCTCCACAACGCGAATCGTATGCCCTATTGCTTGACAGGTCCTCGTTCGTAGTATTCGATGATGTCTCCTAATCTGCGCCTCCTTATCTCTGCCCTTCCCTCCCATTCTCATGCCTTCCTCCTCCCTGCGAGTGGCGCGATCGTCCGATTTGTTTAAAGGGTCAGACACTCTTCTTTCATCATCTTTTCACCCCTCCCCCTCCCCTCCCCCTCGTTCCCTTCCTATATTCCCTGTACCCTCCCCTCCTTTCCTATCTCATCCCCATCTATCGACCCGACCACTTACCTCCCCTCCAACCTAGTTACAGTCACTGCAATCTTTGCTCAGTTACCGCTCTCCCTCTTCCCCTTCCAATCTTATCTGTCTCTGTCTTTGCAGTCACTCCTTTATCACCTTGACTACCTCTTTGGTGCAGTTTCATCAGTTTCCAGAGCGATAGAATGCTCATAGCTTCATTCGCAATTTCATTTTCATTTTTTCTCGCTCGACACGCTCTCATGTCTATAATAAATGCTGCCCAACCATGCTATCCTTGTCGATTGGCTCACAAATCTCATTAGCATTACCGCTCCTTAGCATTATCGTTACTATTATCGTAGAAGACTGAAAATGACTTGTTTGCCTTTCAGAATGGTGTGCCAGTGCACGCTCAACCTCTTCGGCTACTCAGCCTTAGCCTTTGTCACCTACCGTATCCTCATGGTCTTCTACCGTATCCTCTTCCCGTACTTCCTCGGAACTCCGGTTGACCTGCACAAGAAGGCCGGAGCCAAGTGGGCGGGTGAGTGGGGGGGGGGGGAATGGGTCATACATGGGCAGCTTTACTGTAAGTAATTTCACAATGTGGCCAACCAATGTGTCATCTGGTGATTTGATCAGCCTATCAATGAGATTTATGGTATTATGTGGCGCCTACCAAGTTAAGTTTTTGAACAAATGAGGCGCCTACCTCCCGACTGTCGGGTCCATGCCCATGTATGGAATGAGTATTTTGGTTATTGATCAGCTCATGCTGCACTTCAAGATATAATACATATATGGGCTCGTCTTTTCCGAACATTTTTACAAGCGTCCTTACATAATTAGAGGAAATCAAAAGCAGTAATCCTAACAGGGCTTTTGCACTATGACTCAAGAGTCCAGGCACCCATGCTAACGTCCGATTGGACGACCGCGCCAATGTATGATATAATAGCTATTTACTTGTCTACGAGAGATCTATACAACTCAATCCCGAAACCCGTTACTGGTACATCGTAATAAAATTAAAATTAAGTAAATCGATAAGAAAACAGGGATATTGAAATATGTGGAAATTGCGAATCGTGCCTGTTTCAGTCGTAACCGGAGCGACGGACGGCATCGGAAAGGCGTACGCTAAACAGTTGGCCAAGAAGGTTGGTTGAAGTGGTTCGTTTTGTTGTTTCACTATCATTGGTCTAGCTTATGTCACGCTGGTCTGATATTGGAAAAGAAACGCAGGAACTACGCTTTTCGAAAGTTGTGCGGTCTGATCTGTGGTTGTGCGAAACTTTTCAGTGCGCTCTCTGTTGCGAGTGTTGACTTTGCAAGAGTTTTGCTGCGCCTGTAGTTTGTAAACATTCTCTCGACTGAAAAGTGTGCCATTCTTGATCAGTCGAGAGATCTTTAGATAATAGCACGGAAATGGAACAGAATGCTTCGGTCTTATAGCTTTTCCGCTTTTAATGATATTTTTAAAATTAAATATTATGATTTTTTTGAAATTATACATATATCGGAGGATAAATTTAATCTTCAGGGATTCAACGTGCTGCTCGTCTCTCGAACACAGTCCAAGTTGGATGACACGAAGAAGGAGATTCTAGAGGAAGCGAAGAATGTATACATTTATGTTGAAGTTATGTTTATAGGATTACTATTGCTAGCTGTATTTCATCAGAATATTTCATTCAATAAGTAATTCTGAAATAGCGAAGATTAGTTATTTCTTCTGCAGATAGAAGTGCGAACCTTCGCCTTTGATTTCTCGAAGACGCAATTGGAGGATTACCAGCCGTTGCTGGATGAACTCAAGAAGACGGAGGTGAGAATGAACGGTGGGAAGAAGCTGTCGTACGATTAGTCTTTGAGACGAACTACGCGCTTTGAAATTCGTATTTTAAATTTGATACGTTTAAGGTGGGCGTGCTCGTGAACAATGTTGGACAGAGCTTCGAGTATCCCGAGGTATGTTGTTGTCCTGAATCCAAGTAAGGACCTTCTAGTGCAGCGATTAGTAGGACAGGTTATGATGGGAATAGCTTAATAGAACGTATTCCCAAACGCAAATAGCACTTTCATACCTATTTTTACTAATATTTCTAAATAAGTGTCTATATATTAATCGTAATTGAAGATCATGCATCGTATGGAGGGCGCCCCGAAGACACTGGCAGAGATGACGTCGATCAACACGCTTCCCGTTGTGCTCGTAAGCTGTTTCGTGTCAGGTTGACCACCTCTATCAGGACACTAACATTTGGCGGGATTCCACAGGAGTCCCACCAAATGTCCCATCAAAGCCTTCGTATCGCGTTCGTATGACCTTCGTGGTTGGATGGACTTTCCTTTGCATCTCACGCAAACAGCTTAGAATACCACTGAACATGGCTCGAGTAGGACGGAAAACCAAGCCTTCTAATTAAACGCATGGACCGAGAGAGTGAAGAGACGCAGACCGCAAATGCGTGAATCCGCAGTATGACAAGGGTCGCTCCTTCAGCTCTCGTCTACCGTAGTCGAGCAGATGACGGAGAGGAGAGCGGGGATCATCGTGAACATTGCCTCCTTCGCTGGATACTACGAGTTGGCCGAGTGGAGTGTCTACTCGGCTTCCAAGGTTAGAGGGCAAACGACGCGGAGTTAGAGGGGGGGGGGCATGTGATGCGCGTCCTTTTGACGATTACGCTTCACCATTAATCGAATAACAAGACGCTGTCTCATTATCAACTAATCCTGAAACATAATCATCAAAAAGACCGACGAATCACACGCTCTAGTTAGATGACACCGAGTCGTGTGTCCAAATACGCTTCACCAAGCCTTCATCTTGAGGGATGTCATTTTGCAACTCTAGTTTACAGTTTTACAGTTTTACACCGTTTATCTGGGCTAGGAGTGGAGGGGCAGGGGAAACATACTGTATTTGATTATATTTTTCGGGGTGAGACCCCTCCCGCCCGCAAACCGTCGTTTACTATGAAATGACCCATCCCGCACCGCAAAATTGCCCCCGCCGCTGTTCTAAATTCTCGATCTACATGCCCACCCTACCGCCGCTAGAGAATTACCCCTACCGCAAAATAACTTTCAAATACGAGTATTTATCCCGTGTGGAGGGGTTCCAAAGGAGGGAGTCTTGATAGATAGGAGAGGTCGGGGACTTCAAATCTTCGTCAAATACTCAACCCGCGGTGTCCATGATCTTGAGTGTCCTGGTTTGGCGCTAGTTCCC
Source organism: Micoletzkya japonica (assembly GCA_900490955.1). NCBI lineage: Eukaryota > Metazoa > Nematoda > Chromadorea > Rhabditida > Diplogasteridae > Micoletzkya > Micoletzkya japonica. The sequence continues at coordinate 198,686 of LS903309.1, forward strand.
CCGTGCGCCATGTCTTCAGGGGGAACGATCCATCTACTTGTCCGAGATTGAAAGGGGTGCGCTTGATCGAGAGAGAATGAAGAGAGCCGACCACCCGCGACGAGGACAGAGAGGAAGAAAGGCGGATACAAAAAATATGAGAGAAAAGGAAAACTAAGGGGAAATACTTTGAGAGAAAAGTAATGCAACGCGAAGCATATGTACGTCATTATAGCAGCTCACAATTTTCTAAATGTTAAGCGAAAGAGCCAAGATGTTCAGGCCAAAATATTTTCAGTGCGTTCCTATATAGATCTGATGTGAGATATTTTTCGGCATCTTGTTTGCTTAACTTTGACACTGCTGTCAGAACATTGTGAGCTGTCCACGTGGACTGTGGCGTCCGGTTTGGTCATGGATACAATAGTCGCGGCGTCGAATTTCAAAGTGCCTCGATTCTTTCGTTAAAAAAGGAATAAACTTGATTCTCTGCTCATTCACAGCTTAAGGTGCTGTTCTTTTTGTGGTATTTTATCTGTGAAGAGATAGGCTACATGGTAAAAGGGGGCAGCAGTATGCAGAGCATTTACAGCGTTTCGTGCTTCATCTCTCATCGATCCTCGACCAGGAATACGGCCCGAGGGGCATTACCGTACAGGCGATCGCCCCGATGCTCGTGGCAACCAAGATGTCCAAGGTACGCACTATTAATCGACCTTTTCAGCTTTTTACCTTGTTGGTGATTGGTGAAAATTAGCGAGCCACCAACAAGCTATGTTTCGCTTATTTTCCAGGGCTTTTTCAGAGTCCTTACAAATTTTCTGATGAATTCGGCAATACCTGACAATGCGCTTTTGATATATTTCCCGGAAAGGAGAGTCATAGCTGCTGAATGGAATACGGTATCCTCGCAGGTGCGCCGTGAGTCGTTCTTCGCTCCGTTCGCCGATCGATTCGTCAAGTCGGCCTTGAGAACCATCGGTCTGATCGGCGACACGTCTGGGTACTTCTCGCACCAGATTCAGGTTGGCCTTTTCGGGAGGTTATACATTTTTTGGTTAGTGAAAGTACGAAAACGCCGTTATTCTAGACAAATGTATGGTAGAAAGTGTTCTGTTGATGACGTAGTTATTAGGGTGTCCCATAATTTATGCACCAAGTCACTGAACATTTTTTATTCATCGATATCTTTTAATGAGGGAAGTTTTCTGGGGTGAGGTATTGTCCGTTGACCTGCACGACCTTCTCCCAACGTGCACGCAACTGTTCGATTCCGTCGCTCCAGAATGAAGAAGGGCGGGATTGGATCCAGTGGGTGATCGCCTTTTCGACCTCGTCCGAATCGTTGAATTGCTGTCCATCCAGGGAGTGTTGCAGACTCCGGAAACAGTGATAGTCACAGGGGGAGAGGTCCGGGGAATACGGTTGATGCACAATTGGGATGATCGAGAGCTCCTGCAGCTTGAGCTGGGTGACCTTAGCCTTATGAGGGCGGGCATTGTCGAAGAGCAGGGCTTTGTCGCGGTGTCCCGGGCATACATGACGAAGATTCTCTTTCATACTCTCCAATTCTTCGCAGATGACGTCTGCCGTTACCGTAGTACCCTTCTTCTCCAATCTCCAGTAGATCGGACCTGACTTGCAGAACCAAAAGGAGAGCATTCTCTTGTCGACGTGAGGATCCACCTTCGCTTGCGGGGCAGCGGCTTCTCCAAAGGGGATCCAGGAGAGCAAGTGGTTGTCGTTGTTGAAGACAACCCATTTCTCATCCTGTGCAATGATGGCGTTCAGAGATCGCGAATTTGGGAAGATACGGAGGTTCTCCTGACACGACTCGACTCTCTCCTTCATAAGGTCAGGAGTGAGCGAATGGGGTACGAGGTTCGAGTGGATAGGACGCATACCAGCAGAACGAAGGGTACGGTGAACGGTGGACTTGGAAGCACCCGTGGCCGTGGAAATATTACGCAGACTGGTCTGAGGCTGCGACCTCACACTGTCCAGAATGGGGCTCTTGACTACGGAGGGGGGTCTCCCACTGTGTTCAGAATCATCGAGGGAAAAGTCACCATTATCGAACCTTGTGAACCAGCGGTTGATTGTCCATCGGAAGGGGGCATCGTGGCTAAGAAGACCGTCCATAGCAATCCGGGTCTCGCTTCGACTGTGACCAGCACGGTGATGGTCGAGAAGGAACTGTCTGACGTGCAGAGAAGAACGGTGCATGGCGGGTGAGGGAAGAAGAGGACGAAGGAGGGCAGCCGACCGGGTGGAGGTGGAGGAATGAGGGAATGAATGTACACGAAAAGAGAAGTTCATTCGGCTCACTTGATTTTTTTGAAAAGTTAGAACAACTTGGTGCATAAATTATGGGACACCCTAATATTATAAAGCATTCTAGATTTCTCCCAATCCGTGATTCTCAGGTCGAAGTGGTCAATCTGCTTCCCGAGTTTCTCGTTCGTAAGATCATCGGCGTGCAGTCGAGTGGAATGCGAGCGGGTGCCCTCAAGAAGAAGGCCAAGGAGGCCAAGGAATAGGAGAGGGTTACGGTAGATCGAGGGGAGCATACGGTAGTTTAGTGGTGAACACTTGTTTTGATATAAGATAAAGTAGTGAGTAGATACTCAAAAGCTACGGTAATGCGGTCTGTAAGTTCCGAGAGCAGTCTAACAATTCGAAAAGCGTCTTTAACGTAACTTTGTTCACTCAACTGCGAAGGTTTCCCCTTACAATATTTGTGATAGTTTCATGTTGTTGTTCAAGGCTAACAGCTGCTTAGTTAATTAGCTAAACATACCACATATTCCCTCAACGTTCCATTGTTTTAGCCTTGTTGTACTATGCAGATCTGATAAATATAGATTTACCGTATACAACCAAGAGCTTGGAAACCAAAAATAATCAGGCAAACATGTTATTAGGGTGGCTGGAATATCACAGATACAGATACTGTTCGTGGCTAAAATAATGTAATCAATAAAACGTATAATCCATAAACCAAGATTTGGGGAGGAATTAATTTCGTCATTCTCAACATTTGAATTTCGTTCCCCCCCCCCCCCGGATAGCTCATGTCTAGTCGCCGAGTCTTCGTCCGGATCCCGAGAACGCAGAGGTGGAGGGTTGCGGGGAAGGACTGGCACCGGTCGATTGACCCCCCGCGCCTGAGGGGACGGGCGCTCCCGTGGAGGGAGTGTATCTGGGAGGGGAAGGGGTCGGGGGTACGGTAGCACATACACGGACCAGTTTCGTCCTAGCATTTTCGCGGACTGTCTTGCATAATAAGGGGAAAATCAACAGAGCTACGCGTGTATTACAATAACATTCTCTACTTCAAGCATCCATCCTAACTGAAAAATGGAAACTTTCATCTCAACGCTGTTGGCAAGCAAGTCTATGACTATGCGCCAGTTTCAGAAAGCCGCGAAGAAGGTATAACTCTGACATTTGGTGATTCGATGCTCACCTCTCAAAGGGCGAGGCCGAGGTCTGAGCGAGTGCAGTGACGCCGAGAACAACCAGGGGACCGAAGGGACCGTAGAGGAGGAGGGAGAGCAGGGCGAGGGCGAGGGATGCCGGCTCGAAGACGAAGCCAGACAACTGACAACCATACATGAGCACGCACCCGACCGTCGGGTGGCAGGCCCCTCTTTTTTTCAGATACTTTACTTGGTAGGCATCACATTATATAAGAAACCTTATTCGAAGGCTATGAAAACCCACGATTCTTTCAATGGTAGGCTCCAAATTGAAATAATTACCGGTAACCTTGCCCACCACGTGTGCTGAGAATTAGGGCGTAAATAAATAAAGTCTTGACGGAGCTCTCCATTCGGAACCGTAATCTATTCAAATTCCTGACGGCATCTTGACGGATTCGACTAGTGTCTCTTCTATGCCCTCCCCTCTCTCGCTACGCAAATTAGTCAATATTACCATGACTACGGTACCGAACGGTCCTCCTTCAAATCATCGTATTAAACAAAAAAGTGTACTATAACCATATTACTCGACTAACTGGATAAAAAAATTAATCTCGCATTAAAGGGACATGGAAGCGAGAAATTTTGCGAAACCGAACATGACCATACTTCTAAAATATGTTTCTGAGACGATAATAAAGATAATAGTGATTGAAAAATATTTTTAAAAAAATTTCTGCGGCGAGAGATATTTATTTGTTCCGGGAATACGTCGATGCCGTTTACCTTGTTCCTATGCGCTAAACGCCGTAAGTCTGCGCCTTGGCTGGGAAACGATTTTTAGGATATCTCGCGAAGTAGACATTTTTGTGCACTCTGGCTTTGGTTTTTATATTATTTAGGCGATACACTTTCATATGAAAGCCAATCTTTTTTGGCTTCCATGTTAAAGGAAATCAGCTCTTTCGTTCTTGTAAACTTCTAGCTATCCCCCTTCCCAGTTACCGTAAGCGAGGGCACTCCCAGTCCCCTGAGTCTCTCGTTGGCCGTCGACCACAGTGAGGGTGCTTCGGGGAACGACGTGTTGACTTCAGCGAATGCAGATGAGGCTGACCCAGCCGACTGAAAGCAATTCCTAGTATAACGAGAACGTGCCGATAACATTTCGCTAAATACAGTAAACGTATATAACTTGTATTGACAAGGCACTTAGGTATTTGAGCAATGAGTATATAAGGTGAGGATAAGCAATCAATGCATGATACTCACCCCCGACGCGTACTTCCTCACCATGCTCTCCAGAGCCGACGAATCCGCACCGCGGACCATGTCTTTCTTGGTACTAAAATACGATATTTACCAGTTAACCTAGATCAATATTAAACAAATAATGAGCGTTAAGAGAGGCTTCCTAGTTTTTCATCCCTAGTTAAAGATTCCAATTATGAACGTACCCATTGATTACCATGAGGAAGGTTGGCATGGCCGACACACCGAAGCGACCCGATGCACCTTTATTGAGGGTTGTTTGATAAGTTGTCAGCGAGCTAGGCAACAAACAAAGCATGACCCTGAATGCTGCAAAGCAGAAAGAGAGTATTTACCAGTACATTGGTCGACATCAACCTTGAGGAAGAGAACAGAGGGATACTTGTTGGAGAGTTGCTCGAAGAAGGGGGCGATCATCTTGCATGGACCACACCTCAAAGGAACGGGGAAAATAGGAGGACTGCGAATGCACAGTAATACAAATACAACATATTCTATTGTATTAGAGTGCAAAGTCTACAAGTAGTTAGAGTGTAAGCTTACTGCAATAGTCGTAGAGCAATTTCGCAAGGCTCTTGTTCTTCAGCCAGCTAAATACCTCCACCAACGCCCTCTACTACATAAACTGTTTATGTAGTAGATGATAAACGAAGAAAATGAGCTTATTGTTAGCTGCTGAATACTACAGAAGTCTAACCATTCAGCGAAGAAATCGACGCAGACGGGTGTCGATCCCACCTGGCGAAGGGCATTGTCGAAGGCACTGTCACTCGAGATGTGCTTGATCGGCATCCTTAAAGCTGAATTTAGACGAGAAAACACAACGAAAAATAGCTCCGCTTGAGATTTAGAGCACTTCTAACGAGTAAGGGAAGGAAGAGAGAGACATGTTTCGAAAGCGTTTCACAGAATAGATGTGACAATCTATCGAGCAGCTACCGAATCAAACACGATTGACTAAGCTTACGTGTTAAATGGTCGTAAAAACGAAAGAGGGTCAAGTCAACGGCTGATCTGTTGACTTACCGTAATCCGCACATTCTCCATGGCAATAGGTCAGAAAGCTGAGCAGATGCCGTAAACTCACCAGTACCAATTCCAGAGTTTAAATATCTTATTTTTGCATTATTGTTTTAATGAACATTTTTTCAAAACGATGATCGCGACCGCGGCCCATCGTGTTCGCGTTCTACAATTGCAGTTGACCCAAACCAACTGTATGAACCATAGCATTCAATTTATCCAATAGATACATACAAGTAAGAATCAGGTAGTTAATCCGTGATAGGGTATATGAAACGGACAAAAAAAGATCATCACACATTGTAGAGATTATTATGCCGTTATTCTGCGTAGTTGGCTTCCTTCCGGGGACGAGTCGTATACGACTGAAACAGAGATTGTAGGTCAAGCAGATTTAATATGGGATCGGGTGAATCTATTGGCTTGGTTCTATGGGACACAACACAGGAAGCGGAAGGGAAAGCCAACAGAAAAGAAGAGAAGAATACATTTCTGCGTAGCAATGTGATGATCTATGAATTGCCTGAACAGAAATATCTCTAGTGATATCACTGACTCACCGATTTCCTCCGCTTCGCATTCTCCTCCGTTTCCTCATTGCTACCCTCGCTCACGAACGACTGATCGTCGTCTACTGAAACCGAAATAATACACAATAGTAGGATATATTTTGTTTTCTATCAGACAGCTCGATCTTCATAAAATCAATCTACGTGCCAGTTTGGAAGCTTAATTCGTGCACAGATAGACAGATATAGATAGACATTTGTGCATTTATAATGAAACGCTAAGAGCAATACCCTTGTTCCTCTTGAGGGCCTCGATATACGCGCGATGCTTCACCCTCGTGTCCCTCAGGGAGTGCGGGTCGTGGCGGAAGACGATGTTTCCCGTGCACTTTCTCTCCTCAAAATGACGTTGATATTCCGGATACTCGATTCAATCACCAACTCCATCACCTTTCGTTAAGTTTTTCTGTATTCTCGTTTAGTACAAGAAGAATTTTAAGCTCGGATGTTTGTGCCATGTTTGTGATCTGACCTGCAGATGGATTATGAGCAGCCACGCGGACCGTCCAGTCTCCGGGCATGCGGTACACGCGAAGAATGTACCTGTGGATTAAAAAGATCCGTCAGAAAATCATTCCGAATGTAAGGCGAGAGAGTGTGTAAAAGTGAGAGAATTAGACTCATTTTGGAATGGAAGCAACGGACGGATCGGTTTATTCCACTATATATATATATATATATATATATATATATATATATATATATATATATATATATATATATATATATATATATATATATATATATATATATATATATATATTTTAGTTTAGCTGTATACCCGGCTGATCGTCGTGCTTCGCCTTCATGTGCTTGTAGACTGTCCGCGCATTCTTCGGAGTCGCGAAGACTTGGCAGCAGAAGGGACACGTGAAGGGAGGAACACTGAAGGAGTTAGATTTTGGGATGGGCTCAAAATACTCTGACAATCGACATTCACGGACGTGTAACACTAAAATAGCGCGATCTATAGACACAATTTATAAACGTTTATGGAGGCAACGAAGATCAAACACCCATTTTTGCGGCATAGAGTGCGTAATGAGAAACGTACAGTATATCCGCGTCCTTGCTCAGCTCCGCGGTCCTTTCCGGCTTCTTGACCTTCCTCTTCTTTCCCCACGCATTCTCCTTCCTCTTCTCGGGAATCTGCTCGCTTTCCTTCAATTCCTGAAGGAAACTTGTTGATCAGGGTGCAGATAAGGAAACCTTTCTAAGATGCTCATTTTATATATTTTTATTTTTTAAAATAATATTTTTATAATATCTCACCCTGTGTTCCGCTCGTATCTGATGCACTTGCAGAGCGCGTTTCTTTGAGAAGTACCGACCACACAGACAACGGTGGTATTCTGAAGAGTCATCAAAGAGTACTAGCGAGGGAGATCTAGCAGTCTATCTGCTCTGTTCGGCGGGCTAGGGACAGTAAATGGAAATCGGCCGAGAGTCAACCGAGGCTATCCGTTGTCTACTTTAGCATGCATTTCTACGATGGTCATTTTTGCGCCAATAGTAAAGGCTACAGTAGTTCTAACACAAATGTGCGTTGATCATGGAGAGTCGACTACTCGAATACCTCCAGTGGAAGAGGCGGGAGGCGGTGCTCCATTTGTGCTAACGCTAGGCACAGCGCTGTCCTGACTGACCCTGCCTCCGCGAGTCTTCCTCACTCCTCAAAATATGCAAATTTTATAGGATAGGGGTAAATCCAAGGCATCTTTACACTAAGGAAGACTTATTGTGGGATACCTGCAGAGAGATCGATGAATTCCACGATTCCTTCTGTACTCAAACGATTGAGGAAGTTGAGGAGATGCTGCAAAGTTAAGAAACTGAAGAAGCGATAGCTTTATCGTTATCAAAGTCCTATCGAAGCATAGCTATCAAAGACAGCCGAATGGAAGTCATGAAATATATACGAACAGCCGCAGCCCTAGTCGAGGGATGCCTCCACGAGGTCGCAGCCACGATGTCCTTGAGGGAATCCACGGCACTCTGGTGCACCTCAACTATTGGCCATTTAGTCACAAGTAAGTATATCACTGGATAAGGACGTATTAATCTTCCCCAAATCAAGCTATATCGTTGAATAACAACTATGCTCGAAGATAAGGTCCGTTTACCTTCCACGTGAGTGGTCCCTCGAAGGTCGCCAACACATCCCTCATCAACACGTCCACTTGCAACATTTGCGTTTCGTCTTCTTCTGAATATCATCACCATAAAATCGCTTTTTAAATATATCCTCCGCGAGAATCTAACTAATACGAGAACAAGTTACCGGTGATGATGGGATTGGGTCGGGCGGTGATGGGGTAGTAGATGGGAGGAATGGAGTTGACTGCATGGGCACCCAGCAGGTTGCTGATCATGATGAGGGCTGACTGAAAGGAGCTGAGCTAGATCAGTGGAAGCATCGAAGGACTGGTCTACGAATCACTGCATCTACGACGAGTGCAAAACTGATTCAAGGAAGATTGTCCGGAGGTAGATATGTAAAGGACTAGCTAACGAGTTGTGGACAGTAGATACCAAGGGCAAAGCAGGCTCACATCGGCATTCTTCACGGCAGGATGCTCATTGTCGGGTAACTGAGAACGGAGCGATCGCAGATCCTGGATCTCATCACACGGTACCTGAGAGAATCGGGGTGACTTCATCTTGACAGTCATCATAATGGGATCGTAACCTCGTTCCCATGCCATACTCAACGAGAATCATAGCATTTCAACTCACCGTTCGGGTCGGATTCGAAGCGAGATTCTCCAGCAGATTCTTGAGAGCCGCGCGAAGGTGGTAGTAAACGGGATCTGAAGTTTTACGCTTTGAAAAATTGAGATTTTGGGGCAATAATAGCCTAAAAGTCCCGTAGAACATGCGCTAAAAGTGAAACAAAAATAAAGAACCTGTCATGGAGTATGCGCTCTGCGCAGCCGTCCTCCACTCAGCTTATCCAGTGAACGGTGAGCCAACTGACCTGTCCGTCTCTCCGTGTATCTATCGATTTCGCGCTTCGCGCCATTCTGTCGCATCGGGCACTCTCTCACTCTCTCACTCTCTCATCGTTTTAAAGAGCAATTATTAAGCATCTTTGCTTGCTTCTCGTTCGTGAGCACAGCATTCCGCCCGGTGAAGAATGTGTCTAATAGCGAAACGACCACTATTTTTTGAATTTTCTCAAGAATGGGCGAACCAATTTGCACCAAATTTTCGATGCTTGTCGAGTTCATAGAGATGAACTTAGGTTTTTAAATTCATAAGTATTCGTTGATTGGTTCGCCTATAGGATCGGATCCTATGCGCGAAAACCGCCATTCGCTATTATGACGCTTGGAATGCTGTGTGGGACACCCTACTACTGCATAAATGTACCTAGATAATTCACAATATATCTTCCCCTAGCTGAACATTACTTTCCTTCGTGAAACTGAGAAGTATGACGGTCACACAATACGAAATCATAGTTCAATTAGTCAATCGGCAGGAACAATTCAGGCGACGTGTCGTTTGTAATTTCTAGATTTTAATAATTCTGGTGGATATTCATTGAAAAAGAGATCATGATCACATAGACCAGTATGACGGTCACACAATACAGGGCACGGAGTCGTGCGTCCAAATACGCTTCACCCCGCCTTCATCTTGAGGCATGACATTGGGAGGGTGGCGCGGGGATGGCGGGCGGTAATACTCGTTGCATCAAAGGTTCTTATCCAGTAACGACACTTTGCTTCTCCAAAACTGGATAGGAAGTGAGGAGAGTTGTCGGTGTGATGGTCATTCGAGTGTAACTGTCTTTCTTCCTCTCCTTATTCTCTCCCTTACTCACTCACCCCCCCTTATTCTTCCCTTCACTCAGTCACAATTTCCCTATGTTTTTCGTCTTCCTCCTCTCCCTTGCCGTCCTTCCTTCATGCTATGCCGTTGGACGGACCCAAAGTGTGGGTATCAAGGGCAAGTTGATGTGCGATGGAAAGCCCGCCGCTGGTGTCAAACTGAAGCTGTACGACATAGACATTGGTAAGTCTGCAGTATTAGTTTTGTATATTTTGCGTTTACGAATCGATCCGGTAGCATCACATCCAAAATTTTTTGGTTTTTTTCTCAAAGTGAGGGAAATCTTTGAACGTGAGAAATCTACTCTAAATGTAATAAGGGAGAGCAGGAAAAATCTGCCGAGCACAAGCTTGCATCCAGATAGATGTATCCAGTAGCTGGGGAGAATATCAATTTATTTAAAAAAATAAAAGATACCTAAATAAACGCTCAGGCCCGATCGACGACCTTCTGGACCAGCACGTGTCGTCCCCCGACGGAACCTTCTCCCTCGCCGGCCACACGGCCGAAGTATCGAACATCGACCCGAGACTCAACATCTACCACGACTGCGAGGACTCCCTTGTAAGCTCGTTCTCTCGTTGGTTGGGCGACGTTTGATCGAAGAAATTATATTGAATCTCGAAGAACTGTTAAATTTAGCTTTTCTTTCTAGGCTGCATATCGGGCATCTGGGCAAGAATGTTCAACTTTAGCCGAGAGCCTCTTATATCCGAGAAAACTTAATGCTGTCTAGAACCACAAACTAACTCTTGAAACCGTGAAGATGCCTGTATAATAGTGTGATTGTCAGCCCTGCCAACGTCGCATCTCCATCACTGTTCCCACCTCCTACATCTCGACGGGCCCGAATCCTCGCAAGATCTACGATGCGGGAACGATCGAATTGGCGGGAAAGTGGGCAGGAGAATCGAGGGATTGCCTCAACTGAGCGCAGCTTGTGCCACACGTCAACGAGATAGACCTATTGGAATGATGGGCGTGCTAAGTAGAGCATTCCATTCGGGTCTTTTTGATGCATATGTTTCGCACATCATTCATAACCGCGACGCGCCTAGTAGCTAAAAATAGCGAAATATATTGGTCAAAAAGACCCGAATGGAATGCACTAAATGAATGTTGAGAAGGCTCGAGCGTTGCATTGACAATAATGAGTGAACATCGTATGAAACCCTTGCGAGCACGAATCAGTGTTCTAGTGGACGAAAAAGAGGAATTAGAAGTTCGGAACGGACTGATTTACTCTCCTCTAAATTCAGCCAGAGGGGTCATGGCCAATTTTTTAAAATTTTATTTTTGTATTGAACATAATGTTGTAAATTGTGGACGCGGCATCAGCATTTCTTTCCTGAACCTACTCGTAGTTCAGTGGAAAATAAGCATTTCCTTTGTTCTGTCGCTGTTCTTTTCACAGGGCATCATTCATCGCATTTCGGGTTCTTATTCTCGACGAAATTTACATCGACAGGGACGATAGTGAGAAGAAGAGCAAAGGGATCGAGGATAGAGAAAAGGGGGAAATACGGACAATTACAATAACACGAGGAAACGTCGAGGAGATTTGGGGTGATCTTGCAAATGGAATTGTTGGAAGAAGAAGATCTTGCGAAGTCACGGGGAGATCTTATAAGGGAATGTGGTCGGGAGTGGGCGGATTATGTGCAGGTTGGGATGGTTGGCTTACTGCTGGAGACCCTGCAATAGCCAATCGTTCAGATTGGAACGACACTACGAATAGCACACTACGAACAGTTTATTGATTCACAAGCGTTATGGTTGGGGAAAATGCTCCGTTGGTCGCCTCATTCCAAATTCCCGACGAGAGAGCGAAGCGGTATGAAGAGAGCGCAGACGAAGTAGGAATGCGCTTACTGACGGAACTTTTTCGTCGATAAGTTAGATCAAATCGTTGTCACCTTGAGTAGCGCTGAGACCTCCTGGGCGACGCAGGCGTAGATGAACTTGTACTGGTCGGCCGTCTTGACCAGACACGGTCGCTGGTCGCGTAGATGCTCCACCGAGGCGGCCACGTCGATCTCCTGACAATTCGCCGCTCATTAAATGCCAGTTAATGTCCAGGTCCTTCTGTCGCTGTCCGCCGCACAGTTTCATCGCATTTTGATGCTTATTCTCGAAGAAACTTACCAGGGACGTGATAAAGTTGATCATGAACTGAACCTGAAGAACTGTCATACCTTGACGCCCCGCTGTATCCTCTGGCAGATGATGTCTACTGCGGCATACACTCCAGTCCTTCCGGCTCCCTCGGACGAGTGGATGAGCAACGGAGAGCTGCGGCCGCGGTACGACTTGTTCACCTTCCTGCAACGGACGATACATTATTAAATTTAATTACGCACTATAATGCTCGAATTCTCTGCGTTTCAGCATTGTCAACATTTCAGAACAACTGACACCGATAGACAGGTTCGATATTGCCGTTGTATAATAGAGAAGTGCAGACTGGACAGTAGGATGACTGTGTTTCATGCATCATTCTTAACCGCGACGCCTCTCGTCGCCAAAAGCAATGTAACATATTCATGGCCAGTTTGCACAAATCTATTGTATAAATAAATATTGGTCGAACCTTCGGAACTCGAGTACGCTCTTCGGAGTGGGCGGAGCCTCGTTCTGCTTCCAGCTCACGTAGTGGAACTGCGTGATCGTGCGCGTCTGGCCGTCCTGAAGGGGGAGGATTTGCCCAACCCACGTACGATTACAACCTACATCTAACTGTGGGCTTCCCTTTAGAGAGCCGATACCGTAGTCAGATTTTGGCTTAAAAATCCATTCTCAATACGCGTCACGTACGCGTCGCGGTTCGCCACTCGCTGTGCATTTTAAATGTTTCGTGCGCGTTGATTTAAACGGTCGTGCAACCATTTATGTGATCGGTTCAAACAGCGAAAGTGCAGCGTGAAGTTCAAGGATTATGCTGTCAAAATGGCGAACCTTGAGGTTCTTGAGGTAGAACGAGCGGACGAGGTAGTCGTCGGACCAGATGTGCTCGCTCACGAGGTGAATCTGCACAGGGACCATTACGTTATCTCAATCGTTAGTACGTCCGCCCTCAAAACATCGGCTGTTCTTCCCTTGTATGTATCCTTTCGTGCCTAAGCCGTACTATGCGCCTAGTCAATACTTGCCCAGTTCACTCCCGTAGTCCCAACCCATCCTCACCTCAAACTCTCCGTGGCACTCGCTGCCCTTCTCCGGCCAGTACGCTTCGCCCTTCGATTCCTCGAGCGTCGACAGGTTGACGATGAGGTTCACTCCCTTCAAGTAGCTCTTGCTTATTTATTGTATTCAACGAATGTTTCATATTTCAATGTACTCAATGTTTCGCATAATTCGAATAGCTTCCACTTCCCCTTCATCCTTTCCTTCATATCTCACCTGTTGCCAGACAGCCCTCCAGAAGGCTGCGTACTGCGTCGCAAGCGGAGTCTGCGCCGCGATGAAGGCAGCCTTAAGGGTTATGGTTATCCTTAACAACTAAGATCAAACCTTAAGTACTAAGGTCCCTCCCTGACTAAGGACCTACCTGCTTAGGGTCGTCGTCGTAGATGAAGGAGGCGTTGACGTATTCTTCGTTGGAGGACGAGGCTTCGTCGTTGTTGAGAGTCACGAGGGTCTCGTCATCTGAAAGACATGCTCTATATTCCAAAGAGAGACATGCCTTTGAGAGATCACACTTTTCCATTGGAGAATCACCAGTATCATTAATGTCAGTTTGTCTATTTCGTTTCGTGCCTGGGCATGTAGATAAAATATAATATGCCATGTACCCACTCCCACAACATATTCCTATGTGATCTATTTTATAACTTTGATCTAGATTATTTATCACTGGCCATTAGAAAAGTTCATTTCGCATAAATCATTTCACAAGACTCTTACAGGGCATAACAGCTCGGTTGCCGGAGGCGTTTCGCTCTGCCGTCGAGGTTGTCTTGGTGTTGTCACGGTAGTCCTGAAACCGCGTTCTCGCTCAAATTCGAATTCAAATCTCCCGCCGCTACCTTGATCGTCTCCCACTGTGCGTCGATCTTTGTCGGATCGGACATGGACGACTGCAGGAAGTTCTGCGAAATATGCAAATTAGATATCGATTAGCTTATGGCTTACCAGAATGACGTGTCCCGTCGAGATGTCGATGGCGCTCTTCTCATCTTCGACCCTGAATTTCAGGGTAAACAGAATCTTTTGAAGTGGGTCTCACCACGATGAGGTGCTGCTGGTCTTCGACTGCACTGGATCCTGGCTCATCCGCTGGCGGCACAACTCCTGCAACGAAGACTACCGTAATCCAGGCGTACGATAGATCACTTCATGAATCTATTTCATTCCTCTGTCATTTCGATAGGAAGATATCTGCCATAACGAGTCTTGCTGTAGATTACTGGTTCAAAATCTTGTAATGCTATGCGAATTGCGTGTTAGTGTTCTCTCACCTGATACGCGTAGTCGCTCTTTCCATCCACCGCATTCGCGAGTTGGCTGATATTCGCCCCGTAGTTCCCGCGTCTCCGCTTGTACAAATGCACGGCCAAGACGCCCGTGAGAGAGGTGATCTGCAAGTGTTGGAAATACAGTGCAATAAAGCGAAACGACGGATACCAATAAAACCACTTGCTAGCGACATAAATATCTATAGGCGCAGAAACGTATTCCGTACCGTGAAAACGGAGATAAAGAGCAGTGGGACGAGGAACCATTCCTGGTCGTTGTTCGCGACGGGAACGGACTCCTGCAACGATTGCGTCGATTACGGTAGACTGAGATTTTTTATTTACTATTCAGTTGCTCATCATTCGTCAGACCACCTTGCGAATTCACCAAAATGTTGTTTGTCCTCCAGCTTTCAAGAAATACTAAAGTATGTTTTTCGGTTTGCGTAACGTGGAAAGGAGTGCTGGCGGTAGTCTATGTCACAGTATTCATCATCCTGCCCACTCACATCTCCAATACCGATTCCGGTCTCCGCCACCTCGGCCCCCGAGAACTGAGCGATGTCCTTGCGGCGCTTGTCTAAAATGCATTTTTTATCTTTTGTAGATTTTCAGCTTCTTCTCTATTGTCTTCGGAATATATAAAACTGAATTCCTAAAAAATTCAAAATTACGACTGACAGACAGCCTGCGCGACGCCCTCGACAGTGTCGATTCGCTTCTCCTTTGCCTTGCCCTTCTCCTCCTCCTGATGATAAAGAAATTTAATAGAAGAATATAGAGAAGCATTAATTATAATAATCATACAATTAGCCAAAAATAATATCGGATTCTCTAACCTCGACAACCTCAAAAGGCGCACGAGAGATGCGGAGGGAGAGCTGTCCGTCCTCGAAACTGAATATTTTATTTATTGTATTTATTATCTCATTTATTTATCACTGCTTTATTATTTTCCCCGATTCTTCATTCATTATCCGCTATTCGATTCACTGTTCTAGTCCGCACCTTGACTTGACCTCCAAACAACAATTCTTTCCCATTGTGTTTGTTAGTTCCCGAAATAGCCTAGCGTTCCCAGATTCTGTGACGTCACTCATTCAATCCCTTCTCAATAGAGTTCGCGTCGATAATTGATGTGCATGTGTGCTCTCTTCTTGTCTGCGCTCTCTTCACCTCACACACTCTCTCCGCGGCTTTCATTCGACGTCACTTTCCTATTGCATTCCACCCCCACTCGAGTGGTCAACTCGGCTAGGGCTCCGCCCCCCTTTTGATGCTAACGAGGAAATTGATAGAGTACGTGCTAGAAGAGGAATGAGACATTGCTCAACAACTCAACACCCACGCCCTCAGGGAACGGTTCTCTGAATAGCACTCTCACATTCCACAATAGCCCAACGAAATGCTCCGGATATCTATGACATGCTATTTAGTGTCACAGAACAAAACTGTATTGAACACTAGTGAGGATATTTCTGACTCCCAGAGGGGAAGTCCTCCGCTTTCTTCAAAATGCACGCCCTACGTCAGCCAATTAAGAGACCCCAAGAGTGAGGGTGCCCGGGGGCAATTTAGCCCCACCCCCCTCCGAATTGAGGCAGAAGCAGTCAGCAGGCTATTCCGGGGCTTTGGTACGGCAATACACTTTAGGCCTAATGATGGCAAAACAGCTAAAACCGTACGTAAAGTCGTCGAAGACGAGGTTATTCGGAAGGGCAATCGTATTCTGCAGAAACTCAATCAACGGAAGAAGTTGCTCCTCGTTCTTGATGTTCACCTGAATAGGAATTTAAGTACCGCTCATCTGATTGTTAGTATCTATGATTAGTTTCTCTTTGCTTCGAGATAAGAGCTACCTAGCTAAATATAGCCCCTCTTCGCTTTGCGGAACTATCCCCATCCCTCGGAAAGCGGTGATTTCCGTGGAAAGACGAGCTACCCATCCGATTAGGCGTACGAGGGACAGGGGGGGGGAAGTTGGTTAGAGAAGGGGGATAGGGGGGGAGGGGGGAAGAGGGGGGATTGACGATGATGGAGAATGCGGTGGCATGTGAAGGCAAGACTATTGGATCTACGATACGAACTTCTGCGAACGAGTTGTTCACTAGTTCAAAGTGTGACATTGTGTATTAACAACGAAAGCGGTTGGTAAAATAGTAAAATATAATAATAAAAATATAGAATAAGCAAACTAACCTTGAGGTAGACTCGGTTTCCGACGACGCGCGACACGTCCGATCGGCGGCCTTTGACTATGTTGTGCACGGCCGGATTGAGGCCTGCGAGGTGATCTTTGATCTTTGGTCTTTGATCCATGATCTTCGATCTATGGACAACTTGCAATAAATCTCAGACGCTTGTTTTCCGCCCAATTATCCCCCGTGACATCACTCGTTCCCCTATTCGTCTGTGTACTGCTGTTTTCGCATGCTCGCAGACACGTCCTCATTGCCCGCGGGCTTTTCTTTATCCTCGCTTCTCCCTCCCCCTCCCTCAGTATCTCTCCATGATGTCACTGTCGTCACGCGTCCGTTCCCTTGCAAGGGAGTCCCCTCCCCTCCGTCTCTCTCCCCAACCGGAACCCCCGACCGAATTCCGACTCTCTTTCGGCACGGAGTAAACACTACTCGAATAGGCGGCGGGTTGGCATTTAGAGCTGCGTTAGTTGCCATCTCGACTATCCCCTCCGACGTCGTCTATGACATCAATGAACACAGCAAAGCCAACATCGTCCGTCTACTTTGCCTCTTACGTACGCTAGCAGATATTTATAAAGTAATCCGTTGTCTGCGTGACGATAGACAACAAAAAGTACGGCGAAATATTCATCTGCCAGATTATTTTATCATTACCCGATATTATAGCTCGCCCTATGAAAAGCGGAAGAATGAGAGGGTCAAAACTGAGTTCGCGTTCCTATTACGTCAAACCGCTACGAAGATCGCCTAGACCAAGTAGGAGTGACGTGGCGGAACTTATTCGTCAATATAATAGAGAAATTTCCAGCCCGCTTCTCTTTCCAATCCGTCGCGGCGCACCTATGGTATGCCCGATAAAGGTATATAAAGAACCGCTCACCCGTCCGAACATCCCCCAGCTTCTCGACGTCCTTCTTGAGTACAGTCTGCGCCTGCGACTCGTCCACCGCCACTTGCTCCTCCACCTCTTCTGAACACTTTTTTTGCATGAAAATGTTTTATGAAATCCTTGATTGCTCGATCTTGGTCCCGCTTCGTCTGATGACCACACACGTATCAGTAAAGATAAAGGTAAAGATGAAAGTCCCTGGGTTATATAGATTGGCGAGATCCCTATCACGAAACGTTTTCTGGATAAGTCTGCACAAACTTCCTGTAGAGATTACGAGAAGGCCACAGCTCTAATCCTACACCGGAAATAGAGGGAAGATGGCACGAGACAGTTCATGCGCTTGTATTCAACTGCGCGTTAACGCATCAGATTAAGGCTGGATTATAATCGATCAGATGTGATGCATTCATTCAACCGTTAATTAGATGCGGTCAGAGTTTCGATCTCTTTCCAAGTATCCACGATGCAAGCTGCAGACGTGTGTACACAAAAAGCGAAGAGAGCGGAGAGGGGGATACAGCAGGCGAGAGAGCGTGTGGAGGGGAAAGGGCGCGGGGGAGGCAGAGAAAGAGAGAGAGAGGGACGTCTACACGTGAACGCACAACACGTCACCCATATATGCGGGATTTCACAAGTAGCACCCGAATTAGGCTAGTTAAGAGAGAAGTTGCAAGGTGCAAAACGAATGCGGTTCTGATGGGAGATGAGAATAGATTATCCTACACAATATTTGAACTAAAAGCCCTAACTTCAACTATTCTGTAGGATATGTTTCTACAAACTCATAAGCTAAATTAAACCAAACTCACTTTGCTTTTCCTTTTCCTTCTCCTCTTCTTCAGGCGTCTCGGGTCCCTTGGCCTAAAAATTTCTATCTAAAACTGCTGTACGATTGGGGTTACGAAACGTATATCAAGGAAATATTCTATTTTTCAATATTCCCTTATTATATTTTTCAATATTCCCTATCGTAATAGAATATTTTGCCCACCTCGTATTCCGCCTTCAGTTCGAGAATTCCTCCGATGAGCGCGTTGAGCTGCGCATCGGAGAGCAGCGAAAGGTCCGGCTTGCTGAAACTTGTAGGTTGATCTTTGATCTTTGATCTTTTTTAGTTTGATCTTTGATCTCTGATCTCACCGTTCCTGAATGATGTCCTGTAGGTAGGCGTTGACGACGTCGGCGTCGGCTTGCGACAGCTCCGGCATCGGCAGCGTTGCTATGGCTGCGAATGATATTTGATCTTTGAACTTTGGTCTTTGGTCTTTGATCTTTGATCTTCCAATCTAGCTCGCTCACCTTCCTCGTCCAAATCGGGCACCGGCTCGTTAAGTTCATTGATTATGTCTTCCACCTGCGAGAGTCTTATTATTTATCAGAGAAGCATTTTCTGCTACTGCTACTTTTTTAGCATCAAAATGAAGCAAATCAAGCAAAATGAAGTCATTAGTCGCACCAAAATTTCTAGAGAATTCCGATCAGCGAAATGCCCCCCCTTATTTCATTCAATCCTCCTGTTCCCTCCCCAGCCGGTCGCCTGGCCGATCTATGCTCCCCCCACCTGGTTATCCGTAAGCTCGTCGACCACCTCGGCCGCATCGCTCTCCGCTTGCGTGAGAGCCTGCAATTAGGCCGTTTTTTCTTCATCTTTTTTGAATTTAAAAATGGCGGGAATCTCCAAAACTCACGTTCTGCAACTCCGCAGCTTCGGCCGCGGAATCGACGGCGACCGGCGCTGCGAGCTGGAATGCATTACGTTTTTTTTTAAATTTTTGAGCGAAGCAAGTTTAAAAAAAACAAAACAAATAGTTCAATACTTAGAACATAGTGTCTACATATTTCTATCTATCAACTCAACTATCTATCAATTAAGCTCATATAATTTAAATTTTCCCACCTCCTCCTCATCGGTCTCCACCAACTCTGGCTCCTCCTTCAGTCCCAGCTCGATCAGCTGGATGAGCGCCCAGATGTTCGTCGGGTCGCGGGTCTGCAGAGGATTCAAAATGAGAGCGGGTCCCGCGGGGAAAACGGAGAGGTGGGATGCTGTAGCTTGCCTGGCAGAAGTCGGGGTCGTACTTGAGGTCGTAGGCGATGGACAGCTTGAAGTAGGAGAGGACGCACTGCGCACGCGTGTCGGACCAGTCATGGCCCTGTGAGAAATAATATTGTAGTATTCGATGGCCATCGCTCTTCTTGTATAGTGGAATAAACCGATCCGTCAGTTTCTCTCGCTCCAAAATGAGTCTAATTTCCTCACTTTTGCACGCTCTCTCGCCTTATATTCGGAATGATTTTCCGACGGATCTTTTTAATCTACTATATTTAAAGGGAGGAAGCAGCCTCCAACCAAAAGTTTTAAAATTCGATAAAAATTCTTCTAAGGTTTCAAAATGTGAGGAAAACGATAGTGGCAATAAAAAAATCGAGGAAAAAAGTCGAAAATCGCATGTTTTATTTTTTCGTTCCGGGCTTCCGTCGTTGAGAGGAATGTCGCTTTTGGCTTAATTCCTTTCGCTAAACACAGTAACGTCGTCGTTGGGTGAAATTTCAAAAAATTATTTCTCGAATACTATTAATTTTTATTATTTTTCCTTTTGTTTTTATACTAATTTCGACAAGATCTTTCATATAAGCTTCACTTGAAAATCACTTCCGTGTCCCTTTAAGAGACAAAAACCGTAACTGCTGATACTATCGAAAATCTTTCATTTCTACATCGCATTTCATCATATCCCTTTTTCCCCACACCTGACGAGAATAAAGAATGAATGCGTTCCGCTAAGCCCATTCTTATCTAGTGCCGCTTCGCTTCGCAACTGACGGAACCCGTGAATATGTGGTGATTCCTCACCTGTTCCGCGAGTCGACTCAGTTCGAGTCGGAGCAGTTCGAGTTGCACGTCGTCCAGTTCAGCGAGGATCGTCGGAGGGGGCAGGTTGGCGGTCGGAGAGAAGCATTGGCCGAACAGACCGTCTGTGGAGATCAAAGATCAAGGATCACTTTATAACAGCAATTACTCATTGTTATTATTGCGCACAATTTTTCAATAACAGACTAGCAATAGACTGGAACTGAGCCCTGAACACAGGCCATAGCCTTTCCAATTCCACAAATAGCTCCAGACCACAATGATGTATGAATTATGAAGTACGCAGCCAGAGAGGGGAAGTAATAACGAGAGACGAGTGTGTGTATCTATATGGGAGCTGTCTTGGTAGATGAATAACGCATGACATGCGTGGTATACTGCTCTGGGCTTGCAAGATTTCATCAGACTATTGATTTCGCATGATTTTAAAACCGTTTCTGAGGAAAATCTCTCACTCCAAAAGCATTCCAACTCTCTGATGCACTCTCGAGTACTCTCTAGATAACTGACGGAAGCACTTTTCCAAAATTTATAATATAAGATTACGAATTTACCGGAATAGCAGATCTCGTTCTCATTGCACAGGTCGTCGCTCAGATTGCAACCTGCAATGCATCTCAACTTATATAATCAATTGATAATTTTTATCTTTTCCCTGGTCTCTTCGTCCCCACTGCAATTTCCCCACAGCCCTTTTCGTTTCGCTGGAATTCGCGCCGAATTAGCCATGCATGCCGGGTCCAAAGATTCGCTGCCTGCCACACGATGGGACTTCTTTGTCTTTTGAAGACGAGGGGAACGTGTCAAGTATTCAGGCCAAGGGGATGGAGACTTTAGTTGGCCGGCTTACAAATGGCTATGTTTAGGTGCAGACCCGTGTGTCTGCACCTTGCGGAAATCAGCTGTCGGAGCTAGAAAGCCTGTCTGATGCGAGAAACTTTCATCGTCAGATCATGGGTCAGCGTACACTATATAAGACGACTCGATATCGAGATTAGCGCTTATACACAACCTCCATCTTTGAGCGAGACGAAAGCCGTAAGACAAATGGGCAGTATATAGTCGAGATATAGTGTGTGTGTGTGTCTGTCTCACGATGTCGTATGCATTTGGTAGGCAGAGAGGGCTTTTCTGTTCTTTCCCCCACCCTTCGTTCCCTCTCAAGACCCTCGTCTCCCTATCCCCCTCCACGCTCTCATCTCACTATACGATTTCCCTCTCTCTTCTCTTCCTTCATCAACCGTCTACAGTACGCCATCCCCCTCGATTCCCTACGAAAACAAGTCACTTGTAGCAGCATCGCCCGTCATTAGTCACAATTGACAGTTAGCCAGCGGCCAACGCAATGATTTCATCATCCGGTCACAACAGCGGGGAGACAATATCTTGTCCAGATAGAGAAGAATAGACGATTTGGGACTTCTTAATGACTATGCTTCGCCGGATAACAAGTTATACGATCATTATTAGCTGCGTTTAGGGCACAATAAAAGGGACGCTAATTCGCTCCACGAACACTTCCTATCTAGTTGCCCTGTACGGTTTTCCATCTGAAGCAGTTTCGTTAGTCTCCAAATGCGGACCCTAGTCATTAGTGTCCGTATGTCTGGAGTCCAATTGCAACGATTGTATAGCCGGAGGGGGAGATAGCTCCCTGGAGAGGCGCAGCAAAACCATCTCCATTTCACTGCATTACTATTATCCCCAGAATCCGGTTCTCTAAGAATCAAGACTACATCGTAACGGTCTACCGAACAGTACGAGAGCTGTAGCCAATCGCGAACCCTTTGTACTATACTCATACGAAGAGAACCATCGCACGAGATGAGGGGATTGCAGTGGAATTAGAGAGACCCTCTCATTCTCGACAGACAATAGCCTCCCTTGCGTATTCCGTCCCTCTCCCCTCCCTCTTCGTTAATTCAGCTGTTTTCATCCGTCTATACGACTAGTAGCAGTTTCACGCGACTCGCATATCCCCCCTTTCGTGAGATGAGAAGGGGGGAAGAGGATGAAGGGAGAGACGGAAGGGATAGGAACTGGGCATGAAGAGCATTAGCACAGGTTAGGACTAACCCTGGATGAGGCCTAAGAGCGTAGATCCCTCCATCGATAAAAATTAGTGTATGCCTCTTGTTGCTACTCCATTAATCCAGGGTCGTACCAATAAATTATTATATATGTTGTACTCCAACGACAACAACACACTCCCTTGATGCATCATCAAACACATCTGCGATGTGCTCCTGCTGCCTAGTACTACGATTAGTCATCCCCTCTCCCCCATCCCTCTTCCATCTCTCACGTCTGTTTCAGTCGTCCTCATCGTAGATTCCCATTCGCTGTATACTCCCCCTCTCATCTCTCCCCTATACCTCCCTTCCCTCCCCTCTTTCATTCCCACTTCAGTCCCCCCCCCCCTTTCCTTCCTTCGAGGGACAAAAGTGCAGATGCGTGAAGTTGGCAATGAGCTGCTACAGCCACGAGCTAATTGAATTCCCCTTCTTTAGTCGTCTTTCTTCGCTTCCTACCACGACTTTCCGAGAGCAAAGAATAAGTATTGGGTGCCTTGTTCGCCAGATGCGATTACACCACTCGAGAGGAATGAGACAGTGCAAAGTGTACGTTTTGGGCTGTAGCTGGTTTCGATGATGGAAGGGTCTGCTATGCTGCATTTTCATCTCAAACTACAAGGCTCCGGTTGAGCCTCGAAGACACCCGTTTCCACAGCTTTATTCTAGTCCGTCCTTCATTGTCCGATAAAGGACATGGGCAAGAGAACTAACGAAGCGTTGGGCCGAAGAGGGAGATGCAATGAGAGAGAGACGAGAAAAGAGACTGGAAAGACGGATGGGAGGGGAGGAGAATGGAGTGATGAAGATGGGCAGGGCAGAAGAGGAAGGGAACTACGGATTAGAAGTGAAGCATGCCATTTGGGTCTTTTCGATGCGTATGCTTCGCCAGTGTTCCCTAGCCCCCCGCATTATGCTCTGATAAAGCGACTGAACGTTCCTCCAGTGAACAACAGCTCATTGATCAGGTAGTCGTAAGACCACAAACTGAGAGGAAAGGCAGCTGATGACGTGCCTGGCAAGCTCTTCATGCCTGAGTGTATAGTCTCCCGCCGATCGTATTACTAATGAGATCGACCCACTTCAGGGCGTGGAAAAAGGGAGGAAGATGAGACTCGCTTCAGCGAAGTCTCGAGGAGTTCAGCGAGACAGACAGATCGTGGAATGAATGCCTGATGCCCTCAAGGGTGTGCGCTGTGCGAGAAGTCTCTAACATGAGACACCCCATCGGCCTAGGGATTTGCCCTCTAATAGCAGTTTTAAGACATTTTCTCGCTTTTCGCGAAAGGTAGGGAATAATGCCCTAGCGGAACAGGGTATTATTCCCTACCTTTCTCTCAGCATAGTGCCGAGGAGAAGGCGCACGCCTGACTGAGTAGGCCAACCAAACGACCAGAGGAGCGCTAATTAACGTGTCTTTGAACTCGTGTTTTCGTCAGGGAAACCGACGATGCATTGCCAAGCGGTTCGATGGATAGTGCACGTAGACCAAATTTTTCGTTCTTCGAATCATTCAAGAGTAGTGCTCTGCCTCAAAACGTACGCTGGTTTCTTATCTCGCTTTCCACCTAGTCGTTAGCCTCCTCGAAGGGAGGTAGGTATAAGGCAAACATTGTCGTGGTCTCATAGCACATTCGTTATTCTGACACTCGCCCTCCCTTCATCCCTTCCCCTTCCCTCTCCTTCTTCCCCCTCCCTCTCACTTCCTTCCTTCTTTTAGTCGCTTTTCGTTCGACGACTCTCGGGGGAGCCCGTATATGTAGAGAGCAACGTATAACAATATGCCCTACTCCATTGCAACGATGACGAACTAAGCGAACTTCGCCTACGACAAACATTTCGGGAATACTTGGCAACGCAGCAGTACTAGCAAGATGTGCAAAGCTATGAGAGGTAATCATCTATCCCCTCCGGCTATTTCCAGCCTATGTAGTAGCAAACAAACAAGTAGGCGTGTAGAGGCCGAGAATAGGCGCGTCACGCAGCAAGACAGAGAGGGGAGAGGGAGGGGAGGGGGAGAAGGGGAAAGTGATGTTATTCCACGCTCAGAGATTACCAAGTCCCTGCAGGAAGGCTTTCGTCCGGATTAGTCCCACACTCTCTCCCTCAGCCCCGCTAACGGCAGGGTCCGGAAACTTCTTGCGGTTTCAGACATCCTTGGGAGTCTCTGGGGACCGGACGCTACACACCGACTAGCAGTCCCTCTTATCAACAGGAGTATTGCCGTCCAAGCGGGTCTTTTGAGACGTATGCTTCATGCATTACATAAATCCATACTATGTCGAACCATGTGAATAATAACCAGCAACAGGGTCCGATTCGATGGCGCTAAGCATAAATATCGTAATGATTGGTCTACCGGATCTCCGGGGGCGCATGATGTTAGCATGATGTTAGTGACTGCGTTAGCTGCGCAATGAGGTCTCTTTCTCCGGCAAACAGACGACAGCCGTAAATAGGCTCTCTGCGTGCGCTTCATGCGTAGATGGCGTACAACAATGGACAAGGCAAGGGGGAATGAGGGAATAGATGCATCGACTGCCGGAAGCTGACGTGTAGTGAGTAAGAAGCTGATTGGATGGACATCCGCATAATAGTCCGTTGTTTAGAACGGACAGTATCCGGAGAATATCCTGGATATTGAAATGCAGCATGTGAACGACAGAGACAAGGGAGGCATGCAGGGCAGTTAATTGAAAGGCGGCTCGTCAGTTTCTCCTCTTCCTCTCCCCGTAGTATCGCTTTCCCCAGTGCAGCCCTCCAGCGGTCTCCGCTTCCCTCCTCCTTCCTATTCCCACATCGTGAGAAGTTCGTGCAAGTACGATGGCGTGCACACAATACTGTTACTCCTCAACGGTAACGTCATTACGAGGCAACAAGTCAGAAGGAGGCCCGGTTGAGGGCATCATATCATCATTATCCATGGAAGAGATGAAAAATGAGGATGAAGAGATATCGAAGAAGACATCATACTACCCATGTGGAGTGGGTGCGTGATTCATATCTCAAGTTGCCCCGATGATATCCTACGGTAGGCAACGGCACCCCTTCTCCCTCGTACTAGTCGACTCCCATTAGCCTCACGGAGCTGGGAGGGACAGTGAATGACCAGAGGAGGAATGAGATAGATGGAGGAACCTCCCCACCAAGGCCGCCTTTTGACTGCATTTCCTCTTCCCTCCCCCTAATCAGGTGCATTCTCCCTAGACCTTTTCATGGTCCACGATAATCACTCTAATCTTTCGTGCCCTAGAGTTCCTGTGACTACTGTAGGGTACGTGCAGAATCGTCACAATCACTAAAGCAGAAGCCCCCGTCCTTCCTCTCCGCGGCTTCGCTTTAATCCACGCCTCTAAGAGGAAATGACATCTCCCTCTGTCCCCCTACATGCCGGCTCCGGCTATCATCGCTAATACAGTTCCTAGTCCTATTCCATTGTGGCTGGGCTCTGAACTAGCAGGAAATGCCATCACGTCTCGTCCCTACCCTCAATGCCGTCTAAGGTTCGCATACACAATGGCCCTCCGTTCCGCTTGCTTATTCGCTTCATCGCACCCCCACTCCCTCTCCTCGCTTTTCGTTGCTCTCTAAGACCTCAGACAGAAAGGGAAACGCTCACGCCTCCCCCCTTTAAGCCCCCCGGGGGAGTTCGACAACAATGATGTGATGTAAGCGCACTAAGCGACCGGCTCCCGCACGGATTTCTACCGTATCCCGCCCCCGATTACCGTAACCCGCCGACTCACCATAGAGGGGAAGCGGTGCTACACTGGAAACTAGGAAGGAAAGTAGAAGAACGGTGATTAGACATTGGGACGGCGAAGGGGCCATCCCATGTAGTTGGTACCCTGAATCAGCGATTGGCTTGAGAATCTAGAGAAGCCGTATTACGAGAAGGCGACATGCAGCGTCAAAATGTTCGGGCAATGTGAAAAACAACGATATAAACAGAAGGAATCAGGATGGCATCGAGCATGGAGACTGAAAAAGGCAAGTGAGTGTCGAGAATGAGATTAGGACACACAGTGCAGAGGAGAAGAGATGAGAATGGGGGATAGGGATGGGGAGAGGGGAATGAGGAGAGGAATGAGAGAAGACTGAGGGAGGGGGACAGACGGAGAACGACGTAGAGGAAGAGGGGAGGAGGCCGTCGAGAGGAAGGGAATCGATAGGAAAGAGGGAGGGGGGAGAGGTAAGAGGGAGGGAACACGGAGGGAAGAGAGTCCTCCCCCGCCTCTGCGTCTCCCCTCAACGATGACTGTACCCAGTTTGAACGGGGGGGACACAATAGAGTGCCCCCTGCAGAGACAGAGAGTAGTTGGGGGACGGAAGTGGGGATACGGTAAACACCGTTGGACATGCAGACTGCGATTAGCCCGTCGTGCGAATTATGAGGCGCCCAGAAAGAAAAACATATCAAATTAGTGACAAAATCTACCGCATAAGCCGTTTGAGAGGCGAATCAAGATAAGCAAAAATTTTGCTGGCTAACAGAATCGACTGCAGTGGGAAACTCTGAGCACGGCATGTACGCATTTGGATTGTTGTGGAGTACGGTAATGGAGAGGGATGAGAGAATGGATGAATGAGTGAAGTGCGTAATAGGAATAGGCATGGTACGCGGAAGAGTTAATGGACGACGACTGTCATGCGATGTCGCTCTATTGTAGACTGTGGAGGGATGAATGCGTAAAAGACTCGAGGCTATTCAATGCATTGATACTTCGTACTTATTCCGAGGATGGTCTTCAATGAACCTGAGTCCTATAATTCACGTGATTGACGGATTACGAACACGTATTGAACTTTTCCATTTACACTGTCATGTGCAATTGCAAGTTTGCAAGGAGAATTTCACTGAACGTAAAGGTTGTCCAGTAAAGCTACTGTATTGACTACTGCAGGAATGGAGCAAGAAGCGAGGCGGTGCCATTAGCAATGGACCATAAGAAAACAGCATTCCCGATGATCTCCGCTTACTCCGATTAAAGTCGCGTTTTCCCCTCGTTTCAGCGGTTTTCGTTATTGCTGTCACCCCGTTCATCGAGTCATGCACAAGTATCGCTTCTTTTCCGGATTCGTTTTTCGCTTCACCGGGCATTTTCCTCCGTCTCACATGCTCCTCGCATACCCACGCGGGAGGGATGGATAGAGTGTGTTCACGGATATGCGAATGGGAAAGAACGAGAAAAAGCGACGAGAAACGGCAAACACAGACAACAACAATCCACCCTCTTGTTAGTTACTTTTACATTACATATTTATATACATTTGCCGACATGCTTGCGAACAATATATCTAGGGTGTGATATTCAGCGCTTCCAAACAGAGAAATTTCAATGCGAATGATATGAAAATTCAGATGAGGGTGCCTCTTTACTCTTCTATCCTAATAAAATGAAATAATAGGCCATGTACTTTCGAAATCAACGAAAAGGCTGCACGTGACTACATTTTCTAGACAGCGTCCCTCGAACAGCGCAATCTGTAGATGGAGGGGTAGAGTATAAAGAAACCTCAGTCTAATTGTAAGCTCGTTTTCCCGAAGCTTCACTGGCTCCCGTAGGCGGATTGCGTCTCATTTCGCACTACAACTCCGCATCCGATTTCTCTCTTCTCGCTCCTCTTCCCATCCTCTTTCGTATGCAGATTATATTCGCATTGCATAACGCGTGAACCGCATTCGCGAGATGATCTTTGATCTTCCCCTAAATGCCTATTTTCGACTCGTATCAACTTATCGCCATATCCAAATGACGTTAACGTGCGCGCAAGACGTGTGCTGCTATCTACCCACTATACGATTTGTAGCGTAGGTATCGGAAAAAATTGGTCATAACATCGGACACATGCATGCCCTATACTTTGTATTTATATGCACAACTTTCTGAAATAAAAAAATCTATGAGATACAATTTACGCTAATGCCTCTTGCTATCGCAACACTGTTTTGATGCAAATGTCAAGAGTGAAAATGTAGCTGACAATAAGTTAAAGGGCCCCTCTGACAATGAGCACATTGCTATCCCACAAGAGCATATTTTGAACATTCCTTCTTTTTTTGTCCTTATTAGAAAGCGTATGTCTCTATTCCTTCAATAAGCGATGCCTCCGAAACAGACCGCTCGCGCGCTACAGTATTCACGAAATGGCATTCGTATTCGCGCGGTCCCTGAAGAGCAATGTAACTTTGCATACAACTTCTCTCCTCATTTATGCAGCGGGGGAGGGCGGGAAAAAGATGCAAATGTAGGATTGTAGGTTTTCGACATTGCTCTGTCAGATGAAAGAAAGAAACCAAGGGTTAAAAAAGTGTTCAGAGGGGCCCTTAAAAGTTTCGCTACAGCTGACATACATCTTCTATCGCTCCTCGATAGCTAGATACAGGAGATTGGAATCGTAGCACGAATGCTATGCGAAGAGTGTGACTATCTACGGCCACAATTTCACGACATCTGACAGGTGGAAAGGCATCGAGATGGGAGTACCGAGGGAATAGGACGTAAAGCTTTCCGTCCTAACAGCAGTAGGTACATTATAAAAGAGATAGCGGACTATCTATTATCAAATGTTGGCGAACACTTCCATAAATTAATTGCAAGTCGAACGGAAACTCTGACGTTGTCAAGTAGGTCGCAGCACGGCGTGCAGCAGCAGCACGATAGCCTCTATAGCTTTGGCTGTAGTGCCGCAATAAGCTCCGCGATCCACTCACTATAAAGCCTCACTATAAAACCTAGGGTATCGGGGCAGAATTCTCTCGATTGCCCCGCGTTTTTCCGTGTTTGCGACAGCTTCCTCTCAATAGCTTCAGTTCATTATGCCGCGATGATGATGAGGCTCAAACAGCGCATCGGGAATATTTCATGCCCTTAGGGGGGAATGAGACCCGGCGGGCAGTCGGGATCCTTCTCACGACATTCACGCGAATACCCAAAGTTCACGCGGAAATACGCGATTTCACAGCCCCGCAAACATGCGCATGATTTCATCGCGAAGGAAAGAACGACCGAGAAGAGGTCCAATTTCACAACCTATGCCTCCGAGCCAACACACCCCCTCCCCCCGCCTTCCTTTAGGATGGGGCAATTTAGATGACCGTAGGCGATAATTGTTGCATTATAACGGAGGGCACGAAGAGAGGACACTTTCATTAGAATAGGCCATTCGGCCGAAAATGGTAGGTTCCCTGTTTCGGATGAATGTTCGAGTTTGTGGATGTTCGTGGAGCTGGTACCACATGAATTGGCCGTACAGGTGTTGTAGCACCCACGGGGTCTCGACTCTGTCTCATCGATCAAAGGCGCTCTCTCCCCTGAGAAGCTCTGGCCTCATTCATGCACCCCCCCCCCGTTGTCGTCAACAGTTATTCTTGGTTGGAGACTGCGTAATGGAGAGGGGGTGGGGGGAATACACTTGAGATGCGTGAAAGCCGTCGTATCACGAGAAGATTCTCGACACGTTGGCTAGCTAGACGCACGTTTGTGAAGTTCATAGATTGTAAACTACCTGTAGCAGAACGAACTAATATATTATATATCAGCTAATCATTTATACCTTTATGAATCGAAGCAATAGGCGCTTAGAACAAAGAACAGGGAACCTTCATCCTTAAAGGGTCCCACAACCCACTTTTTAACAATAGTCACTCTTAACGTCCTGATATGGATTAGAGCACCCTGATGTTGAATCAGGCATTCCCATTGTCTGATTTCTCGTCTGAGCTCCGTTATCGCACTTAGTACAACCACTCCTCGAGCGAGAGACCGTGCAAAATGAGGAGAGCGCTGAGAGTGAAACAGTCTAAACCCAAATTAGCATACACGTGCCTTTCGCGATCCTTTAAAGGGACATGGAAGCCAAAAAAGATTGGCTTTCATATGAAAGTTTATCGCCTAAATAATAGACATTGTCCCTTTAACCATTAAAGGGCATGGAAGCGAGAAATTTTTGAAACCGAATATGGCTATACTTGTAAAATATGTTTCTTAGACGATGATAAACATAATAGCCTTTGAAAATATTTTTAAAAAATTTTCTGGAGCGAGAAATATTTATTTGTTCCGGAAATACCCCGATGCCATTTTCCTCGTTACTATGCGCTAAACGCAGTAAGACTGCGCCTTGGCTGGGAAACGATTTTTAGGATATCTCGCGAAGTAGACATTATTGTGCATTCTGGTTTTGATTTCTATATTATTTAGGCGATAAACTTTCATATGAAAGCCAATCTTTTTTGGCTTCCATGTCCCTTTAAGAGGTTAGCTACAATTTTTGAGGTTGTACTATTGTATACGATGAACGACGGACTGCACCCCACCCACCCAATCGTGCAGTAGTGCCCCGTCTCATGTCTCCTTGGGTCTGAGGAATGGCAGGCAATGCATCAGGAGATTGCAATGGGACGCATAAATTCGAGGAAAGAAGGAGGAATGAAGTGAAGGTGTATGCAGGCTGCGACGTGATTGACGGGGGTTATACGGCCCCACCACGACATTTACGCAAGCTGCGGAAAACTCAAAGATGCGATCCTTCGTTTAAAATGCATATCAAATCGATCTCTTTTCTGGACCATTTTAAACTTCTATTCTGAAATTTCCATAAAGCTTCTCAACGCTTAGCGTGCCTAGATTATTCTACTTCAAGAGACTCGGCGTGTGATTCATTTCCTACCGACCTAGATAGGTAGTAAATAATGAAGAAAAGAATGACATTCGTGGCCTTCAAATAACAAAAGAACAGAAAAAAACCGAATGAGGAATTGCAGTTTTCTTTACTTTTCGACTGCATTCGAGGCGTAGGACTGCATAATGAGCATATCGCATGTTGGAAGAGGAAAGAGAGAAGGAGAAACCGGAGGGGAGGGACCGGACCGAGGCCTTGTTATTTAGAATCGAGTACGTATCTATAGTAGACTTATCTGGTCCGTCAGTTTCCTTGATTTCTTGATTTCAAAATGCGTCTAATTCGCTCACTTTTACACACTCTCTGGCCTGATATTCGGAATGATAAGCTGACGGATCTCTTTATTCCAGCTGAATTAAAGCTGAATTTAAAAAAGCGCGTTGGTCAACTCATAAGCATAGAACTTTGCTGCCATTTCTGATCTTCATTCACCCGAAAACCTGAACAGCAGATTGAAAGAGTAGCTGAATATGTAGTGCTGGAAAACTAGCCATTTCCAGATACAGTAAGCACAACAAGAAAATTTAATCTGCCGCTTTTCAAGAAATGATTTACGACTTCGCTCTATTTCCGTAGTTTTGAGCATAGAGGCGTTCCATGATGTGTTTATGCGAATACATGCTCATAAATATAAATATATGAACGCATAAGGGGAAAATTGCATCGCAAGATAAATCTTAGTTCAAGAAATCAAGAGCCAAAAAGCAAACATTTCCAATGACGATATACAAGAATATAAGTGCGATATTTCTCTTAGTCAATGACAATAAGAACGAGTGAAAGAACAAGGGCATTAGTCGTACATCTTGAAGCATCACAATTAACGGTTGTGATATGATATGCGAAGGAAAGCGAGGGTAGGGTCTAATATATATAAGTATACTTTTCATACTCATCTTCAATGCCTACGTTTCCCGTATCTCCAAACTAATTCCTCAAGATCTTCCGCTTTCGTCGCACTTCTACTGGCGACGGAGAACGACTCATCTGGAAAAAAATAGCTCTTACCACCATTTATTTATTTTCCGTGCAAAAAGCTATTGCTGAGAGCTATTGCACATGATCTGCACCATATCTACTATTTCCTCTAATTTCCGTAAATGTTCTAGGGTGTTTCTGCACTGGATAGCAGAAGCATAAAATCAAAAAAAGGAGAGCGAACCTTGCTGTTTTCTTTCACTAGCTTCGCCTTGGCCTCTCGCTTATGTTGAGATCTGTAGAGACATAAATGTCCAATGAACAAAATCAAATTTGCTGTTTTGTATGCCAGCTTTTGTATGCAATGTTGTCTATTCCGATACAAAATCTCTTCCGGAACCGTCCTCTGAGCATTCCATAGATCCGCCCTTTCCAACCTACTCATCTCCCAGTTCCCTTCCTAATTGCATTAACCATCTACGCAACACACACAGGCGGAAGTGCACCAACTGACAGCTTCCCTCCCATTTCCTATGAAGAATATGCCGTGAACGGGGATGATGACGAAATGACAACTAATACAGGACTATTAGATAGTGGGAACCTCGTTACGTAAAAAATTCTGGCCTGATGAGAGCGATTAAAGTAATCGCTAAGCGCGTAGCTTGCCATATTTAGCCAAACACGACGGGGCACACAGAAACACTACAGGAAATTGATAGGGAAACCCCTTCGAAGAAGGAACTATACGAAAAGACGACGTTAGATTGAAATGCAGCCTTTTCGCATGGCAAGTAGACACTTGAAGGATAAATAGATAGGAGAAGCCCTTTGTAGGAGGAACTAATTATGCGAAGTAGAGCACGCAGACTGCCGAATGATTACAGCTATCTACGATAAGCAGAAGAGGAAAGAGCGAAGAACACTGACTGAAGAAATAAGCAAGTATTTCTTGCATTTCTTTGCAGAATTCTCTTGTCATTTTCCGTTCAACATTTTTTTGGAATTCGATCGAAAGAGAGGCGTACAAGTTGGCGCTATCACCCAATCATCGAGTAGACTCAATTGCAAAAAAGCGCCTCGAGTGCTCAGCCATCGAAATGCGATGAACATCGCTGCGTGTTTATTATTCGCTCCTGCACACTGTAGCCCCGCTTGTTGTTATGAAAAAAGAGCAAGTGAAAATGAAAAGCATCGCTTTACTCGAGCCCATTTTCGCACTTCTGGTTTGTTAGGTGTATTACAAAAACTACCCGCAGACGCACCTGCTTCGTAGCGATCGCCTCTTGGGTGAGCTGAAGCGTTGCGGGAACTTCTGAAGGAGGCACACTTATTGTTAGATAGATATGATATGATACTAAACTTGTTCAAACGAGTCCTTTTAGTAGCTATTTTTTTCAATTCTGCTCTCATAATGGACGTTCCGTGTCCATTATGAGAGCAGTCCGCGGTTACGTCTCAGGACCCGGGTCCTGAGACGTAACCGCGGACAGAAATCCCTTGTAGATTTATGTTAGAAATGACAATAGCGCGTTGACATGCAAGACATAGAGACATCATTGTCAATTTATAATCTAATACTGTCGATTTTCCAAACCCGCCTACCCCATTCCTCAAGGCAGCCTTCCGTGCGTCTCTTCTCGCACGGCGGACCATCGCTTTCCGTCTACGAGAGGAGACCTGAAAATGATTGTAAATGGTAACGACATCGAGTAAATGAAATTGAGAATTACTGTAAAGTTGTAGTTTTGGTTATTATACGGCTAATGCCTACCGAAAACTGCCGACACCCATTCACCTTCAGTCGACTGCTCAACCTTGCGGGAAGCGTTGATTTCGTATGCTGTTGAGCTGAGCCAGTTGTCTGAAAATATATAAAATACTTTGTTCAGCTCGAACGATCGTTCGTCATAGGTAATACTTTCGCTAGAGTCCTCCATTTGCAAGCGCACTCTTCGCTTAGTATATGTACTCTAAAGTTCACAGATAATAAGTCTAATTGCTTTGACGCATCATTAGGTAGTTCGATTCGAGTGGGAGGATAGGTGGGATAAGCACACAAACAGGGATGAGCAATGTTTGAGCAGAGATAGGCATCCCCCCTTTGAGCCACGTGAAGGTATTGATGATAACTAAAGTAAAGTGTGCACGTGATTAGTGTCTTGAATCTATACGTCAACATCAAAATACTGACCAGATTCCTATATAAACACCAACAGATGGGTCACAGCATTCCGCCAGGTGAAGAATGTGTCTAATAGCGAATTGACCACTATTTTTGAAATATCTCATGAACGGACAAACCAATCTACACCAAATTTTCAGAGCTTATTGAGTTCACAGTGGCGAGCTTTACTTTTCAAATTCATGAATTTTCGTTCATCGTTTCGCCTACAAGATCAGATCCTATGCGCGGAAACCGCTATTCGCTATTAGAACGCTTGGAATGCTGTGGGGTACTCTACAATTATGATCACAATGTTTCAATATACCTACCTGTTCATGGAAATCGTATAACATGATTGAGGAGAAGAAAATCTGTTTCTCATTGTCTTTCAGTTACCTACATCTTTGTTCGCCACTGCGGTCCTTCGTGGTTTTCGGGATTTGGCTTCGACGGTGCTCAGAACCATGGCGAAGACCAATAGACCAAACACAAGGCGCAGGTTCATCTCCCTGCAAGTATTATCGTGAAAAAAAAACAATTCCTTTACAGAAAAATACCGACAATAAAGTAATTGAACGAAATATTTTTGCTTTTCGGTATCGCCAAAATGTGGGGGGATTCAACGCACAAAGGAAAGGCAGCTGGATGGAAACGTCTTAAAAATCCCGGTCTCCCCCTATATCTCTTCCCTCCTCCCTCGCATTGTTTGTCTATTTGTGTCCTGGCTCTCTCTCTCATCGACACCGGGAAGTGTCATCATCTCTCGGAATATCCCCCTTTCAATCCCAGCCAATAGATACAATACGAGGGACGAAAGTGTGGAGGAACGGATACACCAAGCACAGCGTGGGAGTATACGAGCGACTGACGGAACCACAATGTTCTGACAACAGTGCAAATGTTAAGCGAACGAGATGCCGAAAAATAACCCTGATTTCGGTTGGAACTCTCGCACGGAAAACACAGTACCCTAAACATTTTGTCTCGTTCGCTTAACATTTAGAACATTGTGGAACGCACGTATTGCGGATAACGACAAAGAGCAGAAAAATAAATAACAAAGGCAAGTAGTTCCATAATCATTTTTCAGTAATAGGAAATTAGAAACCCTGATTTTTCGTGGTTGCAATATTCGACTCCTCTTGACAGCCTTTTTCTTGTGCAAGATATCCTTCGGTCCCAATTGAACCGCCATGCCTTCGACGTTGATGTAGTTCATCAGAATGCGTAAATACTACCATCAAGTAAGTAACACAGCGTGTCCGCCTGTTTGATAGGTCCCATGGCATTTTGCCAAATTCCCTATTCAAATAACCATTGATTAGTCTAATTCCTATGCAAACTAGCCATGACAAGAGAGAATGCTTCATTAGCGTATGATTTTTTGAATCTACAGTAAGAACAAATATGTTTACGGCTCTCACAACGCATCGGTCACCTCCAAGGTGCTTGTACACGCTGTGAGTAAACATGAGTCCAAGTTTGTAACAATTGTAACATTGGGCATAACTTGCGTGCGGGAAACTCAATTGTTAAAATTGTTACAAACAATTCTCCGGTCGGTTAATTTGAAACAAAATATCAAAGTCTTCAGATCGGTACCAAATTTTACAGGCAGGTAGAGCTCGATGAAATGATTTTAACGACAAAGTTATTACAAGCGCCAAAAAGTTTGACATATTTCCGTTCCGTGTTTTCGTAATTCCTACCTATCACGCTCTCCTCTCCTTTGAGAAAAAGTAATTTATCGGACACTTCTGACCTATTTCACAGAAATATGATGCTTTTCGTACAAACAACGAATGTGCAACATTTATAAAAATATTTGAAATATACTACAAGTATGTCAAACTCCATGGCGCTTGTTATAAAGGGTCCCCCAATCATCTCATTCATTTCAAGAGATAACCAATTATGAGCGGTTGATTGATTGTGAGAGACAAGAGAGGAATGAAGAGGCGCAGACAGCGAGAGAAATCTGTACACCGCTTTTCTCAGCAACGGCGAAGTTTCAACTAAAAAGTAGAGAGTATGAGACTCAGGACATTGAGAGCTATCCAATGATGTCAAAAAGGCATATGGTAGATATTGCCTGGAGGGGCCCTTTAATTTAGTTCTCATGCACATCTTGACATGTCGCATCAACACAACGGTAACAAGCTAGTGTCTATGGTAAATAATACATAAATTCGTAGGCTACCCCTTGAACCACTTCTACGATGCACGTAACACTAGATATATACTACCCGTGCCCTGAGTGAGGACGTTCTTTTCGTAACGTTGAGCCGGTTCCAGATGCAAAACACGGGAGAGGCCTCAGTTCTCCTACTGTCGATGTGCGTTCAGGAGCGTGCGGACACACTCTTGAGGCAACACCGAGTCACCGGTGACAAGTTCCAACTGAGAATTACGCATGATCATTCCCCTCAGTTCCTATTTTTTCTAGTCCTCAAAGCCTCGGATCGCATTTTATCATCATGCCTACACATGAAACAACATTAAGCTTCATGTTAAGCAAAGATACACAACTAAGGTGACTCGCCAATGAAAGCGTGCGAATAAAAAGGCGAATAATTAAAGATTAGAAATTATCAGACGGGGACGGGGATAGGGTAGGGGAAAGGAAACCTAATGATATGGATGCAATCGAGCAAAGAGCTCGCCTATAACAGTTCGTTCAAACTCGAACTGTTAATTTAACCGTATCAATATATCGGTCTTGACGTTTTACTCTTTACGTGTATTTGTCTGCTATTCACGAACTATTGATCAGCAATCATTTATTATGGGCCAGGGGGAGGGGGAGCGGGTGGATGCGGATGTCGTCAATAAGGTGCTCCCGAGCGAGTTCTCTTCGGCTTAATGTAAGTCTCATGTTCATCTTGTTAGCCTGACATACCTCATTCGTCGCCGAGGTAGTAGGACGTTTTCTCTCCCTTACGTACTCTGCCTTCTCGCTATCTAAAAGCACAGCACTCTGCGTCAAAGGGTAGATCA
>LS903309.1:266572-289892 GCA_900490955.1 Micoletzkya japonica
CCTCTATCTCCTACAAATATGGATTAGTCTCTGCAGACACAGTAAGACTCCTATTAGAGTGATATACCCTTTCCTCTCCCCTTCTCTCCTACTCTCCCACGCTCTATCCTCTCTCTCACCTTATTCCCAACCTATTCCCTTGCACTATGCTCATTCTCTCTTCGATCACAACTATCTCCCTTTGCCATGCTCACGACTTAGCCTTTATTCTTCATATCTCGCCATCTTATCTTCTTTTTATCGAAATATTCAATGGATGGATACAGGTACCTTAATTTTCCTTTTAATGGGACATTTTTGAATACAGATTTTGGGTTATTCAAAATCATAGCACTAAACTGGGATAAATCCTTTTTCCATAATATAGTGAATTAAAAAGATCCGTCGGAAAATCATTCCGAATATAAAGCGAGAGAGTGTGCAAAAGTGAGAGAATTAGACTCATTTTGGAACGGAAGAAACTGATGGATCGGTTTATTCCACTATATATCCTCTATACCTTAGCCTCACTCGGGGTCTCCACTGAGGAGCCTCCGCCCCGAGTGGTGGCATGACCGTCTGGCGGTAGGAGGCGAAACGGTCATGCCTCTCCTTAGGTAGATATGCTAAGCTTCATTTCTATATCTACTCTATACCTTAATCTTTCCCTTCTTTAAACATATTCAAATATCGCTGCCCCACCACGATTGCGGCCTAGGCCAACCGGGTTTAAGGGGAAACCACGCACACGAGCTAACTTCATGAGAACGCAATGGCAATGTGAAAACCACGCTTTAAAGTAAAAACACATGTTTGCGTTTCACGCGATTTCCAAAGCTTCACGGCGCTTTCTGACCTCGTAAGGCTGCGATTTAATCTGGCGGAGAGTTTTGCTTATGCTATTATAGATTGCTTTCTTCATTTCTAAAGCATTAGCAATCAAAACAATAAAAAGCAAAATTCCCTCAGAAATATAATGCCCCCCAGCTCACCACACCATCCCGATCCGATACGGTAGCAGCCGAAGGAGGCGGCGTTGTGCGTAGAGATCATGGGAAGAGCGGTCGAATGGGTCATCCTGAGTGGGTGGAGTAATAAACAGTCGGAGACCTAGAGGGTATTGGAACCTCCAACACCTGATCCCTGCGCCGCTTATCTTGATAACAGAGTAAACTTGAAATTGTATCACTTATTTCATCTTTTCTACATTCTTTTTTATTCTTCTCTTGCCTTCTCTTCAGACTCGCACTAATCGCAATTAAATTATTTAGATATATTGATTTTAATATTATATTACTTAGTAAGTAATACTTACAACAAAATATAAGGACTTATAATATTCCTACCAAGCCCCGACGAGATCGGCCACAGTGCCGGCGGCATCGTGCCCTTCTGGTATGAGCTTCTTCGTGGTCAGCCAAGCCAGAGTCAGACAGCCGTAGCCCGCGTAGATATCGGGACTGTGCGATCTGGACGGAGATACGGTATTTGACGGGACCCCACCTATTGGCTAGAGATCATTTGGCTAGAGGACTAGAGATTATGAAACAAAGCTGCATGGGCAGATTCGGTAGTCTAGCATGTGAGAAATCCTGGAGGAATAAGGCAGCTGACAGAAGCTACCTACAGACCTCATTTCGTCGACAAAGGCGGCCGGTACTCCGTCGTACTCCCACGTGTACAGCAACGAAACGTTGTCCATGTCCCCTAAAAGCGCATTTACCGCCTACCGCTGAAAGCGAGATACGAATATTGTCAATATTGTCAATTTTTGCACTTTTGGCTGTGCACTTTACACACTAAAGTATCTATATGCGAAACGGATCTTTGAATGCCAGAAAGGGCAGTGGCCCTTTGCTTCCTCGTTCATTCACACATTATTTCCACACTGTTCTGACAACAGCCAAAATGTTAAGCGAACGAGATGCTGAAAATAACCCTGATTTCGGTAGGAACTCTCGCACTGAAAACACCGTATCCTAAGTACTTTGGCTCGTTCGCTTGACATTTAGAACACTGTGTTTCTGCAATCAATAGTACTACGTCCTAGAAATGGCCGAGGAAAAATGTTCCGTCAATTGTTCCATTTCTATTGAGCGAGCAAAGTGGTATGAAGAGAGTACAGAAAAAATGTAGGAATGGGCATTTACTGACGGAACGTTTTCGTCCATAATACCTTCAGCCAGCTTGTTCCTGTTCCAGGTGACCACTCCGTGTTGCTGCCCCGCTAGTCCCACCTAGAGTACGCAAAACTAATTTGGTATAAATCGATCAAAAGAGGAAAAGAGCGAGAAAGCATGACCAGAAAGAGAGATGGAGAGAATGTAAATATTATTGGTGAAGAAGTTCCATCAGTAAACCCATTCCTACTTCTGTTGAGCTCTCTTCATACCGCGGGTCCGGGACGTTATGTCCGCACCGGGCGCTATGTCCGATTTCGGATTTTTAACCGGGCGCTATGTCCGATATCCAAATATTGCCAGGGCGCTATGTCCGATTCTAGAACTTGGACGTTATGTCCGAATTGTATACAATGAAAGTATGTAGTGTATGAACATGTTGTACACTGTTACAAATCACAGTGTTCTGCCGCAATGCAAAACCTTTGGAAAGCGAAAAATCATTCCGACATTTACTAATACAGTAGATCGGTGTGCCGCGCACCACGAATAAATTATTGGGAATGGGAAAGGAAGGGCATCACGATAGGCACTAAAGCTAACATCAATCCGACACTAAGGGCTTTTGGGAACCCAAGAAAGACGATATCCTAGTCAGTTTCGCTTTCCAAAGGTATAGAATATTGTGAAATAGGTGTATGCTGTCTAGGTATGAACTTTAGATCACAATGATTAGGTATCCAAAATCAAAACACAATTCGTTATCGACTCAATATTCAGATTTTTATATCACTTGTTTGCTTTTGTCACATATACTTCATCATATGGTCACCTCTGACAAAGCGGTTTTAGGATAACTGCATACATACTTCATGAAGGGAACGTATGTATGCAGTTATCCTAAAACCATTTTTCTGTCCACCCTTAGTTCTATTTTCTCGGAAAAAACTATTCCTTATTTCCTTTCGAATCTGGTACTGCTCATTCATAGACATGATTTCAAATTACATGTGAAATGATAGTTCATTTTCATAGTGTGTTTGAGTGGGGTTAGTTGTGGCCGTCCGGCTGCGTGTTTCGTACGATTACAACTTAGAACTAAGCGAGGAACAGAAGTTGCCTATGAATACTAGATGAGTAGTAGATGGGGGGTGTGTGACAGAAGTTCCCTTCATGAAGTATAAACGCAGCTATCCAGTCTCCAGTTTTACATCGCACCAGGATATGGATTCAAAACAGAGACGCTTGATATAGATAAAAAAGACCCCAACTTTGTCAGAGGTGACCATATGATGAAGTATATGCGGCAGAAGCAAACAAGTGAGCTAAAAATCTGAATATGGAGTCGGTAACGAATTGTGTTTTGATTTTGGATACCTAATCATTGTGGATACCTAATCACCAGAGTTCATACCTAGACAGAATACACCTATTTGTAACAGTTTACAACATGTTCATTCACTTCCTGGCAAAATTTGGATATCGGACATAGCTCCCGATCAAAAATCCGAAATCGGACATAGCGCCCGGTCCGGACATAACGTCCCGGACCCCATACCGCTTCGCTTTCTCGTGGTAAATAGGAATGAGACGACTGATGGAACATTTTCCACAGCCGTGTATCCGTTTTTAGCACTCTAGTGGCTAGAGTTTAGTCCCACCACTCGCAGGTCGTCCAGTCCTCGTCCCTCTTCACGGC
Source organism: Micoletzkya japonica (assembly GCA_900490955.1). Taxonomy (NCBI): domain Eukaryota; kingdom Metazoa; phylum Nematoda; class Chromadorea; order Rhabditida; family Diplogasteridae; genus Micoletzkya; species Micoletzkya japonica. Next base: position 270,371 of record LS903309.1, read on the forward strand.
AGATGCGATCGAGGAGCGACGAGACCGTGTACAGTAGGACCGAGGCACTCTGCACACCCCTCAAGCGGCGGGTTGGCTCGGTCAAATTATTTATTTATTCATTATATTTTTATCTTGTCGTTTACGGAATATCCGTGATCTACGTCATTTTGTCAAATCATTCACTTCATCGGCCTTGATCTGCACACAGTTAGTGTTGGTGAAACGACCGATTTGATGAAATGGTGATTCCCATTTACTATTGTTCAGGGGCGCTTATTGTTAGCTACTACACCGCAAGCAACATAAACAGTGAAAGATTGTGGTTGTGAGCGGTCAGCAGATCCTCATTCCAATTTACGACGAGAGAGCGAAGAGGTATGAAGAGAGTGCGAACGAAGTAGGAATGAGTTTACTGACGGAACATTTTCGACAATAATACTGGCTAACTACTGCAGCTCTCGCTCACCTAACCCTCCGTCCTCCCTCGACCACCTCCTGCGTTGCGTTGTGCACGACGTGCCATGAATTCGTCCTGAAGACCAAAGATCAGAAATCAAAGACCAATTTTATGAACTCGAACAGTTTGCATGATACGCTAATTCTAACTAATCACATGCATGGTTTGAAAGTAGAGAATGATCAAAGCACAAAGATCAAAGATCATAGTCCAAATCCCTACTGAATTCCATCCCTCAGCAGGCTAGCCTTGATCGACGTCGTGCCCAAGTCTATGCCTAGAGCGGCCATCTGAACATGACAGATCAAAGAACACTCAAAGATCAAAGACCAGCTTTTCCTTGATTATAGGTATGGCAAACGGGAGGGTACCGCTCAGGGGGAATAGTGAAGACGAATGAAGACATTCAGAGGCACAATATGCATATTTTCACTAGAAATCTCTACTGCAGTATCTACTGGATAAAGGCAAGATGCAACCCACCTCTCCAAAGGTGTGGCTAAACCGTCGACTGGACATGATTATCGTTAGCTATCGCGAACTGAACGGAGACTGATAACCCTCTCGTGTCCGCTCCCCCACAAACACAACTCATAAACCCTCTCCCTCCTCCCTCCATTGTATTCATGCCCTCCCCCCTCCTCCCCCCATTCCTGTCACTAATCGTATTCGATCAATACAGTCCCGTGCACCCGATCATCACTCTGCTTGCTGTTTCCCGCCAAAACTCTCTTTTGAATAATCTGCTTTATTTGAGCGGCATCGCTTTCCCTACACAGAAATGAGCGCATGACATCGTAAAGCTATTATTGTATTTAGGCTCTTCTTAGACACGCGTGACTCTACAGTAATCAATGGACAATCAAAAGGGAGCCGAATCCCGGCACGAAACAAGACACCGGTAACAATCTTTCGACATACGGTAAGCCAAACGCCAGAATACGGTAGGATCTACATAGCGCGAAATTTTAAGAGGTACCGTATCCCACCCTCGACTACCGTATACCGTATACATCATGTGTGCGAAAGGAGATATACTGTGACAGACATAAAACGAAACGTGGGTTGTGTGTGTCTGTGGTCAGTGTTGAAAGCACAGTCAAACGAACATCACAGATAAAACGGGAGACGGGACTTTGGATGTGGCCGATTGCTAAGCTTTGAGAAGACTGGTGATGGGTTACGGGTATTAATTAGCATGAAAGGGGAGACAAACGTGTATGGAGCAAACGAACGGGAGGAGGAAAGAAGAATACTACATCTGGGCAAAGAAAGGTCGGGGGAAAGAAGGCAAGTTCGTACCGTCGTAGGGAGCGGGTATGGGACCATGGCATTGACAAGCAAAGGAGGGAGGGGATAGATTGAGAGGCAGCCCCGTTGAACCAAAATTGTTTTTGAAAAACCTTTTGAATAACACTTACATTTAAAAAAAGAGAAATAACTGCAAAAACTTTGCCTCGACGGGGCTGGATAAAAAAGGATTAAACATTGGATGTGAGCACTACTTCAAAAAAGAAACAAAAACATTACAATTAAAACGCGTAATACGCGAAGCGATACTAAACTCAAAATGGCTTATTTTTTAGCTTAAGCATGTAAATAGGGTCAAAAGCTGGTTAGAATGGTTGGCGTTGGTACTGGGCATATAGAGAAAATTTAAAGTGGTTTGTCTTACGATGACCGTGTTAAAGCGATGGTATAAAAGGGTGGGAAAGGTTTCATAAATATAGTGAGGTAAGGTTCAATGGTAATGGTCAAACGATTGATCGTACGATAATACATTCATAAAGCATACTACTCTAGTCTTACAGACAACAATAAAAAACGGGGAGGGTAATCTATGGTAAAGGGGAGGCAAAAGATTGCACGTGCCGGCATGTATTGCATACGAATTATCGATGCCCGTCGAAATCAGAAACCCAGCAAATTTAGTGGAAAAAGGACATTATATATATCGAGGCAGGGGGATTAGTGCATGCTTCATATCATTCATTAGCATCCTCCCTACGTAATCTTATAAAGTCTATGGCAGGAAGGCGACTAGCGGGAATGGAGTGATGATCGGAAGGAGGATGCGGGCATACTGTAGCACGCACATGACGCACGCGTTACGCGGCGCGAGCCGCGGGCTCTGCGGTCGCGTTGCGTACGTCGTCGGCGCCCATGTTCGCTCGGGCGGCCTCGTAGGCTCCATCGAGTGCCGACCGGCCCTCCACAATCCGCAGCGATCGATCGACGCCGAACGCACGCAGATGGTAGACCATGTACTCGAGCACGTACCTGCGCACCAACCGTTTAAATCGGGAAACGGGCGCGAAAATTATTTATTATTGGAGGAAACTGAACGTTGAGAGAGCTGCGCAGTTCTGTCCGCGAACCACCGTAAAACTTGAACCGGATCCGGCAATTAGCCTAAGCTGGCATTTTGCCAAGAGAGTTTCACTGTATTTAGCGGAGTGCGCTGCAAAGATTTCCCAACGTTACTTTTCTTCCAATCATAAGAGCTTACATCAGGTTAGCGCTGACGTAGTGGAAGGAGATGGCGTAGTCCGAGCAGCACGCTGGGCCCTGAATACATAAATTATTATTACCAGATTTATCGCCCTCCTGAATAAATCTGGAACAACAATAAATATTATAAGGCCTTTAATGAATGAATAAATAAATAAGAGAAATATTATATCGAGAGAGTTGGCAATCACAACTTCAACCTCACAATGACTCGGTATAATTGCGACATTTTAAAAGAATTTAAGAGTCAATGAAGCCTTCAAGTTGACCGTACCTGATCCATGGGATAGTAGGTGTACTGCCAGAACCAGAACTTGGGGTCGATGTGACCGGGCGACAAGTGGTGTTCCGGGACGAAGGGCATGAATCTGCAGGAAGCGCATTGACCACAACAGGATTAGGGTTGGGAATGTGAAATCTAATTAACGAATATGAACGTTCACTTTTTGTAGACGTTTTCGCCCGCTCGGTCGCAAACGACCACAGAAAAATGAAGGTTCATATTCCAGAATAGTTCGCATTCCCAACCCTAATCGGGATTAGCCCCTGCTGGCTGCGGGCCCATTCAAACCACCATCTACAGTATCCCCTCCCCCTACAGTACCTCCTCCCCGTACCTGTGATGTCCCTCTGCGTCCCTCGAATCGCCCGCCCTCACTCCCACCTTCTCCAGACACTTTCCCATCTCCGCGTCCTCGGCCCCCGAGTGGGCCTCCTTGCACAATTGCTTATCGGGCAGCGCCACCTCGACGAACCTCCAAAGATCCGCTTACTTTATTATTTCCGTATTTTTTATTTACTTTACTTTACTTTATCGACGTATATGCGTAAATACTACCACTCGGATAATAATAGGGCGGTTATTTTATGATATTCATGGATTGAATTTCCGATTTAGATCTACCTTGCGCCTTCCCCAAACAGTGATGTTAGCTCAGATGTCCCGTCACAAAGAAACCTAGATGGCAGGCAGACAGTGCTAATACTCAGTGCGATATATTTGTCCAGATCTACCGCCACCTCCTTTGTTTGGGTCGCGCCTACAGATGACAGGTGGGCAAGCTACGACCATCAAAAAGGGCCGACCGATTCAGTTTGAGCGGCAAAGTGTCCAGATCAGTAACGCCGCAAGTGCCTTCCCACAGTCTCCATCAAACAACCGCCCGACTACCGATTACCCCAGTGACAGCTTCAGCAGAGCTAGCTACACACAATTCTATCAGTCTCCAATAGGGCTTGAAAAAACAAACCTTTTAATCGCATTATGAGACCGAGAGAGTGAGAGGAGAATGAAAGAAGGAAGAGAGTCAGACGATACATACGCTAATAGCGCTTGGTTTTCAAACCCTAGTCTCCAAGCTCAGGCATTTGAATATTTCCTACACTACGATCTACAGTATCCCTTCAGTGTCAATCTATCGCACTTCCTACCATAAGATTATTCTACCGTACCAACTCAAGTGTAGTCTACCGTAACCCAACCTCAATATACAGTATACCTTCAGTGTCCATCTACCGTAAACCCCCAAATCTACCGTACTCACTTCTTCAATGCCTGTCTCGACAGCACGTAACCGGCCCCTCCACTCATGTATCCCTGCTTCGTGAACGGCTTGAACTTGCACCCAAAGTAGATGGGTTCCTCTGCAAGGTACACGAAGATTATTGACAAAAACTGAACTTCGTAATAAGCCAAACTGTTAACCACATTGTCAGTAGACAGGGGCGGTAAATATCATAGAATGCAGTCCTGTTATATATAGAAATAAACTTAAAAACACGTCAAAAAGCGAACCTATGTATGAATCTACAATCTACCCTTAACCTACCCCTCCCCTACTATTACAGTATCCCTCCTGTGCCTACCGGGCGAGTGTGCCATGAGCAGGTATCGCAGGTTCTCCACGATAACGTACGTGTCGTCGTCCGCCTTGAGGAACCAGTCGTAGTCGTTCTGCAAAAAACATTACTTCATATTATTATTTTTATTTATCTTCACATTCTCTCAAAACCCTCCAGATGTTCTACTCAGTACCCCTCGCTCTCATAAGGGTATCTTCCTCGCAGATGTGGGTCCCATCAAAGATCACAAAAAACGAAGAGGGGGTGAATCGGGTGAATCCCCCCCCCCTCCCCTATTCTCCCCTATTCTCTCCTCCCCATTGTTCTGAATAAGTGCACGCGATTCCGCGCTTCAACGCGGAAGTAGCCAGCGGTCTAAAGAGTACAAATAGTTACGCGCGCGCCACGCGACTACTCAATTCTCTTCTGTATCTTATCAATGAGCGACACCCCTTAAAGGGCCCCTCCAGGCAATATCTACCATATGCATTTTTTGACATCATTGGATAGCCCTCAATGCCCTGAATCTCATCCTCTCTCCTTTTTAGTTGAAACTTCGCCGTTGCTGAGAAAAAGCTGTGCAAAGATATCTCTCGCTGTCTGCGTCTCTTCACTCCTCTCTTGTCTCTCACAATCAATCAACCGCTCTTAATTGGTTATCTCTTGAAATGAATGAGATGGTTGAAGGGACCCTTTAACGCATAAGACTCTTGGGCGAAATATCATTGCATGATAAATTATTATTATTATTATTATTATTATTATTATTATTATTATTATTATTATTATTATTATTATTATTATTATTATTAAAAACATGAAATGAGACTAGATTCCTCTTACCAGATGGTGGTCATGCAGGTAGGTAAAGGCTGCCTTGGTCTTGGCCCACAGATAGTCCCTTCCCTCGGGTATGTTCAGGTTGATCGAGGGAAGCGACGGGTCCTCCTCAGAGGACATGAACACGAACTTGTTGCATCTGCAAGGCCGACAAGCTCATCCTACTCTTCGTCCTCATAGTCAAACTTTCGTGCCAGAATAAAGTCCTGTCAAATAGAATCTTATTCTTTTTACCATTTGGAAAGCATATTCTAAAAGGTTTTTCTTTCCTTTGCGACAATTCAGCCATAAACCCGTCTTGCGACCGTACGTCGCAAAGCTGCCTAGAAAACCTCAAAAGCATGCCACTCTAGGAGAACGATCTGATCTTTGATCTCTCCCTCTAGATATCCCCTCATTCTCCCGCACCTCTTCGCCCAGGTCGCCTTGACGTGCTGCGCGCGTTTCTCGTGGTTCTGCTTCCCGGTGAGGATCCAGCAGAATATGCGCACCTTCGTCGAGATTTCCTCGGCCAACGCACCTTCGTCTGCAAAGAGATCAAAATATTGCATATATTTTTCAAACAAAGTTTTCACAATCGTAAAAAAAACGCATTTATTTTATTTTAATGAGCTTCTCGAGGATCATACTTGATCTCGCTATAAATTCCACAGTAAGCTAGTTACGGTAGCATTACACTCTCTGCCGATTGTTCATAATCCGCTTGCATTAGCATACATTTGGCCGCTTAGCTTGACAAGTTCACTCCAACTAGGTTATTCAGCACCAAACTATCCACGCAGCGTACCATCCATCATGTACAACAAAAAAGCTCTGACCTCGGTCTGCATACTGTAAACCCGGAAACTACGGTCGCAAATTCACAAAAAAAAACCGACCGAGTCCTTTCAATTGCCGGATCCGTAACCCGCACCTCCCCCCCCCCCCTAAATCTTCCCTACGATTATTCCAATCCTTCGTAATCCTTAGCATCCCTCGCTACTACCCTTCCTCCCTTTACCTAATCCTCCTGTATTGCGCACCCTCGCAAATAGCGCGTCCTTGGCCCATCCCTCACCAAAGAAGCACTCTCGCGCATGGTGTCATCCACGGACTTTCGTCACTCTGTTAATCGTCTCAAATTGCAAATGATACCATACTCTGGAAAAAAACCCAAATACTCCAAGAGCGAATTTCTGGGAAAGGTTGCCTCAACCTTCCGGTCGTTCCGAGAAAACTACAGCATAGACCCCCCCTCAACCCGCTCCAAACGCGCGCTAATTCTCACTCCAACCACAAACATCCCCTTCTGCACCCCTTCTTTGCTCGGAGAGTTTTTCACACTCTCCTCTCCCCTCCCTTTTTGTCGGCATTGAGCCCACGTTCTCCACTCCGATCGCCCCCCCCCCCTTTAGTCTTGCGCTCTTTCTCTCCCTAAACTACGATCTCTCCCCTAATACCCCCTCACCTTGTCCCTACCCTGAACCACTGAGCAAACCTTTTTCAAACCCTTTTCATTTGAAAAAGTCGCACAATAAATTTGAGCATTTCCGCGTAGAAGTAGAGTGGGAAACCGAAGGCAAATAGGAATCGTCACCAAAACAGGGCGCTTAGGCGTACACTGTTGCAGCGGAAAGAAAGACTACACGGTTAGCCCGCAAGTCAACGAAACACTACTCTGACGGTGCGCGTTTGTTCACTAAGTTTTGTTAGGAAAAATCAAAATATAAAAAAATGTCCATAATACTCACCAACATGGTGGTGGGCGGAGTCGTTTCCGTGGAAGTCGAAGGGTCGATCGGGCGCGTTAGCGTCGTCTACGTCCTTAATCGAGACAATTAGTACTTATTCAAAAATCAATATTTATTGACGCATTCATTCAATTTCCTGTACAAAACAGTCAAGCGCAACTCCCGGTAAACACGGCACTCAAGTGGCTTGTTCAGAGACTACTCGCGTCAATGAGGGCAATCAGCCGGAATACCATTGAGAAAGGGTGGCGAGACCAGAGAATACTGTTGCCGGGGTACTGTAACTAGCGACTGTGCGACAATCTTATCTACTTTGCCTGTCAAAAAGCGGTCAAAATCACGGCATAGTTATTGAAATAATTTAAAACTTAAAATATAAAAAAATACATATTTCTACCGTACCTCTTCAGAGTGCGCGTCGTTGTGCCCGCCTGAGTACCGTTCCGCTCGGGACCTGAATCAATGCAAGTTGAAGACCTACCGTAACCCACAAAACAGATACTCGTGCATTTCCCACCTTTACAGAACAAGTTGAATAAGTTCGATGCCCCTCCAATCTCATTGGACTCTCATACACTTATTTGTTCCCACGTTCTTTCCCCTGCAATAGTCTCTCTCTCTTCCTCTTTTTCACACTTTCCATTCAATACGGCGGTTTGCCATCTGTCGACTGTTTGCCGTCCTCTTCCTCCCCGCTCTCACGCACGCTCTCTCTCGTCCCTCTCTTTTCCTGCGTCTCTCCGGCGTGCTTCACTCTCTCGTCGCTCTGCTGGTCTAACTCTCTTCTTCTCTCCTCTATTACTCATCCAACTTCAGTTCCACTAGGGAACAATTCACGGAGAGAGACAGTTCACGAACAAGCTGTGAATACACTTGGAGGGATGGTGCATGCTCAGAGATTGTCGAGGGGAACGCGTTATAAATAGCTCTGCCTGAGCTGGTTGCTCACCGGAGTAGCCGCTTTAGATTAATGCAACTAAGACAAAGCTTTCGGAAACAGCAAATGATTCAACTGAAACCATGCCCCAAGATATTATTTTTTTAAAAACGACAACCCTGCGGGGCTAGATAAAATACTCATTGAAAAGCCGCGAATCGCATGCTCCAGTACTGTTAGAGGAAGTTCGGACGAAATAGGAATGCGTTCACTGACGGAACTTTTTCGTCAATAATAGTATTATAATCTCATAATTATCTGCCATTAATTATAATAATACTGCCAAAATGCTCACTTCTGATTGGTAGCATAGGGAAAGACGACGAGTTCGCCCACCGAATTGAAGCCCTGCGGCGGCTGCAGCACCATCGACAGCAGCACGCCCACTACAAATGCCGAATTTTGAATTCCCGCCAAAACCCAAAATTCAAAGTTCCCGCCTACTCACGCAGAACGCCGATGCAGACGTAGAGCGCCGGCGACATGCGAGGCCAGCCCATGGCCCTGGAAAGACAATCGATATGAACTGACTACAGTATCATTGAAATACTAAAGCTACCGTAATCCCTACAATTAATTTGAAAAAAGTAATGCAAACCTATCGCGAACTGACTAACCTAGAACAAAACTGTAGCAATGTTAGCACCAACGTACAAATTCAAGGCTAGGTAAATCGATAAAATTGCTAATTTCGCGGTAAACTTCAGTAAGCGTCGATTTGACAAGTTCGCATCTCGACTACACTTGACATTCCATTCTCCGCCTCCTGTTCTTCCTCCCTTTCTTTCACCTTATTTCGCGCAATATCTCAAGTACAACTCTCTTCTTGCCCTATGCGCCTCCTCTCCTCATTCCCTCCTTTTCCTCTCCAACCCTTCCCTCATCTCTGGTAGTATCAGAGTACACTCTCATGGAATGTCCGTGTACTTCGGGTAACCTTAAGGGACAGCCATCCCATGCGGTTAGAGAACAGTTGTACACTCAAGCCTGCACTAGAGCATTCCATGCGGGTCTTTTTGATGTATATCTTTCATACATATTACATAACCGCGACGCGTCTCGTCACCAAAAGCAGCGAGAAAATACCCGAATGGAATGCTCGAGTATGCACTCGCTCCTATGACGCATCTAGCTCAAAGCTAAGGCTTCGCATTGTTAAGGAAGATGCGAAACATACCCAGGAGAAGCTGTAACTCTACTTTCGCTCAAAGCCCTATTCCATAATACGGCGCATCTCTAGTCCGCTCAATGCCAATCGGTTGCTACGCAAAGCTTTCGCTAAAACAGAAAAGCACCAGCTGAATAACCATTCCCCCCCCCAAAAAGAGAAAAATAGGACTAGCTAGGCTGATTCCGGTGACTCCTACAGTATCCTCCCACCTGTTCGGAGACAGTATGACAGCCGCTGGTTTCGCAGTTCCGGTGGTTAGCGGCAGATCGGCACTGTACTCGTATAATAATGCGCTATGGTTCCGCCAGCTTACGCGGCCTTCATCTGCAAGGGAAGAGACATATTGAGAGGCGAGAAGGGGGGGGGGAGACGAGAGCAATGAAGAGGCGACCGCTCACGAGCAGAGGGCGAATGAGCAATGAGCAAGACTCTTCGGGTGAGCTGACTAGAGAGCATTATGCATTAAGCAGGCACGAGTAGAGATATGCTGATGTCTAGCTTACAAAGAAAACGATAGTCTGCACCGGAACCAATCGAAGGCAACGTCGAACATGGAAAGAGGCGATGCATAACGGAGCGGTACTAGGCAAACATTTCCGGCCAAAAGATGGCCCATCACGCATTAAAGCGAAGCATCGCGCTGAACAATTGCCCACACGCCTATACTATTATTGGCGAAAAAGTTCCATCGGTAAACTCATTCCCACGTTGTTTGGACTCTCCTCATACCGCCTCGTTCTCTCGCCGGAAATAGGAATGAAACGACTGCCGGAACAGTTTCCCCATCTTCAATATCAAAAACAATCGATGAACCCCGTTTCACTATCTAACTCTTACATCCAGCCCCGTAACCCTCTTCCGCTTACCAGATTTCAGAGAAGGCTCCAGGATTTCCAGCGTACGTTCAGGGGGGGGGGGGGGGGGGAGGATGGACAGGGGTGTTCCCGGGAGGCGCTGCTTCGACACAACTACACTAGCCTTCTCCCCCCTCAAATCCCTCCCCTCCCCCCTCTCTTTCCCTATGCCAAATCGCGCTCGACATCGCGGACAAGCAAATAGAAACAGACAGAATCCGAACACAGGAGGGAATAAGAGAAAGAGAGAGAGAGACACTTTGAATGAAGGAGAGAACAGATGAAGACAACGAAGGGGTGAGAAATGGGGAAGGGTAGGGTGGGGAGTAGAGGGTTGGAGGATGGTGAGGGGGAGGGAAGAGATGAGATGAAGGGTGGGGGATCAAGGATGACACCCTGATTCATTTAATGGCACGCTACTGGGAATGTTTGACGCCTTCGGATAGCCGTGAAAGACTTTCTCAAGGGTCGGTTTGGAAGCAGCTAGCACAATGGTATGCACAGGCCTCTCGAGATAAGTCTCTACTGACGGGTGGCGGGAACAGTAGGGGTCTGGAGGGAGTGCACAGAAATGGACACGACACGCACCCGACAGTAGGGTGATAGGTGGGGTCAAAGAGTAGCGATGAACCCGCCTCGTACGAACTATACTTAGCAAATGTATATCTTCGCTAGGGAGCGAGACTACGGTAGACTTATGTATATTTGCAAGGACAGAGGAGTCTTGAAAAAAGGCCCTTAAAGGAGGGCCATTCGGTACCGTAATCATAATAATTGAGGATAATTTGCACTGCGAGAGAGGGAAGGGCATAGAAGAGAAACTAATCGAATCCGTCAGGATGCCGTCAGGAATTTGAATGGATTACGGTTCCGAGTGGAGTTCCCTCCCGAGATCGAAACGGGAGTCGCCGCAGGACACAATGATCACTAGCCGGCCAAACTATAGCCTATCTTCGGATAGTGCCAGTTGTGTGCCGATCTCCGCCCTCCACAGCCCATCACAAATTCATCCCCCCTCCCCAGACCCCGTCCTTCTCACCTTCCCCCTCCTAACCATGGGTTACTTCCCTCTTATCCCCTCGTTCTTCTCCCTCCCTCTCCCTTCATACATGCTAGTAGCCCATATGTGCGACTCTCAAGTATGCGGAAACAGAGAGGGGAGGGAAGTGTCCAAGGAGGTTAGGAGTGGGAGGGAGAGGGGATAGTTAGAGGCCGAAGCACAACAAACCCAACCCGATCACTCATATACAAGAATATATATGGCGGGGGCGCCGCGATAGAGACAAGCCCAAACCGCTGTCAAGGCTATCCAAACAAGCAGCGGGTACTATCTGAGCCAAAGTGCTCGAGGCAATAGAAGGGAGATAAGAAGCGAGCCAGCCATCGTCTCGTAGCAAATGTGCGTATAAGCTAGCGCACGACTGTCTCCACCCGCCTGTCAACGCCTTAAGGAAGTTAACTCTCGAAGCTGACTCTACGGAGAGAGGGTAAGTGAGAGAGGGAGTGATCCCCTACAGGCACAATCGAGAGAGATCGAGAGACACCCGGGAACTCGTTTGACACTCTCCAGCAGAGGAGAGAAGAGAATCTGAGAGGGGAGGGGCAGATGGGCGAGAGGGAAAGAAGGAGTACATGATGATGCCCTTTGGAGGGAGGGAAGGGGAGGAGAGAGAATCACGGGAAATAAGCCCAAGACAATCTCTATCGAAGGGGGAGGGTCTCCAAGGACGCCTCCTAGCCAATGTATTTCTTCAGCCTGCGGTCGAGACACCGAGAAGAGAGGCAGAGGGAACGACTCACGTTTCAACCAATCCTGTACTAGGCAACGCAGCAGCATCGCAAGGGAATGCATTGTGCTCCTCTCAGAGCTGGGCTTAACCTCGGAGACTCGGAAATCGCAATTTCGCGTCGTCACAGAATACACCATGAAGCTTACCAATTGAAGAGTCGCCTTATGTGTTTACGTTTAAAGGCGGGTTTTTTTTGTAAATAGCAAGCTACCCTTGGAATAGCGCTGCGTTCGCCGACCTTTGATTCTGATTGATCAGACTGATCCACCAGATACGAGGATCTCGCCCCAGACAATGAGCAACTGCCAGGACATTCCGCATGTACAGCAAAAACACACACAGAGACAGAGAGAGACTACACTTGTCAGGCAACGTCTCAATGGCACTCATACCCCGTGCCTATGGTCCTCGCACCCCCTCCTCCCTCCTTCGTACCCTTCCCCTTTCACTCGTCCCTCTTCCCTCCTACTGATAACGCAACGATAACGGGCCGGGCAAGGCGCGACTACAAAAGGCTCGATGAGTCACCGCGATGCTGCCAAAAAGCGTTAGAACCACGGGTTAACGTTTTTTAACTTGAAGACAAACAAAGTACTCTACGGAAATTACTGTACATATGTGAAGGCGGCGTGCACTCTGCTCACCCTAGCCAAATACGAGCCAATCAAGTATTTCCATGCAACCCGCAATAGCAATACCATGAGCGAAGAAGAAAGCAACCATAAATGAAAGACTTGTCACTTCATTCACGACTCTACCGAATTCGTCAGCCAAGCCAACGCGGTGTCGTGGCAGCGCGAATGGGCCTCATTTCGCATTCTGGAGGGAGAAAGGAGGGAAATAGCAGATACGGGGAATGGAGAGCATAACGGGGAAAAGAGCAGTTCGTAATCCTCTTCTCTCCTGTCCGAACCCACGCAGTGTCACTGACACAACGACAGAGAGAGAAGCGATAAAATGGAGAAGAGGTAACGACGGGGGAGGAGATAGTAGTGGAAGAGAGATGGAAGAGACGACTGCTGAATCCACGAAGGGGATGATGATGTGGTTGTGGAGATTGGAGGCAATGGAGAGCGAATGGAGGAGGGAGGAGGGTGTGAGACTGTGCGACGAGAACAATGCGATTAGAGAGACGGAAGAACCCGACAGAGAAGCGATGAAGGGTGGACGGAGGGGGGAGAGTGAAGGGGAGGAGAGGAGAGGAGCAGACCGTGGGGGGAGAGAGATTGGACAGGAGAGGGAAGGTGGTGAGGTCGGGAGAGAAAGAGACGACAGCACATTGGATTCCGAGCCCTCCCCCCACAGTGTCAGATGCGCAAACTGTCTCCAGTTCACACTCTCTTCGTAACGTCGTCAATCATCCCCCCCTCTCCCTCTCCCCAATTCGCGCTAAACACCCCCTGCGACAACTCCGTGGTCTTCCGTGTGTCCTCTGATAAGATTAGATCAGCGAGCAGTCTGCTCCCAGAAACACTCAATCGCCGCATCGCAGCTCCGGACATTTGTCAGATAGACCAAGAACCAACCGGATCGCTATCAAAGAGATCAGTCACGAGGACAAGAAGTTGGCACAAAGAAGAAGCCAGTAAGCAACCAGGAAGCGGCGGCACAACATGCAAAGATAGCGTCGTAACTAGTACGATGTTTTGCTTCGTTTTGCTGTTATTAACTGTGCATTTCACTCTCGTTTGCAAAGCACCGTAAGGGTTGTCACACCAAACATATGATACTACGATACTGTTTGTTGACAAGACGTCAGGACAGACGCTTAATGCTGAAGTGTGTGGCGTTGAAATTTGATATGATGAGGATCCAAATAAACAGGCCTGTTGATCAGCGTCTTCAGGAGATTCTCGTAACTTTATTTGCGCTACCCGCATGCTGCTCATCTCACATGATCCAGCTTCCGACTCTCTGTTGCAGTAGCCTCACAAACACTCCCTTTCCAATAAGTTAATAGGCATTCTCCTACCCTATAAGTGTTTGGAAGTAGCCCCCCCCCACCAAATGGCTACTCCCGTCATAACTTTCGCTCGCAGCGCCCTCTCTTCTTCTTCTCGCCATCCGTGTATTCTTTGACCAGTTCAAAACCAGAAACCCCGTATGGCCTTGCAATGGTTCCAATGGCCTGCGCGAGTACACAACAAACAAACACGCACGAACGGTGCGTTCGGAGAGGAGTGAAAGCGTGGAAATACAATAGCATGGACGGAGTGTTGACGCGCCATTGGAAAGGGAGCATTAATGGCACTTGTGGCAGTGTGAATGGCTGACAATAGACTATACTCATCAGCGAAGATTGACTGCTGACAAAGAGTGCCTGAAAGTGGACCATTCCCCAGAAACAGGGGAAAAATACAGTATTTGATTGTAATTTACGGGGTAGCTCCCCCCGCCCGCAGGCCGCCGTTTACTATGAAATTACCCAAAATAATTTCAAGTACGAGTATTTATCCCCTGCCCAGGACGTGCCCGAACATCTGTCCGGAGGCGGTAAAACCAGCACAGAGAGCTACACGAACACGCAAGGACCGTCGCCTATTGTATCGCGCCACCCAAGGACCCTCACTTAGAAGAAGAAGAACATCTCAAGTATCTATTACGCACCGCGCTCATTCACATGCAAGGGAGAGGACTGTCCACACGCAATACCACAAGTAAGAGAAGACAGTAAGAGAGATCAGCGCAAACTTCGGAAAAGTGAACCTATCTATGCATAAACTGCTCATATAGTCAGAAGAAGAACGAACATGTGTGCGCAGAACCTCACAATAAAAGATTGCTTCAAACAATATCTAGCAATCCTTTGAAAAACAGTAGAAACTCGCTGTGGCCAGAGCGAACCGTCGGGTGTCTAGCCCTATTGAATCGCTCTCGATTTACCCTTCATCCTTCTCCTTCTTCACCTCCCTCCATTCTCTCTCCTTCTCACCCTCTTCCTGGTTGCACACGCGAAACAGTTCGTCACAAGCAGAGAGACAAGAAGGGGAGAGACGAGAAGGAGGCCAAGGGGGAAGGCAGAGGGGACTATCTGATAGCAGTCACGGCCTGAGAGATCCGTGCTAAACGGCAATTCACCATCAAATAATAGCCTATCCTGGGGGGGGCGTCAAAATTTTTTTAACTGCAGAAGATGAAAGGCCCGCGTCGGATCACTTCCTGCTAGAGACATCAAATGTGCTAAGCTAATGTATTACTTGACCGCAGATCAGCCAATGGAGTGACAACCATTATTAAATAAAATAACCATCAGCATAGAAACAGAAACCGGACAGTTGTAGGTAACGTTGAAGCGGCGAACAAAGAGAGGTGATTTGCCAAATTTATTACTCATCTGCTAATCATTCCCGTAAGCAAGCCGGTCACCAGGAAAAGTTCCTGCTCCCGTAAACCGAGTTCTCGCTGCATTTCGACGCAACACTGAAAGCCATTCAGTGCCCGTCTTACTTCAGTGCTTATGATTGATTGATTGATTGATTGATCGATGTCCATCGAAAGGTTTGCAAAGCTTCCAGGCAAAGCAGCATGGTGTACTACAAGCTTTGTCCTAAATGTCATAAGAGACGCACGGCAACCAGATGGAGCTTTACAGTAGCAAGATAAGACGTCTGATGCAGCGGCCATGGCCATCGAATTAGCATAACTTGAGAAGTCCGGGAAATACGATCTCCAGAGTGGATCAAGTTGCTCCTAAACGCTTGCAATCACCAAAAGCATCCAATTCGTATCTCGACAAAGCCGATGGATGCCATTAGGCGGAAGTAACTTTTTGCGGCAAGCCCCCCCCCCCTCGCAATACCGAAAATGCACGAGGCGAAAGAAGATACTCTTAAGCGACTATCGAATTTCCAGCAACGACAATATCTCGGATGGAACGAGTCAATTGAGCGAAGGCGGTGAAGCGATGGCCTCACAGTGTTTACGGCAGCTATTCGGAAGGGAACGAGGGAACCATCAACAAACTGCCAGGAGCAGATGGAGAGGAGCAGAGAAGGGGAAGGAGTAGCCAGAGGGAAGGAGAAGAGGATTGCAGGATGGCCGAGGGAGGGAAGAGCAGGACCACACGTGTTTACGTTTAGATCATCGAGTTGGTGTGATATTGTGCTTGTTGGTTTTGTAGTAAAATCCTTTGCAAGGCCTGAAGTAAATCTAATCTCGCGTTAAATTCACGCGCGAGTCTCGTTTCGAGCCTTTAATTTGTGCCAAAACCTGGAGAGAGGAATAACTTATTCGGGAAAGAAATTTCAGCAAGATAAAACGACCTTCTCGAGATCTATGCAATATACGGCATTAAAGGTGAAATGATCCGCTGTTAGCTTGTATACAGGTGGTGTCAATGGTGTGGTTAATCCCCTGGGCACACGGTGCCCTCTTCATTTCAAAGGCTAAAAGACGGCTGTTCATGCCTATTTACCTCCGCTATTCGATAGGCAGAGGAGGCGCCCCAGTTAAGCCCTCGTTTCTACAACAAAAAAAAAGAAATGTGAAGAGATCTTCATCTCAAGCGCAAACAGCGGCGCAATTTTTTCGAAGAATGCAGCCTATAAGCGTAGGTGAAGCACGACAAAGAGACAATGGATGAAGAGGGTGGCGTTGGGTGATCCTTGGGATAGCTCAATTCGACTTTTGTAGTCTCTCAGTTGCGGGCAGGAAATATCCCGGCGATATGAAGACAGAACTAGGGAATCTCCGTAAGACAGAAAGTGTGCGAACAATTACGAGCGACCGCGCAGTTATGCACCAATATTGAACCGCTTGAGAAAGACCGTTCGAACTTCTTGAATACGTCTGGGATAGAGGCCTTGACAATGAATAGCCAATCGAGAGTTGAACGAGGGGAGGTAGAGGGAGAGGTAAGAGGGAGGGGGAGAGTCTTGCGAGGGAATAAGAAGCGAACCGGTGAAGAGGGCAACAAGAACCGAGACGGACGCTAGACTCATTCACGCAATACGACAATTATGTGACCGCGGAGGGGCTTGTCTGGATTGAGCTAGAGGGCGACAATAAATAGGGAAAATGAATATATTCTGCACCCCGAAAATAAATATCTCAATAAGTACGGGTTACGGCGCCTTGCGTTGCTTGAGGAAGGAACAAAAATTGAAGCATGCAGGGCATAATTTTGAAGCGGGGAGGCTGGTGACAGTATTTATCATAGGCCAATGAGGAAAAAGTTTTATGTTGAAGGGCGCAGAAAGACATCAAAGCTCACAGAGCGACTAGAAGGTTGGGTAGGCCAGACACACTCATCAGTCTGAAGAGATCGAGTGGTAGAAGAAATAACGAGGAGAATCTCAAAAGCGCTGTTTTGTGTATCCATGATTAGTCAAAGTATCATATACGAGCTCACGTAGTATCTACGCCAAAAGTGGATGGAAAAGACGAAACGGGAAGCTATGCATTTACTTGCCATAGCTTTTCTAACATAGTTCTTTTCAAAGGAAAATGAAAAAAAAGTTACAAACGTGAGACCAAAGAATAGAGTTTTTCTATTCGCGTCTTTCTGATGGGTACGTGTACGGTCAATTCCTAATGACTTTATAAATAGTTATCCAGTGGTTCTCCCTCTCTGTTCCCTTCGCGTGCGGTTCGCTCTCTCATTTGTCTCTCCACCAAGAGCCTTTCACGCAGTTTAAAGGAGCCGGCCCACGACCAAGGATAAGAAGGAAGAATCCTCCCCTCTGAAGACTTGGCGTACGAGGGGAGTATGCGCCAATCGAGGATCAAGAGTCTACTAAAGATTCATCGTCACCTCGGACTGAGTGGGTTTATTTGAAGAAGATTTGAAGTTCCTAACCTCTCCTACCTATCTATATCAAATGCTCCTCCTTTGGACCCCAATCCACTGATAGTCCTGATAAAGGTGTAAAACTGTAACTGTAAAACCAGTGGATGGTGAAGCAAAACAATCGAAAAGACCATGCTCTACAAAGGAGAAAAGAACATAAAGAGCGATTAACGGGGAGTATTTAGCACGAACGAATCATCCGCACACACTGGCATTTATAAAGATCAAGAACAAGAGAAGATCGGAAACAGGCGGGAAATTGCTTGGAGAGTAGAACAAGAACAGATGAAGAAGCGGTTACGGTAACCATACGGTGTACAATAGCCCCCAAAGCAAAGATTGTATGGCTATTGCGGAAGAATAAAGATCGTGAACCAGAGAATGAAAGGGGGGTTGGGGAGGGCGAATCTGACCCTAGCCCAGCTCCCAGAGCGCACAGCTATCCCAGAGCACGGGTCAGAGGGGAGGGGAGAGGGTATCCGCTTGTTGAGAAGCCAAATAAAGGAAGACGCGTACGTCTTGCTGGGATATACACCGACTCAGAGGGGCTACAGATGATCCGAGATCAAGGCTAAGAACAGACTCATAAAGAAAAAGTAGGAAATCAAACGGAATACGAGTAAGTTAGCCTATCGGGCACAGAAGCGCGAAAACGTAAACCAGACGAGTGATAAGAGATAGGGGATGTGATGAAGATGAGAGAGGAGATACTGTATGGCATTAAAGAGCATGTGAGATCGAAGGCAAGGAGGGGGAACGGAATGGCAAACCGATAACGAGCTGTAGCCAAAGAAGCTGATTGAATCGCGAATTGAAGAAGGGGGAGGAGTCGCGGCATCCGAAGCCCTGCTAAACGGCGTAAGTCTGACCCATCTTTTTGAGTACATATTTTAATCTCCGATAAAGTTAGGTTAATCTGTTTGACTAAACACAAAAATAAAAATAAATAAAAACAGCATCAAATTCAAAACTGAGTTTTCCATACACAGCCTTACGCTGTTTAGCGCACTGTACCCGCCCTAGCCCCGCCCCCTTCATTTCCAAGTCCGTTCTCGCTTCGCCTCTTCCTCGTTGATTATTATCCCTTTCCGGTCTTGCATCAGTCTTACTCCTTGGCCTTTTGTCGTTCTTCCCTTCCCCTCTCCCATCTTCCTAGTCTCCTTCTCCTCTAGTCGAGAGAGTAAAAGACGCTACGAGATAGAGAAAAAGCGCGACTGAGAGTCTGGAGAGCCACACGGAGAACGGACAAAAGCCGAGCCCTAGTAAAATCGTTGAATTTTGTCACAAATTGATTCCTACGGTATCCTCAGGAAAATCCATGTGGGAGCCTGCATATTTCATAACCAGTTTTGAAATTATTTCACGGGAAAACGCCTATTTAGAGCCAGTAGAGCATAGTCAACCGCGATTGAGCCGAAAGGCAACATTAAATTTGGCATAATGCGAGAATATCAAACCATTTGATCGCGTATTCGCTGTAAATAACCGTAAAAACTTTTGGTAAGTTTAACTTTACAGCGATCCGTATCCGTAGTTAAGCTAAGAACGGATTCCGGAAACCGGGTATAATACTGTACTGTCGCAAATCTCTCTCGCGTTGTTGTGCGCGGCACCAAGTAT
>LS903309.1:290615-315386 GCA_900490955.1 Micoletzkya japonica
AATGCGAGAATATCAAACCATTTGATCGCGTATTCGCTGTAAATAACCGTAAAAACTTTTGGTAAGTTTAACTTTACAGCGATCCGTATCCGTAGTTAAGCTAAGAACGGATTCCGGAAACCGGGTATAATACTGTACTGTCGCAAATCTCTCTCGCGTTGTTGTGCGCGGCACCAAGTATCCCGTCCGTTCTCCGTGGCCAGCTTGAAGAGGCAAAGTGTGAAGGGGGGAAGCCCCCCGTCTAGCGAAGAGTACTGATTCTGCCACCACCTTTCTATTTAGTTGCTTAACCTCATAAAAATCTGTTAAAAAGCGGCCATTAAAAAAACTACTTTTCGTGATTTCCATCCACGAATACGCTTCCCCTTCCATTACCCTTGCCTGGAGATCTCTATTGGCCCTTCGTCGTCCTTTTGATTCCCACACTGATAGGTACCCCTCCCCTGTCCCCAGTGTAATCTTCCTTTAGCACCCCTCAAGCCTCCACTTCACTTCATTTTCCCTCCAATCCCCCTTCTTTTCGTATAGTTGTATCTCTGTCAATGTCCACCCGTCCTCTCTTATCTTCCCCTTCTTGTCAGCACGTTTAGATAAAATAAACAAACACACGAGCGGTGACCGCTCTCGAACCCCAGTGTTTTTCAGAACTTTGATCATCTACCGTTCCCAATTGCGCTTTATTTTTACTAGTTCTAAAATAGTTAACATTACGCCGTTTCATTTACTTTCTCCCCTTCCGCCTTGTGCCCTTATCAAGATCACTTTGTATTTTGTCGTGTGCCCTATCGCAAGATTGTCGCTGTTTCGCTCTCCTGTTCCTTCCCTTAGTTCTTTCCCTCCCTTCCACTTCTCATCTCTCCTCCCTTTACAACGTTCTCTCCTCCCCGTCCCTTTCCTAACCCCCTCATGGTGCGCTCTCCGTCCCATTCCTCACGTCAACAGCGCCAAGATGACAACCTTCGCTAAACCACCCCTGTTTATTGGCTTTGCTTATTCATGCTTCTCTTCTTCTCATTTTTGGCCCCGTGCCAAGATTCGAATTTGAAATGGCTCTTTGAGGCATGTTCATCACGCGACGGGTACTGGGGCCCTTTGTGGGTAGTATAGCGAAGAAACTCGACCACTACTCGCAGTTCCAGCCCTCTTCGCTGTCCATACAGCAATACCTCGACTTTGGACGGTATTCTATTTTTAATTTTATTTTCGCCAGAGCGTGCGGTCAATGCTCTTTTGACCTAATTAGGGCTTGAAAGCCCAGCAGTTTAATAAGAAACCCAGGAGATCGAGAGATTGATGTATAGCAGGAAAGATAAGCACATGATCAAGAGGAAAATCGTTCTTGGTTATCAAACTCTTAGTTTTATGAGCTTGTTGTATTAGAAATATGTCCATTCGAAGGCTTAAAAGAAGCATAATACCTACGTTTAATCGGTTACTGTAGCCTACCGTATTCCTGTTTTCCACCTGGGAGTCCGTTTTGTTCAGAAATGGCACGGCCGCGTCGTCCTTCGAGTTCCTGCGCAAGGAGCTGCTAGTGCGGTTAGCGAACATTATGCAGGTGAGGATTGAAACATATTTGGATGAGGATGAGTGAAATAGCGAATAATGTACCTTGTTATGTGAGTACCGTGAATATGCAAAAATTAGTAATCAGACTTAGTGCTGAAGGCCTGGGGAGAAAGAGTAAGAAAGCGTTTTTTTTGCATCTTTCGCGCTATTTATGCCTGTTAGCGATGCTTATGACAGGGAAGGCGCTCTTTTGAGAAGGTAATAGTGTCGGGCAATTAGAAGAACAAAGCCTTGGCTCGATGTTTTCCCTCTGTAGTTATGGAACATGACGCGTTTAGGCACGTAATTGCCTAGTTGAGCTATTTGTAGAGTGTTACGCTGTTGGATCAATTGCTGTCGCGTTGTGACGAAGGACAGGCGGGACACTCTTGTCTAATCACCTGAGAGAACGATCACACGCGAGGGCTGCACTTTGTACTGAACATGTGGCCGCCTTGACGGACCCGACAGCCATGGCTTTTCTCTGTCTGTCTGTCTGACTGTCCGCACCTAGTGTTATACGCGTAAGTGTGTGTCTGTACACCAGCTTTATTTGCGATACATTACTGTACGTGGAATACTGTACGTGCGCACTATAGGCGATAGTCTATATCAATCAAAAAATGCAAAGTTTGATTTTGGCTTCCGTTCATACATGGGCACGGACGCAAAAGTCGGGTAGAAGGACCCTCTTTTTGGCCAGAAAGCTAACTTGGTAGGCGCCACATTACACTTGATACTTAATTGGTAGGCTACCAGAAACCTCCGTTTATATATTGGTAGGCCCCGGTCTAAAATAATTGACGATAACACTGCCCACGTATGATTCCGTTTGCAGGAGATCTCGTTGCTGCCGCCCCGCCTGCTGGCCACTCCCTCCTCGAAGCTGGTCTCCAGCTGGTACTGCGAGTCGTTCGAGGAACTGCTCAAGTTTGAGGGCAGCACCGCCACAGATTCCATGATCAGCGAGTGCGTATCACACTATAGTACTATCATTTCGAAATTTTAGCACAGGGGAGTACCAATGAGTTTGTTATTGGAGGGACGGCGAAGGAAGGGTGGACTAGTGACGATAGGGGCGCACTTCCCTGTTGGAGAGAAAGGACATGAAGGTGACTAACTAGTAGTTTGGGGGAACGGTTCACGTTCGCGCTTGTGCTCTTTAAAGCGCCTTCTCCAGTAGAGTGGCATTTTGTGCATTGCATCGTACTACCAGGGTTCGATAGAAACCCCGTCATGGTTTTTTTCGCGTTTATGAGAGTGCCGCCGGGACAGGAGTAGTGAATGGCACATAGAATGGACAGCGACCGGGCGCTCGGCCTGCAATGAGACCAGAGTGGGCATACTGGGTCACCCCTATACACCGGTTATTGCTCTTCCCGAAACACAATTATAGAAAAAAAATAAAGCAGAATCGAAAAGAACCCGGCTGTACTGAGTCGTTGCCGCGGCTCTTTCCGCACTCTTCCCCCTTTTGATGAGACTTTCCATTTTGAAGCTTCGTTTCATGTATGAAATATACGCTGAGAGAGCAGGCTTTGACAGCTTTATCGGATACGGACCCTTACTCTATAGACGTAGTGGGGCCAGATAAGGCTAGAAGGGGGGAAAGGGGTGGGGAATCTATAGTACTAGGGAGAAGAGGACGAGGAGGGGAGAGGACGGCGATTTATTGCATTGCCTTCGCTCAATCTGGAAAGGGCATCATTGGCTCGCGTAGAAATGCAAATTATAGTCGAGACAGCGAAATCTCAACATACAAATGCTTTCTCATGCATGTCTGGAACGCTGTATCTAATTTAGTGCCGTAAATCAAAACTTGAAATGGATTAAAATATATTATCATGGCATAGATAAAATAGTCACGTCATAAAAATTCAAAGTGCCTTGATTCTTTCATAGATAAGCTGGTAAAGTGCCTTGCACTGAAAACCACCAAAAATAGCATTAATTGATCTAAATTGATCGAATCTGAAGTACAGGTGCCTTGATTCTCAAAATTTTAAAGGAAAAAAGTGCCTTGATTACGTCGTTTCCACCGTAAGAATGTAGCCTACGCTACACTCTAGTCCGAGTCCAAGCTACAAACTAGACTCTAGTCTGATCTCTGATCTCTCATTCAGCTTCAACGACCAACTGCAAGTGATCCTCAAGCGGCACGCGCACGTCGTGGAGACGATGGCCGAGGGCCTGATCGAGCTGAGGGAGACGGACGGGGTGGACATTGCGAGTGAACGGTTCGGTGATCTTTGATCTTTAAGAATTGGTCTTTGATCTTTGAGAATTGAACTAACAAGTGAGATTGAAAGAAGATAGACAGGCGCCATTGATGGGCAGGGTTTGCTGGTAGATTGGTGCCGTGGCGTTCCCATACATAAACATCGAGAAACGTGGTCATGATCTTTTTTTTCTGCTGCAAGCTACCCAATATTTGAAACATTTCCTCAGTTGGTTACCCAACCACATAAATACTTGCAACTGTGTCCACCTATGACAGGCATTGCGTTGCAAACTATCTGTGGTTTAGTCCATTTTTAGTGCCGTGTTGTTTAGTGACCATACTGCTCTTCAGTCCACGCTATCTCTTCTCTGTATCTTGCATAGTATCACTGCGAAACGATAGGAGATGATAAAGGGAAGGGAGGGGAAGGGGAGAGAATAGAGGGGAGAAGATGGGAAGGAAGGGGGGAACCACGTGGTGGATGGGAGAGGGAATTGATACAGAGAGAGGGGAAAGCAAGGCAATAGGTAGATATTTAGGTATCTTCATAGAAACGCGATTTATGTAAAAGAAAAGACGATAGAGTGGAGAGGAAGAAGTTACGCACGAGTAATACGAAGCACACAATTAGGTACGAGAAGTGGACAATAGTCCTGTAGAACGGCTCTTGCAGGTCGTAACGCACATGAGCCAGCGTTGTCCTAAAATTTCTGCATGCAACTTGACGTAATTAACGACAACCAAAAGTAGCCATGTTTACCAGCGATTCACCCTATGCATTCCTAGTTTCGACATCAATCGTAACGTCCGATCGGACAATCTCGCCCATATGTGTAGTTGAGTATGTCCTTTATGTTCGTGAAGGGTGCAGTAGATTGGTGACGGTGAGTGTAAGTGACATGAGGCCGCGGGGATTTCATTTGTTAGTTAGAGAATATATTTCATATATGAACGTATAACAATTTCGCTTGATAATTGAGAAAATGATCCTCTCTTCAGCGGTATCCAGTACTTCCTCGACCGCTTCTACATCAACCGCATCTCGATTCGAATGCTCCAAAATCAGCATCTGGTCGTCTTCGGAAATGTGATGCCAGAAACGCCGAGGTTAGCGAGAGATTACGGTAGCAGGAACGGAGGGATTACTGTAGACTATACTGTAGTTTGAGTACGTGTTGTAGTTTGGGGATGTATCATAAATATGCCAAAAAGAATGACGAAATAGCTGAATTTAGCGAGTACCGGGCGGCATTTGAGAGGTATTCATGAGCTAGCTTTCTGGCGAAGCTTGTGCTACTAACATTTATGAGTGCCTCCGGTTCTGAATTCTCTTCTCGAAAGTATCATCGTATCCTTGAGTTTTACCATCTTTCTGGACTAATCTGTCGTATTATCTTCTCTATTCTTTGCTCCATTCGATTGTGTCTGGAATGGCAAACAGTCTTGCATGGACGAGTTACTTTCGAAAGCTGTGTGCCATTATTACCTGATTATGTATCGGAACGCATGAGTTAGAAGTGTTTGGATTGAGATATTTTTCGCGCCATTTTTGGATTTGAATAATAATCTCATTGATTCAGGCACGTTGGCTGCATCGATCCGGCGTGCGACGTGGAGAGCGTTGTGATGGACGCCTTTGAGAACTCCAAGTGGGTATAGTCGACGAGTTTCCTTGCGGGACCCAGTCATGAAAAATAAAGCAACAAATGGTACCCTGATGGCTAGTTATTGAACTTTTTTTCGAGTCTTCAATGCTGCAATCAAAAATGAAACGAAAGAATCAATATTGTCGATCCTCGGATTCGAATTTGTGTTCCGACGGTAATGATTCCGTCTTCCGTTGGCTATTTGCACTTTTGGTTGTGCACTTATGCTAAATAACGCATGTCCTGTCAAGAATGCGCGGAACGAAAATTTGAATACGAGGACCGACAATAACAAGAAATGAGAGACTTAAGCGTTCAATTTTCCGGTTCCTTTGCGATCGGTACTACCTGACGTCGCCGATGATGAAGCTCGAGATGCACAATACCGTCGAGAAGGTACGGTAGGCATTTTAAAATCTGAATTTTGGCGGGAAACCGTGGTGGTTTGAAAGGAGGCAAATCGGTTGAGTGCATGTTACTGGCGCAGGAAAGGTGCTCCGAAAATCGAAGAACGTGCCTGGATATTATTTTCACAGTAATAAGCTGAAAATCAGAATTTCACGAATGGAACGGTAGTAACCTTCGAGGCGAAAGCGTCTTTATTTTCTACATTTTTATAGAAAGGAAAGTGACTTGGCTGCGTCGTTTCCGACGTACTCTTTGCTCTCTGATTGCAGAACACTCCGATATCCCTCGTCGCGGTCCCCTCCCATCTCTACCACATGATGTTCGAGCTGTTTAAGGTATTTAGTTGTTTTTTTTATTAAAAAACCCCTGTTATGTTCTCCTGTTCTTGCTAAACGTATTGTGTTTTAGTAGTTTTTCAAGTATTTGTATTTAAAAAATGGCAAATTAACAGAACGCGATGCGTGCGACGATCGAGTTCCATGGGGCGGACGATGATCTTCCAGACATTGACGTGCTCGTCGTCAAGGGAAAGGAGGATCTGAGCATCAAGGTAGGCTATGCAGAAGCGTATGCCGCATTATTGACGAGTAAGCTAAACCGCGGATGCCTATGCCAAAGAATTGTAGGCAAAATGCGTATTGTAATACGATGGCTGCCTTTGATTTCGGGAGCCTGCAAAAGTATTGACAGCGCATGTATGACACCATCAGATCTCCGACCACGGCGGCGGCGTCTCTCGTACGGTCCTCGAGCGCCTCTTCAACTACATGTACTCCACCGCCCCGCCTCCCCCCAGGGACGGAACCCAGGCACCCTTGGTGAGTGGCGAGATGACGGGGGAGAAGACGAATGGGGAATGGACCATTTTTCGTGGTTATGCTTCATCTGTATAGACAATGCGTACGGTGATGTGAAGCGCAACCGAAAGCTTGGTCCATTTCCTGTTGCCTAGAAGTTCGATCTCAAGTATATCAGCTCCAGAAATCTGAAAAGAATAAAGAAATCAAAAGAAAACGATAGATGCGTGCGTAGTTGTGGGTAGCCTTGCAAATTGAGCGTCGTTATTTCTGATTGGTCAATCATGAAAAAATTACTGTGGTCTCTGTGTTGTGTGTTGTCGTTAATGCATGAAAGGATGATTGCAGCTATGATTTTGACGAAACTGGCTTAGCCGTGGCATATGTACGCGTCAATTTGACGGACAAGAAGAAAATAAGAATGTTTATTGTTAAAGTGGTTGAGTGGGGTCGGCAAACCGGTTCTTTTTTTCTATATTCATTGTATTTACCTCGCATTGTGTATAGTGAAACCCAACCCGGGAGAATGATCCGCTTTGCCGACCCTCGATAGTCTGTAGGAGCTGCCGCATGAGTTGTCGTACTTCGTGAATCCCTTCGAGAAGTTTGACGATGACCTCGTGGCCGACCGATTCAAGAACCACATGGTGAAGAAGGCTGGGACCTCACACATTTGCCATAATCATATCCTCTTATTTTTCCGTGATGTACATTCCAAAAATGGTTTTCGTGTGAAGAGTTTGGGGTGGAGGTTGGGCAGTCTATTTTGGGGTGATCGGGCATTTGGGTGTGCCATTTTGAGGGTAGCTAGACCAAGTAACGGTATGCCTTTCAGGCCGGATACGGGTACGGCCTGCCCCTGTCGAGGCTCTACGCGAGGTACTTCCAGGTATGACCATCATACTCTAATCATTAGAGATGTGCATGCGAGTTCTTTTGGTTAATATGTTTGAGTGCTTTTGGTGACGAGACGCGTCGCGGTTATGAGTGAAACACAACCACTGAACTGTCAGATCTTTCCAAGTTGTGCATTGGTCAATTGTAGGGCGATCTTTTCCTCGTGTCGATGGAAGGTTACGGAACGGACGCTTGCATCTACTTGAAGGTATGACCGGGGGGAAGACTACCGGGGAGTAAACTACTCTGTATTTTGTTTTGGGAAATCTTTACCTTAATTTGGTTGTGCCTAATGTTTTGCCTGCCAATCGCTTCTTCCTTCTGTGTAAGCATCTCTATGCATGGGTAGGCTGTTGCAAAAGGCCAACTGCATACCCCGTCCACCTATGAAGTCCTTTCCCCCTTCAGGCCATTCCCCTCCATGCATCCGAGGTCCTTCCCATCTACTCCACCTCCTCACGTCGCCTCCTCACACAGGCTCAACAAGTCGCCGATTGGTCGCATCCAATTCCCGGCCGCCTGTCCGGCCCGTAATTCCCGGCTCTCGGCCTTTTACCGTATCCCCTCCCCCTCCTACACCACTGACTAGTGTTGGAATAGGAAGAATAGTCTACCGTTTATAATTTAATCTCTGTAAGCATTGAAGCTTCTCGTTCCAATCCTAGTCCTGACTTGAATCGGGTCCCCCATCCCCCCATTACCCCCTCTAAACTCTCGCTATCCATTACTCCCCTTTCCGATGTCAACATAGGTATTATTAGTGACCCTCCCGTGAGCCTACCGTAGCCCCCACCCTCGCATATTAGGCGTTTGATTTTGGTGCGCGTTCGCACATACATTCCATGAGTACTTTTCTGCAGAGAGTACGAGAGAGACTAACAAAGATTATTATTGATTGATTAAATATATATTCGAACAACCCCCTACCCCGCACTCTTGCTTTGCTGATTCGCGTGTATTTGATTGTATAGAACCCCTTTTCCGCATGCCATATCCCATCCACCCCATATTTTTTGTAAAAATATTTCCCGCTCTTTTAAATATTCAAAAAAAACTGGAAGCCGGTAGAGATTTATGTATGTATGACTATTATTCGCTGACCCTCTTGTATGTAGAAACCTGTCAATCACCGAATCAGACGGTATGCATCTTCGGTTAACTAGGTACTGATTCGGTAGGAGAGTTTAATAAGAGAAAAAGAGAGCCGACTATTTGTAGTTTGTATGCGTCGAGTTGAAGGTGGATTGTGAAAACGGTGAATAAAGAATTTATGAAAAAGTCAGCGGACATGGAGATGAGTACAGTATACGAACCGAGAGAGGGGGTTGACATAAGTAGAAGTGAGATGAGAGTATTGCGATAGACGGTAACGGATGTCTACATGAGAATAGCTCACATGTTGCATAAAGCTGGCGAAAATAAGGATAGGAGTTAGCTGTATAGCAGAGCCTTAGATGGATGATTTACGAGAGACTAACTAGGCATAGATTGGACAAGTATTACAATGGGCACTCAGATGGATAAAAACCATCTGGGTGGAGGGAATCCATCTAGATGGATTAGCGAAGCTGACCGAGCGTTAGTTCTCGCTGTCGACCGTTGGCGAGGGCCCGTCGCCGTTAGCGTTCTCCAGGAGCTTCTTGTGCCTAGAACAAAAAAAAGAATTCATTTACATCAGGGGAAAAGTACTGTATTTGATTATATTTTTTTGGGGTGAGAACCCTCCCGCCCGCAAACTGTCGTTTACTATTAAATTACCCATACCGCACCGCAAAATTGCCCCCACCACTGTTCTTTTCTTTCGATTTACATGCTCATCCTACAAAAACTACCACTATCGCAAAATAAATTTCAAATACGAGTATTTATCCCCTGATTTACATACATTTATTTATTTATCGTTTGCACGATGAGGTGCGCGGCAGGATTGGGGAGGGTTAAGATAAGAAAGGGGAGGAAATCTTGGGTGAATCTTCACTTGAAAAAAAAAACTTCATGTGTTTTATCCATGTATAGCCTATGCAGTATACAAGGGACTGTTGGGTGATTTCTTGAAAACAACATAATTTTGGTAAAACAGCCGGAATCAATAGTTGCATTTTGGAAATGGAGGTTGAAAAGGTTGGGTACCCCGACGGTCGGGCGGAAGGCCCCTCATTCTAGTATACGCAAGCCTTATTTAGTAAAACACTCTTTGTAGGAATTGGTAGGCAAACAAAAAGCTCAGATTCTATATTTGTGGGCTTCAACTAAAGTTCGTTGGCAGTGGCTCTGCCCCTTGCATACCTCTCGTGAACCATCTTCTGGTGGAGAGTGCGGGGCTTGTCTCGAGTGCCGGAGGGAGTGACGGTGTGCGAGTCGCGACAGGCACCCATCGCGTTCTCAGACGAAGAATCCTTGCGTTGTGGAGTACTGCAAGCTCGATTACTGTACAATCATCACAAAAGGTATTTTTTTCTTGCAATTAGTAAAATTGATATATATTATGGGAGAAAAGATCTACCCGCATATATTTTTACGGATATGTTATGCATATAATCCCTAGCTTATGTATTATTCCATAGATTATAATCGTATTTGTTGGAGAACGAAATGGACGCGATTGACTGACCTGTCAACCTGGACGGGCGTTCGGTTGAATTCTGCCGTGGGCGATCGGGGATCGACGATTGGTCGCGTCGTCTTCGGCGTACACTGCTTGCTGTCTTGCCCGGTCGGAAGAGCAGACCACAACTGGCCCATGACTGGAATAGGCGGAATACGAGGGAATTATTAGGAGTAAACGAGCAAATAATGGCATAGGATGTAGTCAGAGAGCGGGAAAGTGGTCAAACACATCTAGAGTTAAAGCAAGTGGAAAAATATTCAGCACTTTAAACGAAAAGCATGGAAATTGCTTGTAAAAGGCGAAAACACGTTTGAATGTTTCGTTTTCGCGCGCACGGAAAACGGCGACCGTCTACATACTATTCCCCGGACGCGGCACACAATACCGTAGTATTTAGCAAAAGCTGAAATACCGTAGCCGTTCGAAATATTTATATTGCTCATTTGAAAAATAAATTATATTTAAATGTGTTCACTATTCTCTCTGTTCTGCTACACTGCCCCGTGTTGTAAGTAGTGGCCTCAGATATACTAAAAAAATACATTTAGCTTATCATCATCGGCGCACTAACATAACTAGGCTACTATTTACTAACTACACTATGTTTAAAAAGAACATCTAAACTAAGACTGTGGAATAGTCATCATCAGCGGACGAACCGCCAACTCTTTCCGAAACAGTCTGTCTAACTTCAAACTCACATTGCCTTCGATTACCAGCGTGAACCGGAAAAGAATGACAACGTGGTTGATGATTACAGAAGTTTTTATTTCAATGGAAGCCATGATGAAAATTCAAGCCAGTTATGGTGAAGATTTTCATCGAGAAAGAAATCACGAGTAATTCGAGAGCGTATGCTAGCGATCTACCCATGTATGGGGAAGGCACGGGCAGTGTCTAGGACTGCTTTTGGGGTGAGGGAAGGGACGCTCCCTTGGAAAGGGAAGAGAGTGAGGGGAAGAGAGAGGGACGAGATGGACAGAGACAGGTTCGACTGATTGAGACCAGAACGAGGGGTCAGTGCCAGGGGGGAGGAGGAGGGAGGAAGACGAGGTCAAACGGGAACCACAACATTCAAAGCCTTCGAAGTACAGTTCTTGACTCACCCTGCAGAGTGGCGGTCCGACTCCTCCAATGTAAAGCACGAAGAAGAATAATCGAAGAGTACTGCACGCGACTAGGCTATATTCGGACTTGAAAAATATCATCGACACTTATTCAGTCTAACGGTTCTTGGCGTCCTTTCTCTCCTTCTTCTTTATTTTTTTCATTTTGTTTTGTACTAATAATAATCATAGTTATAAGGACAATGCCTTGAAGACACGACACACAAAACAACAGGAAAACATGAGAGCGACGATGGATATGGGATACGGTAGTGAGGAGATCGGGGATTGTAATGGCTATTCTGCTTCTTCACTCGAGTGATGAATCCGCCAAGTGGCCTCAATGCTCTTAGTGTGAATGGATGGGTTAAATTGTGGAAAGCATCATGGAAAAACAGGGTGTGCAAGAGTTCCAAATAAAAGCCGCACGTTTTTTTAAGAGTATCACAAGTAGAGAAACAAATCAAAAATATAGAGAACAAAGTGAAATAATTGAGCGCACACAAGAGGACAAAGTGAAAGACCGAATCACGGCACGTCAGTTCGCCTCCAGCACTTTGAGCGAGGACTACACATCCAAAGATACAACTACACACGTTTAATTAGGACCATTTGAGAGCCGTACCTATGTGAAACGTACAGACATTACAAAGCACAATTACGAGCGCTCTTCAGCTAGTTTTGCACTGCAACCTCTTATCGTCCCTGTCGCGCATGAACTACTGTTCAGGTTCTCCTCGCTTCTGCTCTATACGACACTCATCCAACAGCTTCTCCGAACAGCTCTGAATAAAGCATTCGGTCGCTCAAGATTTTGAGTATAATACACGCGTTGTTAGGAAAAGACGTATTTTCCATTACCTGTTGCGAAGCGTTAGTATAACGATTCGCTATGCTATATTCAACTTTACGCATTTCCTAGACTCTACTCATGCTAACAATGCTAACCATTGTATCATCGCGGAGAGCCTTCCTCGACTTTCGGACGGGAATCGGCCTTGCGGACTTGGCAGACCTCTTTCTCGTCTTTTCTTCCCGCATGGTAGGTGGTACATCCGTCAGCTGAACAATCGTCGTGATGAATACATGCAGAACACTGCACAGCAGAATCGTTTAGCTTTCATTATCGATTTTACACGCTTTGCCGCCTCTCATTTTAACGTCCAGCCCTGTACTTTACATTGGGCCCTTCTAGAGGCGTACCCAAGGCATACCCAAGGCGTACCAAGGCGCCTACCGTAATCCTAGCCGAGTCGATGAACACCTTGACAAGTCGCGCATATCTCGACAGCGTCGTCGGGGCCAGGTCGAAGCGGGTACTGGCCTGCAGGCGGCCATTCGTATGTAGAGGATACGAATCGGCTACTTTTGACGGTTATGTTCCACGATCGATTCATAGTGAACATCTGTCTTATTATCTTCGGATGGGCGAAACATAACCATAAAAAGTACCCGATTCGTATCCGCTATTCGTATGGCCTACGCTTTACAGTAAGCCAGCCAACCACGGTAGTTGCAACCGTGCCCACCTATGCACCCACCCACCGCTCCTCGGGAGGGGGGGGGGGCGGGGCCCCCTAGCCAAACTAGAAAAGAGTTCCTAGCGCTCTTCAACGCAACCACAACTCACGTCCGTAAGCGATCGACGGTCCGCGAGCATAAACCCGATGGCATCCGTGAGAACGTCCACGTTCCCCTGGTAGTTGAACTGGTTCACTATCTGAATAAGGCGCTCGACTGGTCCGCGTTTAGCCCCGGTATAATCACCGAACAGGCGAAACAAAAAAAACCGTAGATCCTCAACGTTTATAGGGCGATTGATAATAAGGAAAAAATATTATAAGCTTTTGCAATAAATATATTATATTATTATCATTATTATTATTATCATTATTATTATTATTATTATTATTATTATTATTATTATTATTATTATTATTATTATTATTATTATTATTATTATTATTATTATTATTATTACTACTACTACTACTACTACTACTAACGCGGGTCAGCTCGAGCTTGAGCTGTGCCTTCGTTCCTGTGAAGGGTGCGGCCTCGTTCCCCGTCGATCTGCCCTCGTCCAGGCGACGGGCCAACGCGCTTCCGGATTTCGGCGCTTCAACTGAACGACACTTTGGCACGGACGAGACAGTCGCGTGGTAGGACCCCTAGTTTTTTATCAGAACCTTAGTTAGCCTGGGAGGCTCTACAAGTTTTTCCTAGAGCTATGGTCGAGAAAAATGTGGTCCGTCAGTCGTCTCATTCCCTAATTCCCGCGAGAGAGTGCAGCAGTGTGAAGAGAGCGTAGGAATGCGTATACTGACGGAACTATTTCGTCAATAATATAGATGGACAAGGTTGGCTGCGCTAGATTATTGCACAGTGACCACCCTCCCATACAAAAGGATCAAAAAATTCAAACAATATATTTGGTCCGCTAGCATACGTTTCGATGTAAACATTTGTACGCGCAAGGTGAAAGGAAAACGGTCGATCGCTCTGACTACGTGTACGGGTATGCTTGTTTTTTCGGCAAACTCATTCCTATTTCTTCTGAACTCTCTTCGCCACCCGTTTCGCTCTCTCATTCGTCAACAATAGGACTAGACTTGTGCAGACTGGTCATTACGTTTGGCGACGAGGATGCATCACGCTTAAGAGTGGTACGGGAAGCATACTCATTGTGTACTGACCGATCTGCACATGTCTCAATAGGATACCCTCACTTCCGTTGACGACAAAGGTCTCCAGCTTCGCGTCCCTCACCGGCTTCCGTTCTTCAACCTGTTCCGGTCGTTTAATAAGCTGAAAGAAAGGTCCCAAAGAGTAGAGCTGGGATATTCTACGAAGGAGTGAGAGACCACAAGTGTGGAGAATGAATGAATGAACAGTATAGCATGAATAGCAAATCAAAAAAGTAAAACAAAAGTAGCCCGTACCGGAACCGGGCACCGCTCCCCCAACAGTTTACGTGTCCGGCCCACGTACGTCTGTACCGTAGAGGCTGGAAAGAGTGAAAACAAGGATATATTTTCCCGTTACTTTGACACATCGCATATATCTTGGGGGATTAAGAGCCTGCCGATAAATATGCGCATCATGCCTGGTTTGTAACATACATGGGCCCGGTTGTCCAATCGGAGGATGGGTGCCTGCGCCGGAGAATCATAGTACAAGAGACTTGTTAGGATTGCTGTTTTTGAGTTTCTCTAATTATGTAAGGATGCCTGCAGAAATCAGAGGACACCGCTAGCCCATGTATGGTTTGCAAACCCCAGTGCCCACGTATGCCTACCGCAATATCCCCCCCCTTTAGAATAAATGAAAATCGGGTATTGCGCCCTGGCTATTGAGTTATTATATTTCGGATATTGTGTCCTGGATCTAAAAAAGCGGACATATTGTCCTCTGCCCCTCCCTTGGTACCTGCCAATCCGCCCACGTCACTCGCTTCCTTAGTCGTCATCTCGCCCGCAACCACCTCCACGACCGCATTGAACAGCCTCTCCTGTTTCTCGACCGACGGCATGTTAGTCTGCGCCAGGACCTACGAAGAATTGGCGATCATGTTATGATCATGACAGCTACCAATAATCGAGCGCATTCGTGGACATTCTAGGGTTCTCTTTACGAGCCTTTTTTCACAAATATATTTCAGCGTTCATGCTCTGCAGGAATATCTCGGTATTTACAGAAGCGTGAAACATGACCGAGAAAAGAACTCAAAAAGAGAATCCTAGTGGTGACCAATTTAAAACCACTAGGAAATGTGAGCCTACCAAGGTATGCAAAGGAGGTCGTTAATGAGGGGCGAAAAATAGAATAAAATAAAAACGGGGTGATACCCTGACAACAGCCTCGCACACCTCCCCGTACGAAGCCTCCTGGCTGGCACTCCCGCTAAGGATACGTGGCACCGACTGCAAAGGGGAGAGAAACGATTGGTAGGCGTTGCACTGAACCATACGTGGGCAACTTTCCCCGCAATATTTTGAGAAATGGGGCTACCAGTGTAAGAAATCAAGCCTACCAATTGAAATTTTGTAGAAAACATACACCTACCAAAATAAAATTCCGAATAAATTTGGGCCTACCACCCATACTTCGGGTCGGTGTCCACGTATGCACTGATTGGCAACGATTGTTCCCCTAATTGCCCGTGTAGCTCGCTCAACCTACCGTTTAAACCTTGCTATCCATTAAATGTTGTCGGTGCGAGAGTTCTTACAGAAATCACGGTCAATCTTCGACATGTCGTTCGCCTAACATTTGCACTGCATTCTGAGCTGACAAACCGCCAATGGCTTGCATCTGCCAGTGCGCCAAACCAACAGACTGACAGTTAAGCACGATTTGCGTATTTATCGTCTCACTCTCTTCATTCTTTCATGCTCGTGATCACTCTCTCGGTCTCGAAATGCGATTAAAAGGTTTGGTTTTCAAACCCTACTAACCGTGCTCTGTGCAGCTTGCTGCTCGGTACTGGATGGGACAGGTGGAGGACGAGTGATCACCGTGCAAGCAGTAGTAGACTCCATAGTCCAGCCTCCGGAGGCTACAGCTATTGCTAACAATAAGCGTTCCAAATGTTCATAAATCTTACAAAAAGGCACATCGTCTACGAAATGCTACATTGCCTTCCATCACCAAATACAAGATGGTCCTCCATTTTACCATTATACCCATGCAACAACCCAGCTCCGAACTACAGTAAAATCATTTATCCTCTCTGCGTATACTCTTACAATTAGCAACCTCTGCACATCTCCACTAGACACGACCAGTACAACTCAACTCCCGTCCGATAAAATAACATCCAAACAGCAATCTACCGAGAAAAAAACCGAGAAATAGTCAATAAAGGCAACAGCACGCAATCACGAACAATGGAGGACCAAATTCGTCTAAAAACCGTAGTAGGGGCTCTCATCTCTAACCGAATCTCTTTGTGTAGTGCAAGGCAGTGCTAAAGAATACCAGTAATAGTCATAGCTAAAGGGAACTGGGGATATGGGACTACGACATGCTCAATAAGTTATTACTGCATAGATGTGTGCAAAAGCGGATAATGGATCATACGAAAAAGCGGGCTTGAGATCGGTTATTAAAAAGAGAAGCGATAAAAACAAATAAAAACAATTTCCTGAACAGAATCACGAACTTGAGATATGATATCGCACAGTAGGGCGAATATTTGAGAGACAGCGCAAGCGAGATGTAATGAAATGAAGCATGGTAAAGATCAAAGATCAACGTAAACAAAAGATTGATAGATAATTGAACACTTACGTTATGCCTAGAGCTAATCGCTGCCTCTCGCTAAACGCGAAAAAAAGAGATCGATTGTAGATATGGAATGGCGTTCAAAGGGCGAGCGGGAAATTCAAATGAGCAAATTAGCGGGAAACCTCAGCTCAGATCTTGCTTCCTCCTCCGCCGTATTGCTGCTGCGGTCCGCCACCTATAAAGCATGAGCTTTCTCATTGTCAGCATTTTCTTCTCTTCAGGACCTTCACCTTATCGGAAACACGGTTTTGGTGGACACCTAGCTTAAGTGGAAACCTCATTGGTAGGCTAACACAATAAGCGACCATAAGATTTGTACACAGACAGGCCTCAATTCCAAGACGTACTCTTTGAACAATGAATGCATATGAATGCATACCCGGTCCCTGCCGCCCCCCTCCCCCTCCGTAACTCGGCCGTCCACTCGACTGCGACTGTTGCGTCGCTTGCTGCGGTGGCTGATGCTGAGCTTGCTGCTGCTGTTGTTGCTGTTGCTGCTGCTGCTGCATGAGATGAGGCGGCATCGACTGCTGTTGGTAGAACGAGCCATCTGCAGGGGGAAGACCGTAGAGAAAGGCAAATGTCTAGACCGTACATTTAAATCGTTTATCATCAACAATTTGGCTTGGTGGGCACTATACAGAATAGCTTGCCTTATGAGCAAGCCGATGCAATCCTACACATTGCACGAGCACTAAAGCTACCTGCTAGCAGCTAATGCGCCCCCATGACCATGCGTCGGCAAGGAATGTACGTGGCTTTACTGCAGCGACCAACCCATACATACACATTGAGCACTTTAATCCTGATTCTATTCTGCAGCCGGGCAACCGAAACATGACAAGGTTCTGCAGTAAGCTACCCAACCGCGGTACTTGCAACGATGCCCATCTATGCCTACAACTGTACTTTTCGGAAGTACTCACCGTACTGTGACTGGTTGTGTCCTACCACTCCCCCTCCTCCTCCACCTCCCATATGCACGGGACTGTTCATCATCTGACCCCCTCCCACTCCTCCATTATTAGCCCCTCCCAGTCCCGGGGGATAGTAGACAGGCGTCTGTTGCTGGTACGGGTTGTACATCGGCTGAACAGAGGTACCTTGTAAACCGGTTATTTCTCATATATTTTTTTATAAATCATATACTTCTTTCATTTCCTCTAACTATGCAAGGGAGCCTGCGATGAAACCATTATTGACGAAAACGTTCCGCCAGTAAACTCATTCCTACTTTGCCTGCGCTGCGTTCTCTTCATAGCGTTTCGCTCTCTCCGTGCAAATCTGGATGAGACGACTGACGGAACACTTGCCTTAGCCGTAAAGTAGTTAGCTTGCCTGCTGTGCATACTGTGCTGCCATCATCTGTCCCATGCCCGGTCCCGCTCCTAGCGGCTGTTGTTGTTGTTGTTGTTGTTGATGTTGATGTTGTTGTTGATGGGATTGCAGCGGCTGCCCTCCTCCTCAATACAAAAAAGTCAAGGGCGAAGCCAAAGAAAAAGCAAGGGTATAATGATGTCTTTCACGGTGATCTAATCAACTTCTAGTTTCGTGCAGCTGACCAGGAGTGGCGGGAGCCATTTGCCCTCCGGCTATTTGCCCTGCAGCCATGTTCCCGCCTCCAGGCTGCTGCTGTTGTTGCTGTAGCTGCATTCCCTGACCCTGCCCCATTTGCATTGGGCCGGCTTGCTGTTGTTGCGGTTGAGGCGGAGCAAGCTGCAGGTAGAATCACATCAAAACAACCTTTCAATCCCACACAGGCGGAGCTTCACTCTCATGGTATTTAGTAGGGAGCGGGAAACGGACCATTTTCATGGTTATCTTTCATAAGCCTGCCTGTATAGGCAATACCCGTCTATAAAGCAACATGAAACGTAACCGAAAACTTTTGGTCCGTTTCCCGCTCCCTGGTATTCAGGATACACTAAATAGCAAGCAATCGATACTAGACACATGGTGCAGACGCACTACACGCGTCTGCAACGTACGTCGTAAATTAATGAAAGAGCCAAATAATCCGACCTGCGGTATGTACGGAGTGGGGTAGTACATGGCAGTGCCCTGCAACGAACAATGAATGGCCCATCCGTCATTTGTCCCACACACATGGACGCAGATCGGGTGGTAGGTACGTCCCCTCTTTGTGCAAGGAGAAACTTAGCTTGGTGCGCACCACATTGTGCTCAACATTCCATTGGTAGGCTAATCGATAATCGCATTGCGTATACTGGTAGGCCCCAAGCGGTAACCCTATCCGATTTGTCGCCTAACCAACTTGTAAGACATGCGTTGCTTTTCTAAATAAAAGAAAACTAAAGCAGCCAACGTTGTTCCCCCCCCCCTCCCTACCGAACGGTCATACGTCGGCAGCTACACCTATGGGCGGTAGGGCCAAATATTTTTGGAATTTTACTTTGGTAGGCGTGATTTTGAGTGAAACTTTCTTCAACTGGTAGGCTTGATAATTTACCATACTGTAAATGGTTTTCAAAATACGATTGGGAATGGTGCCCACGTATAACTACTGCTGCCTCAAAGGGTTTGCCCCGTACCATGTAGGTGGTGGCCCCCGTGGGCGTCGCCACCATGTACGCCTGCTGCTGCGGCTGCGGGAACATGGCCTGAGGGTAGAAGGCCGCCCCCGGGGGCATCATCGACTGCTGGGGCAGTTGTGGTTGGTACTGCTGCGGTTGCAGGTGGCTGGGAAGGGCCGAGACTGCAAGGGGAGCATTTATTGGTGAATTTCAAAGTGCCTTGATTCGCGCTAAAAATCACCAAAACCAGCATAATTTGATATATATATATATATATATATATATATATATATATATATATATATATATATATATATATATATATATCCATAGAAGTTGAGTTAAAAGTGCCTTGATTCTCAAAATTTTTAAGGAAAAAGAGCCTTGATTACGTCGTTCTCAACGTACTATTTTATCTATGACCTACACCTAACTATGGAACGCGACTTTGCTTTTGCCCAGCTTATACCGTAGCCAGTTTTGATGCGCAAATGAATAGGGATTCAATTTTTTTACACGCGTCGCGGTTCACCATTAGAGCATACGATTCGCGTTGTCGAAGTGATTATGTTTCAGGCTGTTTATAAAATGGCAGACCCATCGCTTATATAGATTTGGGTGAAACTTATTCATCAAAAAGACGCGAATCGTATGCTCTATTCACCATTCGCAACTAACCATTGTTGCCCTGTGCCGCTCCTCCCCCACCTCCTCCGGACCCCCTCCACTGTCCGCCTCCCCCTCCTTGTCCCTGTCCCATTCCCTGTTGTTGTCCGCTTGCCGCGCCGCCGCCACCACGCGGAAAAGTCGACGAGCCGCTGACGGGGTACTGGGAGGCAACCTGAAGGGGCGTTGTAGCTATAGTTCAACTACTGCGCCTTGCATAGCGACCGCGTGGTCAAAGTTTTCTAGTAAATCCGAGTACAGAGCGGTGAAAATGGATCGAATAACGTTCCATATCATGCTTCGCTAATCACAGTCACTTTCAATAAACGGGCACTTTCCCGACCTGTGCCACAGGATAGGACGGCGTTCCGGGGTACTGCGAGTAGACCACCGGGCCG
The DNA here is from genome assembly GCA_900490955.1 of Micoletzkya japonica. NCBI lineage: Eukaryota > Metazoa > Nematoda > Chromadorea > Rhabditida > Diplogasteridae > Micoletzkya > Micoletzkya japonica. The sequence goes on from LS903309.1 coordinate 310,734, forward strand.
ACCGGCGACTGCAAATTACTACAATTACTTTGCATTACCTAAATTTAAATCACCAAAAGTTTGTGACTCTAACCGCTTCCATATAATGCAACACTCACACAGCCACATGACGTAGAGAATACAAAGGAGTGAAGCCGTAATGAACTGTGTCATCATCATCATTATTATGAGAAATCATCTCATAGATGGGCACGGTTGCAGGTACCGTGGTTGGGTAATTTACTGCAGAACTTTTTCTAATACTGGTTAGCTCACTGTAAAATAGTATAGTAGCCAAACAGCGCAATCTCCGTGTATGGGAGGACCACTGCAGTAAGCTACCGACAGACCCTGCCCACGTATGAACCATCTACTGTTCCTCGACTACGGCATGCATACGGTATACCTGCATCATCGTCTGGCCTGCGCCCTGCATCGGAACGGGCACGTAGTTGACAATGGGCGAGGGGAGGGGAAGGAAGGAAGGCGACGGGTGGGGAGGGTACGGTTGTGGTTGTGGTTGTAGGGGAAGGGAAGCGGGCTGCGGCTGGGACGGGAAGGGCCGCTGCAAGAGGGGTACAGTATTAGAGATGAACAAACGGTATTCTTCATATTTCATGTAATATCTCATCTATGTACCACTTCATGATCACGGCACTCGAGAGCTCCCGCAGAGGAATGTAGCCCCGGACTCCGCTTCCCCAACCCTACTCTACTCCACAGATGCATCTCACCTCGCCCTCTCCCGCTCCTCCTCCTCCTCCTCCCTCTCCCTCCCTAGGAGCAGCCGCAGCCGCGCGCGGCTTGAACGCGGCCGCGTCCGGATTGAAGGCGAACTTGCGCGCGGCGCTCGAGGTGGAGCCGGTAGAACTGGCCTTGGTCTGGTCTCTGCAAACAGGCTTAGTACGCACTTCAGATAAAAAGAAGACATCACTAAACAACTACAACTTTTGCCGAGGACTGTTATTCAGTCAACCCTTCAACTATACTGCTTTAGCATGGTATTGAGTGTGATCGCTTATTTCCGCCCCTATACCTCCACCATATCGCCTGCTCGTATATGATTCCAAGATTGATTGAACCCCCCTCCCCCCTCACCCCTCCTTCTCTCCCACTCCCAATCCCCCTCCCTCCGACTGCCCGGTCGTGTCGACCGCCAGCGCGGACGTCGACGCGTCGCGGCTGCTGCCGCTGTCGAGCTGCAAGGGGGGCGGGTTACGGTAGCGCGATGAACCGCGAACTGAAATTCGAAAAGAGATAACTCGGCTTGCCTTGGGATCGGGCGGCGCCCGTTCCTCATCTCGAGGCGCGGGAGAGACGGAGACTGAAGCAAGCAGATATTTCCACTTGACTCATCACTGGAGGTTTAAAATCGGTTACTTTTCGACGATATGTTTCGTTGTATTTGGTGACCAGACACGTCGCGGTTATGAATCAGTTGTGAAACATAAGCATGAAAAGGAACCGATCTTAAGCCTCTACTCATCACACAAAGCAAAGCATCTGAGAGTTCACGATAACTGTAGCTCTTGTGCTGCTCTTTGCTCATTTTCGAGACATTTTTCGCAAGGCAGACCGCCAATGGCCCCACTATATCGGATTGCCAACACTACTCCCTTCGCATAAATGCTTCCCCTAGTTCACTTCCCCCCTCCCTACCCAATCCAGGCGGTGGCCCGTGGGCCCAGGCACCGCCCGAGGCGGGCGAGGGAGCGGATGACGCGGCCGTCGACGGTGATGACGTCATCGGCGTCGTGCTCGGCTTCGGCCGAATCTCCAGCTCCGTTACCATCGCCGAGCCCCCGGGGCGAGAGACACCACCCGGAGGCGTGGTCTGAAGTGGTCAAGAGTCTGTACAAGGACGTTCTGTTTCTAATGCTTTTTGAGAAGTGCAGTGTTCAAGATAGGCGAAACATTTCCCATCCGCTCAGTCTGCTGGGCTTTTTGCTTCCAACTGTGCTAGTTGCTATCGATCTACTGATTAACCTGCCTACCTTCCCAGTGTTAGGGGATTGATGCTGCAGGATCTTGATCGAACCGGTGCGGGTCTGAAACAAGCCATTCCACAAGTATGATGAAAGCGTACGTTAAATAGTCTTCCTGCCCCCAGCGGCCGGGATCCAATACGAAATGGACCATGTCACGGCTATGTTTCACGACTTTGACGCAGCAATCGCGCTTTATGCAGCTACAATCTGACAGCGGCAAGCCAAAAGAAGGTAGCAAACAACTAACCAGTCACGGGCAAGCTGGCAAATTGCCGAAAACATTGCCAATCGTGCTCTAATACCCCACTTCCGTACCTGCTGAGATGGCTGGTGCACATTCGGCCGTCCACCCTGGTGATGATACTCGTAGTTCTGCTGGTGTTGTTCATGTTGTTGTTGTTGCTGGTTCGGGTGCACCTTCTTGTTGTTGTTCCATGCTGAACGAGAAGTATATATATCTTTCGCGCTAAATATCCAGTAGAGGGCGAAATGGCCTCTGCATATGCGGGAACCGACCCGAAAGTATGGGTGGTAGGCGCATAATCCCTAGCACTTTACAATTGGAAGGCTGAATAATTCACGATTTTGTACATTGGTAGCGCCATCGTCCAAAATAGAGCCGAGAATTTTTTTTCACGTATGGAACTCTATACACCCATAAAAACACACTCTAATACCGTACACCCTCCTCTCTAACCTACTCACCCTGTCCCCCCTCGTATGCTCCTCCTCCTCCACCCTGCTGCCCATCCCTTCTTCCAACTACTCCTCCTCCATATCCCTGTCCTTGATGTCCCTTCGGAGTCTGTGGTCCCCGTCCCGGGAGCCCTCCACTTTGTGAGGAATTCGACGGCCGCCGCGCGTGGTCCTGCCACTGACCACCATTTTTGCATTTTCATCTTTGCCTCAAAAATCAAACTCAACTCCATCCAGTTTACCTCGCCATTATAGTAAACATTCTCGTCCCCCTATGCTCACTCGGATTTGAAAACCAAGAATTTTAGTCGTATTATGGAATCGAGAGAGTGACCAGGAGCATGGAAGAATGAAGAGCCGTCGCATCGCCAGTTTGGAACCCAACTACAGTGAACTTAACTAACGAGCTCGAGTCAGTACAAAGGCAGTTTACACGTCGGCTATTTGCACGCTGCAATATTCCCTATTTATCCTATTATGAGCGTCTATCTCATATCTCACTTCCCACTCTTGAAGTTCGTAGATCGATTAGCGATATTATGTTTATTTATAATTATATCTATGAGTATTACTCCCTTTGTACGTCCTCCTTATACACCCTTTCTGCTCTTTCTCGTAGTCTCCGTAATTCTCATAGTAAGAGATTCGTAATACCTTTTATCAATTATTCATCTCGTTCCACATGTGCGTCTAGAAGTCTTGCCTATTGGAATAATTTCCCCCTAGAAGCTATCCTTCTCCCTCCCCATGCCTTTAGAAATTTCCTTATATCCCAAAATTCTCGTACCCTCTCCCAGCCCACTCTTATTCGACTTTGACCCTCTGCCCAAACCAACCCGATTCGCGATGCGACGGACATTTCATCTACCATGCTATTCCCTCAAGTGATACTATTCCCATGCGTGATGAAAAATAAAGAATGAATGAATGAATGAAGAGAGTCAGACTATAAGCACAAGCTAATCTCGTTTGGCATTCAAAGTCTAATGGTCACTTTGAGGCCTTCAGCTCGCCGATTGGTAGCCTGCGCGTAGACTGCTTGTGGCTGTGGCGGTTGTTGCTGCGGCTGACTTTGGTGCCCCGTAGGCGAAATGTAGCCCTGAATACGCTGCGTTTTACTCATTTCGAGCGCGGAACACTCTCAAGTAATCTCGTGCATACCAGACGTGGAAACTATTCATACGTGGGCACCGACCCCGAAGTACATATGAGTGGTAGGCAAAAAAATTTCCTTCGGAAATTTCCTTTGGCAGGCCTACATCTTCCACAAAATTTCAATTGGTAGGCATGATTTCGTGAACTGGTAGGCCCGTTTCTCAAAATATTGCCGGGAAGTTGCCCACGTATGAAAATATTTCGCGCATCAGATAGATGATAGACATCACCCCTAAGGGCAAACCTGTGCCTGTGGCCCGCTCCCGGCCTGTCCTCCCATCCCCCGACTCATGGTACTGGCCCGATTCGGATTGAGTCTGCAAGATGCAGACACTATTTTACCTATTATCCGGCATACTGTCTCGCACAAAAGCAAGCCTACTACAGACAGCCTCAGGGCACCAATAATTATACATCGCCTAAACTAACTAAGTTTCGCCTAGAACCACCAAAAATGGATCACGAAAACTCCAGAAACATTCTATGGGAGCACAATTTAATAAACGAAACGAGTGCAAACGAACTCAAGACACGTCTTGGACGCTCCACGGTCCTTCTCTGCATATGACTGTTGTTGTTGTTGTTGTTGCTGTTGTTGTGAGGGTTGATGTCCTTGATGTTGCTGTCCTCCTTGGGTCCCCCTGTACCCTCCCCTTCCTCCTCCTCCTCCTCCCTGTCCGGCTGAATTCACGTACCCCCCGTCGTACCCTCCTCCGTGGTGCGGTGGCTGACCCGACGACTGACCTAAAGCGACGCGGATTACGGTAGTCGAGAGCCGAACTTCGCTCTGTACTAATGCTACTACTATCATTGCGCATGCCATTTTGAGAGTCAT